>OZ012685.1:26213147-26282147 GCA_963942565.1 Maea johnstoni
AATCGATACGGACTATGTGGAGATAAAGAACAAATACACATTTGATATCTTACCAGCAAACACATACACGCTTTTCAATAGTACACCAGTCACAGTAGGGAAATGAATGTCTAATGTATACAACATATTGTGTCAATGAGTAAATATTCTTGGGAATTAAAAATTGAATGAGTCAATTGATATAAGTATATCAGTGAACCACATACTTGGCGCCAGATGCCACCATATTGTCAATAGGCTAATGTATAGTACAGGACAATTATATACATTGACTGAGAGATGTTTTCGTTGAGACCTCTTACACCAGGTACCCATCCCATTGTTCTATTTCAAATCAACCTAGATTTCAACTACATTTCAACCCATTCTTCCCCCGAGTTCTCATAGAAAAGTTGAAAAGGACATGAGATTGATACGTGGATATATTCTGCTAAATGTTCTGGGGAAAGTCGTTGGCTATGTCTTGCTTATCTCCCTCAAATATTTCACACTAAAGCTTTCATCAGAATATATCTCCAATCGAATACAGTTCCTTGTGGTGAGTCAGTGTGGATAAAATTGTCTTAACATCTCAGAAATAGATTATCATGGCCGGTAAGTAATAGAAAGAACACAAGGGACTGTGGGTTATAGTGGAAAACCCAAGGTTCCGCATGAGTGCGCAGAACGAGTGTGAAACCGAGGTTGGTCCACTATAACCCACACGTCCCGAGTGGTTCTTTGTCACTTGTAGCATGGCCTGCTCCCTTCAGCCAATCACAAACCTCGAAAAGTGTGTTCAGTGAACATCTCTGTGTGGGTGAGACAAAGACAGCTAGCCGTGTTCTTCAGAAAAAAATAAGACACTTTTCGATGTCTGTGATTGGCTGAAGGGAGCAGGCCATGCTACAATATTTAGATATGCTCCATCTTAAATAGCCACAGCAGTCTCTATTTGATAAGACCTGCACGATTCCCTATATACGCAGTGAGTGACGTGTGGAAAAGTGATTGAAATAAATATGGCAGTATTTGTTCCTTGTATCCCAAGCAACCAGGGCTGCCCTGATAGCCGAGTGGTCTAGAGCATTGAAATTGACTGCAGGCTGTCCCTCACCACAGTCCGGGTTCGAATCCGGCTAGGGTATGTGAAAAGGTTGCCAGTGACTTAGGGTTATGCAGTGGTTATCAACCCTGCAACCATATCAATATCAAAATGATAAAGCTCTAAGTTACTCCCAGGTAGACGCCATCTGGAGTTATTTACTCTCATGGAGGTGGGTGTGTAGGCACGTGCAATATATTTATTAAAATGTTCTGGTTACTTTTGTTACTTTACTCTGTGCTAAAAATGTCCTGTTAAGATCACTAATTCTCTTTTTTGCTTTGTGTTCCTGTTTTGTGATCATCAGGAAATATAGTTTGCATAACGTATGATTTTGTACAATCGATATGTGCAGTCAGTAAACATACAATGAAATACTGTACATAGCAAACAGCAGGGCCATCAGCCAGCCATTAGATATGCAACTATAGCCTAATGATGGAACAGTAGTATTATGCTCCGTTTCCCCGGCCTCCATTGTTAGGAATATTTGCACTTCGTTGCCAGAAATACAGCGTGTGGAGTAAGGTGACCTATCGGATACATGTCAGTATTGTTCTCAACAGACAGAATACTATTGTACAATTTATTCACCAATTATTTCACAACGTGAGAGTATACTGATACAAATATGTTGATTTGAAACATTAACGTGTGCACAAACATATTAAGGTGCCTAAACAATGAAGTACAACAATCGTGTGCCGGTGGCTTTACAAATAATCATTGAAGTACATGTATTATATTTTATGTGACGCTCTAGAAAAAAAGCTCACTATCGATGTGTGATGAACACTTCTCAGAATAATCAATACATGTATGTTTTCTGCTCTAAAACAGTAACGGTGTTTTCACAAATGGCCTTTCGGCAACCGTTTACCGGTAATAGAAACAGCTATACAAACAAGTACCATTGCTGAAGAATTTCAAATAGCAATCCAGTACCTGTAAAATCGCCCATGAGGTGAACATCTCCATATATAATACACACAAAAGAGTTTTTTCTGCTTTTAAGTACAAATTAGAACTACCATCAGCCTGGACAGGTGTAAAAAGAAAACGTTTCTTTTACATGGTTGTAGCTGTGTAATCAATATATTGTAAACACACACACTCACACACACATGTATATATATATATATATATATATATATATATATATATATATATATATATATATATATATATATATATATATATATATGTGTGTATATGAAACATAATTTGTACAACCACAACATTTAGTTTCGTATGTATTCATAGTCTGAGGATAATTACTATATAAACAATGACTGCATTCATGTTTGAAGGATTGTTTAAAATGTATGATCAGGTATGATAAAGGAGATACGTTTAACTCTATCCAAAAGAGCTTTTGACAGTAAGATTTCACAAAGATAGTGCGGGCCGTTAATCCCTGTTGAAATGAATACATTGTAGATTGTAGCTCTAAAACGTAACTACTATAGCCCCCTCAAACTTTTTCACTGAAGAAAAATGGTTTTCATTATAAAATATTTGATCTAGCATTTAGATGTAATACACTTTTCACCTGAGTGATTCTAAAATCCGTAGTCATGTGATCGTTTTGTGTCGGTGTTGCTGCACATCAAGCTACTCTCTCACTAGTATAGGCAATGTGCTTTATGTGATTAAGATATTTCCGTATTGTCCAAGTCTAAAAGTTAGCCTTTAGAATGATTAAAAGTTTAAAATGATTTATAATTTTCAATTCAATTTTCAATTTTCAATGTTCAATTTTCATTAGGGACATGAGTAGCGCAAAATGAATTGGGCTTGCACTCACTAGTACTAGTATCAGGGAATGAAAGGTGAAAAAATGATCCGGACAAGTTCTATAACAGGATGCTATACGGATGACAGCTGCTGTAAAAGGATGTAATATTAAAGGATGTAATAATAGGAGTTGTGAGAGTGAGCGCATCACCTGTTGAAGAGAACGTGGCAGATAACAGCTATCACTGACTACTAGTATGTGCGGAGTTCAATGTACATCAGTAGCGCAGCTACCTAGAGACCGCTACGAAAGACTTGGACGGTCGTTTGAGTCCCAATACCAGTAAAGGGCCCGTTTCCACTAGGCTGGTTGGCGAGCGGCTTACTGATGGAGAAACCTCTGCCGTCCCGCTCGCCGTCCCGCCTACTGGAAACGCACCCTAACTGTGGGCTGCCCGTGACGTGCAAACCAGCTTAATCTGCCTTAGAAGGACAAAATCGTGATTCGCCAGTAGTGAATTAGAGCGAAAATACCCGTGGAAACCACCAACACACCTACTATAAAAATGATACAAAATACCTAAAAATGATTGAAACCCAGTGGCACATGGGTACTCATCTGAGAGTACCCAACGATACCTATCCAATAAATACCAACATGACAGGGTTTAAATGTATTTCAAAAATCGTTGTGCTTTGAGCGAAAGAAGCCTCGGCATTGGAAGGGTGAAAATGCCCCCTCCTTCCTACTACCTCCCAGGTCAAGATTGTTTATTAATCTATCACTTTGGTTCGTTTCAGGTATAAGAAGATGTCGGCCCAGAAGCCACTGAAGCGTCGCGATACGTCACATTTTATCCACGCCATGCGGAACCAGTGCATACAGAAACGCGGCGTGTGCGGCATAAAAATACTAGGTGCCATATTCCGCTCCCTCGACAAAGACTTTTCCAATAAACTCAGCTATCGAGAGTTCAAGACGGGGATAAAACATTTCGGCATGGATCTGACCGAAGAGGACTTGCAGGAGTTATTTAGGCGTTTTGATAAGGACCGAAATAATACAATTGATTTTAAGGAGTTCCTGACTGAACTGAGACCGCCCATGGCGCAACCGAGAAAAGACGTCATCAATGAAGTCTTCAACAAGCTAGACAGAAATGGCGATGGCAAACTCATGGTCGACGATTTAAAAGGTGAGTTTACGAGAATCGTCTACAGTGCCGATATTTTTGACATACAATAACTACCTGGGCAGTCCGGGGGATAATAAATAATGTTGTCCATGGGTGTTTGTACAACCAGGTACTGGCAGACGTCCGGTCGACTGGTGCATGAATTGAATGTCTGTACTGTAGCATTTTCTGTAAAACTTAAGAGTGAAGCATGAGTTCGTTATTCAATAAGTTCTAATCACTTCCAAAATTTAAACATACTAAGAATAATCTTTTTAGAAACTCATGGTCGATGTGTTTAATCAGTGATCACACCTTTAGTGTCGTTAATTTCATTTGATATCAGAGTCTGATACCGCAAACCACCTGAAAGAAAATTGTTGAATAAGATAAATCGGGGAATACGTGGAGAAGTGTTGTTAAACTGAAGAAGAACAACAAATTCTATTCTAATATTTTTCAAAATACTTTGTCATTACTTTATTTCCATATGCACATGATCATTTTTACAACCCCGATGTGAATGGATTAAAGCATTTTTGATGAGAATCCCGCTGATCCTTGATCTCAGCATGACATGGTCGTGTTATACAGTACAGACATTTAATTCTGCACCAGTCGACCGGACGTTTGCCAGTGTCTGGTAGTACAAACACTCATGTGTAATATGCCAAAAAAAATAATAAGCCAAGCACATCAAAGACTCGGGTAGCTTTGTGAATCAAACCTACTCTCAGTTGTGAGGTCATTCATGCATCTATGCCCAGGAAACTTGGTGGCAATTTGGCGAACGGTCGTGTATTATGCTTGGGCTGCTCATGCATTTAGTGCAGGAATTAAATGTCGGCACTGTATGTGCAGCAACGTGAGGTGCTATTCAACATATGCCTGTATAAGCACAGTAAAGCCTTACTGTTGTGATGCACCTCAACACAGGGTCACATGGATGATATCTGGTGGATTAGCTTAAACTATACTGGTAAACTACGTCTAAATATAAACGTGACGTGCACGGAAGTTTGAAATCATGTAGGTAACCTATACGAGCGAAGAAAAATCGTAAAGCATTGTTGTTTTGGTATACATTAGCAACGTATATTCACTGAGGTAATTAATCAATGATGTTCATCGTGAATAAAAGATTAGGACGGGGATTAAGCTTACTGTCGCTAGGGAGACACAACAAACCGTTTTTTTAATACGGAGCGCTATGTTGAAATAAAACAAAAAACGAGTTGTTTAAGAGTTCGCTTTGAAACATCAAAGTCCAAAGTAACATTATCTTGGTAAAATATCACGTTTCTCCAAATTCGACTGAAATGTATCCTTTCCCTGTGTTTTATATGATATCTCTATTCAGATTCTTTTATAACGAATGAATCCCGAGTGATTGCCTTTAAGTTTTAGAAAGTGCATTTTCCTATAAGTTCTGGAGTTACAAAGAATGCCCATGATTCAGAGACCAATCTCGTTACTTTCCCTTAAGGGGGCTCGGGACCTTCGTTCTTTAAGTTAGACTTCCATGTAAAGATTGACCAATGCTTTGGTTAATGTACCAGAAAACTCCAATAAACCGTATACTTTATGAAAGCTGAGACTTTGAAGAGGCCAAATATTCCAATCTAATTGTGGTACATCTTTACAATTTCCTGGGGGTTGGGACGAAAGGCAGAGATGATGATTTCTAATACATATGTTATTGCGAACAACCTCATATTTCAATGTTGATCCTAGAAAGCTGAAATTTTACTACATGATTGAAAATATCCTTAGACACGAATTTTTTTACTTATTTGATATATGCTTCATTCATTTCTTAATTCAACTTCAAAAATGAAGAAAAGTGAAAATCTACTGAAAATATTGATTATAACTGAAACTTGCTCTAAAAATCCTTTCGGAATAAAAGTTTTAACAAACAAAAAATAGTACGTAAAGAACGAAGGTCAGTAGCCCCCTTAATCCAAGCACAAGCCTGAGTTTCTGTCGATCACCTACAAGGAATATCTAATCATTTAGAATATGCCACTTCCCTATAAATCTGAGTAAAGGAGATCCAGTGTCCACGCCCTGACCACTATTTCGAATTGCTCTATCTATGCATTAACTTTTAGCGTTGCCACCTCACCATAACAGAAACGTGGCAAGTATTTCGCTTTAATATTAATGCAGTTGGTTGGTCAAGTGGTTAGCACGCTTGCCTTCGGCGCAGACAACCCGGGTTCGACTCCCGGTGGGGGCGCATTAAAAGAAAATGTATTTCCTTGCTGCTTTCCAGTGCTTCGGAGGGCACTGTAAGCCGTCGGTCCAGTCGGCCAAGAGCCTTAGTAGCGCGTGTTTCTTGTAATTTATATACCGACTTAAAATAAAGATTACATTTACATTTAATATCAAGTATTTTGCCATGAAAACGTGCCCATTCCAATCCTAAAAACTCCCTATCTTTTAAAATTGTCAACGTGATTCCTGTCACAAACAGTGAAGCGCTTGCTCTCATTGTAAAAACAATGTTTCAATACTTGACAATAGTGGCCGGAAACGAACTGACATTTCCTTCCACAAACAAACCCCCTCTATTGATAAATCGTGGCATCCAAACACGAACATGCACTCGTGGTTCTAAAAAAGATGGAATCAGATCACGGGGGGCACTTAGGTATTTAGGGGGGTACATACGCTCGTTGTCAGACTTTAGAAATAACCCTAATGCACTGATTTCTGGCCAAAAAATCAACCTTATTTTTAAAAAACGCTGACTTTTTCCAGTAAAAAAACAACCCATTCGTTTATCAAACACTGACATTAGATGAACGGGAACACGTATTTTAACTTTATATTTTATAATCCTCTGCCTGTTTAGCGGCAGCAGACTCGGTAGTTCAGACATAAACATCGACAATAACAACATCAGATGCATAAGTAAGGTTCAATATTGTTGAACTGCAGACTCGGAAGCTCAGTCACTTCGGGAGTTACTAGGCGTCAGAGCCGCGTATATTTCGTAAGGGGATTTTCACCCCCCATACTTCGTACATGGGTACAAAAAAGTACCCTTCTTTTACAAAATCGCTGACATGCGGAGGTGTTCAAAAAGACCCCTTCCTCCGCGAAATACGTATCGCGGGTGCGGCCCCCTATGTACCTGAGTGCCCCCCCCCCCCCCCTGGGGATCGGATTTCCATCGTCAGGATCAAGATGAATAGCGAAAGTTGATCCCTTCAGGTTATTAGAAACCTACATTTCCTACTGAGGAAATTGCACTGAGATGAGCAAATCTTGTCCACGATAGTACACGGGTCTATTACAGATTACAAGCTAGGGGCACTAAGTACACATCTGGTCATTCTGTTCTACCGCTTGACTTTTTATCTTTCATAATGAATTTTGTTATGACTTTCTCTACTGTCCTTTAACCCTTATGCTGCAGGTGGCTAATTTTGATGCAAAAACCTGAATAAAACTGAAACCCTGGCACGTGGGTACTCATCTGAGAGTAATAATTAAGCGAGAGCTTTTCCATGAATACCAACATGACAGGGTTTGGATGGTTTTCAAAAAGCATTGTGTCATTGTGCTTTGGAAGAAAGTAGCCTTAGCATTGTATCATTTTTTGTCGGTAAGATGTGGTCAATAAGATATTTGTTACTTACTAATTCTGGTGAGTTCCATGTATCACTATGGTGAACTTTTATTCTCTTGATAAAGTCTTTTTTTTTTCATTTTACTTTTCTTGAGACCATCTTAAAATTTCGTTTGTCACGACTTTATCAGCCATATTCAAGCTAAATCGTGAAAAGCCAATTGTTAAAGGTGGAGAAAAACAGATTACCTGGGTGAAACCACCACTAAGCCACCGGCACTTGCATTGAATGACGCAATTTTCATAAATTTGATATAATAATACAAAGCGAAACACTTTAAAGATGACCAACGGAAATTTAAGATGACCAGATAGGCTGTAATTGTATTGTTTTGTATTGCATTGTATGTCTATTGACTGCGCACGAGGGCGCAAAATCATACAGAATACATTATAAAAAACAACATAAATACAGGACAACAAAAAAGTGTACAATTTATAATAAGGAGAGTTACTATACCCCGAACATAAAAGGAAAACAAACAAATACTGTAAAACACTTATGTATAGCGGTAACAACAATAATATAGCGATAATAGCGTTCTGCCCATAAGCGCTATTTTAAAATCCCGTCTTTATTAAATTGCCCTATATACAAATTGAAGGACAGAACAAAAGCCTAGTCATGGGGGGCACATGGATACTACATGCAGCCATTAACTACTGCCTTCACAATATGGCAGGGGCCGGAGGTCAAGTACTTGACCGCAGATCACTAGTGAGCCCGGCTAACTGCAATTTTATGTGGGTAAAAATAAACAATGGGGTTCTCCGGCCGGCCGCTATAATTAGCTCACGCTATCCAGGACAGTATGTAATTGCGCTATACAATGTTCACGCCATATCTAAGTGATTTACAATACATAGATGTTAGGATATGGGGGAATGGTACTTATATAACTATACTCCAACAAGGAAAGTTGCTCTATTCCCTAATTCTGTTATACACAGGGGATATTCCTTAGATATGCTTGCAAGGTAATAACATGTCACCGCCTATCCAATGGTGCTTTGTACATGTTTCTTTGAAACCTGAACCAAAGCAGCGTTACGTTAAGGATGGGAGTACGCTGTTCCATTGTGCGAGGAGTTTCTTGGCCATATGATGCACTTCCCAGGTGCAATTAATGCACTCTTTATGATATTATGACCCTTTTATGCCCAAGGTACCCCATGGAAAATAATCCATATGATTTCAAACGAAAAGAAGTGAATACCATGTATTTGTCGATTTGGACAAAAAACAAAACAATTATTAAAAAAACTTCCAATGCTGAGACTACTTATAACCAAAGCAGAATGACGCAGGGACTTTAAAAAACCATCTAAACCCGGTCATGTTTGTATTCATTGGATAGCTCTTGCTAGGTACTCTCAGATGAGTGCCATGTGGCAGTGTTTCGGTCATTAGGTTTTTTGCACCATTTTATATTGGCCAAATTAGTCACCAGCAGCAGAAGGGTTAACGACAAAATCGTAAACATGAGTCATTTCGAAAACCTTGTCAATAGTTAGATAACGGTTTATGTGATCAAGTTGGCGGTAAGTATGGCGTTTTTACCTGCCTACCGATACTGCATTCATGAGATATTAATTAGCTTAAATTAACACATTCATATCTGGAAGATACACGTGGCCTGTCACAAAGCTATATTTCAGGAAATATGTGCCTGGAAGAGTTTATTGGATTAAGAATTTCCTCAGCAAATAGTTTCTGAGAATTCTCACACCATTTGGGCACTACAGAACAAAATGGAAAAACAAATGCAACAGTTATATAGGTTTAAAATATTCCTCTCTCATACTAAACGGTCGAATGATTTTTTTTTTTCGATTCAGAATTTTTAAGCAAATTTTCAGCACTATACACATCCATTAGAACAAAATGCACTGTCATCGCACCACGCATCTGGCAACCCCAGTGTTTATATTAATATGAATTATATATGATACAATAGTATTATCCTTGATTTGGAAATTTTCTATAAAAGTGTTGAAAAGTTAAGTAATTAATCAATATTGAATGGAAGGCGCCTACAGCAAATTTCCATTAAACAGAAATGTCCAGACAGGAAATTGTTTTCTTATAGCGGTGTTCCTGTTTCCATTTCTTTTGTGACTCAATTGATACCGGAAATTGATATTTTCATGAAGATATTAAATAAGCGTATTTGCTAATGGTGAAATGCGTAACAATAGATGGTAGCAATGTGAACGTTACCATTGCTCGATGCAACAACGAACACGATCTATGAGACAAATGATAGTTAATGGATAAACACCAATATTAAAATCACATCTGGAGGGTAGTCGTACCTTTTATGTTAGACAGCAACAAGTCGGCACTTCGCCAAGTCGTCTACGAACTAATGACGCTATACCTCATTGCTATTCATGATTAACCCTTATGCTGCTGGCGGCTAATTTGGCCAATACAAAATGATGCAAAAATCCTGAAAAATGACTGAATCCCTGGTATATGGGTACTCATCTGACGTTGCTCAGCGAGAGCTATCCAATCAATACCGATATGACAAGGTTTAGATGGTCTTCAAAAATCTTTGCGTCGTTGTGCTAAATTTGAATGAAAGTAACCTCAGCATTTGAAGGGTCAACCCGTTCAAACCTTGAGCGTAGTTGTAGCAGTACCGGGAGCAGTACACCTACGTATGCACATATGTTGACAATGAAACAACAGTTTTAGACACCAACAATGTCACCTCTGAAAGATGTCTACGAAGTACTACCCGTTATGACAGCAGAGTTTGAAGTCAGAGCCATTAATCATATGTGCAGTGTTTCATATTTTTGGAATGTCATACAGTGCCGATATTTAATTCCTGCGCTCAATGCGGGGGCAGCCCGGGCATAATACACGACAGCACGCCCACTTGCCACCCAGTTGCCTCACAGCTTAAAATAGCTTTGGTTCACAAGCTACTTGTCCCATGTCAATGTGCTTGGTATATTTTTTGACATGTTATTCATTGGTATTTGTACAACCAGGTACTAGCAGACGTCCGGTCGACTGTCTGTACTCTATATCCCGTTTGATATTAATTTTTCAATTTTTCGATTAAAATACCTCTCTTTGTCTTCTTTCAGAACTTTATAAAGACAATGTGAAACGCCATCCCAAGTTTAAAAGCGGTGAGTGGACGGAGGACGAGGTTCTCCGCAGTTTCTTGGACAGTTTTGACACGCCCGGTCAGCTGGACGGCAAGGTCACGCGAGAAGAATTCCTCAATTACTACGCGGGGGTCAGCATCACCATTGACGACGACTGTTACTTTGATCTCATGATGCGGTCGTCATGGGGACTACCTCACCGGAAGATTGAGAGCAGGAATAATAACTATTGAGACTATTAGCGATGAACCGAACATCGTACCGAATGTACCGAACCGCGATGTACCGAACATCGAATATGATGCTCAGCTGGAACTTGCTATTCCATTGTATCGATCATAAAATTTCAGCCCCCCATGAGGCATAATAACAAACTAATCAAGAAACCCATATGAAATGATAACTATTGTGACCACTATCGATGTACCGAATACCGATTTTACAAATGTAATGCTCGGCTGGTCTGGCTATTACATTGTGTCAGTCACGAATATCCGCTTATTTTATAAACTTTCAAAATATCTGCCCCATGAGGCAGAAAAGCAAACTAATCAAGAAAACCATATGGTTTAAAAACTATTGTGACTACTAGCGATGTACCGAACATCGATTGCAATGCTCGGCTGGGCTTGCTTTTCCATTGTATCGATCATAAAAATCCGCTTCCTTTATAAACTATAGCTGCCCCAATGAGGCAGAACTAAGCGAACTAATCAAAAGAAGACCATATGGAATAATAACTAGTGTGACTACTGGCGATGTACCCAACATCGATTATACTAATAATGCTCGGTTTAGGCGTGCTATTTTACTGCATCGATTATGAAAATTCACTTCTTTTATGAACTATCAAAATATCTGCCCCTCTCCACCCAACACATAAGACAGAAAAATCAAATAAAAAAACATATCGGCTCAGAATAACAAAATCCGCGGACTTGTTTCATGATTACCATACTAGATTGTGTGGGACAGCAAGAGACTTCATCTTCTCCCGATATTTTTTGGAAATTGTGCTACTTTCCTACATGATCTATACTGAAATGCAGCCAATACCCAACATTAACAACACAGCTTACCTATGGAAGAGACTTGATGGAACATATCATCCGGTTACACACAAAAAAGGAATATTGGAGGTGGTCACTTTAACCACCATTATAAACACAAAGGACACGAGCCATTCAATAAGCGTCATGTCTTGCGTTCCTTTACTTACCCGGAGTAAGGAAATTGGTTTTAGCGAGGAATGAGACAGACTTGTCATAAGTGGCAGGTAAATCTCTCATATCCCTCAAGCGGAAATTGCTCCACAGACAGTGTGCAGAGGTGAGAGACAGCTAGCAGTTAGCCTGCTGCACTACGCTACACTGAATGATCATGGCGGTAGCCCTTTGACTAAACTGGACTATATCAGCCCATTAATGCTCCCAGCGACCTGACAATTTTGATGTTATCTTTCAGGCTAAAGCATAATTGGCAAAATATTTGAAGGAGAAATGTCAACCTGAACACTACCAACAACTCTCCTTCAAATATTTTGTAAAATTATTCTCATTTCCAAAGTTATTGTCCAAAGTATTTAAAATACAGACAATAACTCATTAATGGATTAGACTTGTTATATTGATGGAAACACTGTTGGGTTAGCTGCAGTTTCTACAGGAACTATGTACCCTACAACCCAACACCATATATTAATGTCCCAACAAATCCAACCATATGTCATTCAAGGGATGAAAGAAATTGTTGTGTTTGTCAGATCGGTTATTCAAGAGGGAAACTTTTTCCAAGTGTCCTACATGTAGTCAAGATTCTGTTCTGAGAAACTGCATGCCTCTATATACGAACACTGCAATATCTGTATCATACAAAAGACCTATCTTTACTAATGATTAAACTTTTGACATTTATACTTTTGAATCTCCTTAACCTTAAATGGTAGCGATTAGTGATTCTCAAAATGTAATTTCTGAATCTTTGATATTGATAAAACTTTTGACATTTATACTTTTGAATCTCTCTAACCTTAAATGGTAGTGATTAGCAATTATCAAAATGCAATTTCTGAATAGGGTATCCGCAAAGTTATGAGTAGATATGTATATACCAAACCATCCAAATTTCTCTGAAAATCAGCCAACTTTCTACTCAATACATGTAATGCGATCCTATTTGTAAAAATGTATCTATTCGGGACTTCAAAAGACCCGTACTGATTGACGATAATAAAAAGGAAGAAGAAGAGGAAGAAGGAACAGTTGGTGACGCTAGACACTTTTGTGCCTTATATTCTGCATGGCCAACGCACATTTTAGTGCCATAGTTAGAGATATTCCATTCAAACCGTCGACGCGAAATGATTTTTGCTGCTTGCGTATTCAATATTCCAAATGATCTCCTACTTGGAAATATATGCGTTTAAATCGTCCATAATTTGTAGAAAGCAAGACTTCAAAAACGTGCTTGCATATCTTGTTTGCATATCCCGTATGTGGTTGACATCGACCGGTGTCTAGAAATCATTTGCTATTGCAATGAACAGTTTATTTTATGGTACCCTTTATATAGGTAATGTTACGACACAATACACGATGTTTATAAGGTATCATAGCAAACATATAGACACTTGAAATATCGATTTAGAGTAAGCACTTTTCCGTCGAGATAAAAAAATTATGATGGAAATTAAGATGTTGCCAAGATTCAGAAAATATAACAAAAGTTGTTATTTAGAAGTCATATTACTATATAATATCCAAGGATAAAAAGTGACTAAAGGTCCGGTTTAAATCAATTTGACAAATTTAAGAACCAAGTTTTGGTCAAACGTTATATTGTATCAATGATGCAAAAGGGAGGTTGCGTTTTGTGTGAATATATATATATATATATATATATATATATATATATATATATATATATATATATATATATATATATATATATATATATATATATATATATACATATATATATATATATGTAAATAGTAAATAGTGTAGGTATGGACTCATGACTCATGATATCAAAACAGTTTGGTTTTTGATATCAATCGAATCCTAGCTATATTCTTGTTGTTCCGTAAATTGTTTTTAAATTCTCAGTAGATACCTTTTAAATTTATGTTACGGTTGGGTAATACGTTTTTGGATTATCACTGACTTGCAGCCACAACTGAATTTTCATAATATCCCTCAAAGTGACCATCGACATTATTTTGCACTGGTACATGTTTCAAGAATCTAAGAACCACATAATTCCTGGAATGAATGACTAGTTTAAAACGAATTTCTTGTGAAATTATATAGATTGTATTTACATCAGAAATGTTATTTTAGTAAAAGCTCACTCCGTGTTTATTTCCGAGATCATACTTTGTTGCCAAATACTTATATATATATAAGCATCGCATAAACAAGAGAAAAGTTTTTGTGGGATTTGAAAATCTACGCAAGATTATTTTCAAAGTTTGATCAAGATTGAAAAATGAAAATTATACAAATTAACCAATAATGAACATTACCAATATAGACCATACCTCATCTATATTTGTTTCATTCCGTTTGTATTCCGTTTGAAAAAAGAAGTGAAAAGTGAAGATGTCTTGTCTGACAATTGATGACCTGACACCTATTGAGCAACTTGGAAATTATATGTATATATTTTTTCTATTTTTTTTTCATTATAAAACATGCTCAAATACAGCTTTTAAGAAATAACTTTTCAACATTCCTTAACTTCTTTTTCAATGAGGAGCCCAAAATCAACGAGATATTTTTCCTAAAACAGAAAAAAGTGGCCTTTCGTTAAACAGATATTTGATATAATCATTCGGAACAATCACTTTTCTTTAAAATCAGTTGTTTAGAAATTATAAGTGAACATATGTATGTCGGCATTGTGAGCATTCTTTCGCTATTGTAATATTTCATACAACGGGTCAAATGATCAACACGTTGTGGTATGATGAGAACACGTCAAAATCACTATCCCATGACGTAGTAGTCTTCCGTTTTTATTATCTACTATTGATGGAACGTTTGTGTAATTTATAGGGAAACAGTCACGTATGGAAATATCTTTAAATCTATCTACACGGTGCCAATGCTGCCTGTGCCATGATCTTTAAAAGTCTGCTTGTGTTGGTTTATAAGTTTGAACTTAATCGAAATTTCGTATTGTATATAAGATCTCCGTCCGATCCGAAACTACGTTAGTAAAAGTTTTCCTCCAAAATTCCAAGATTTTATTTCACTGATCGAATGTCTTTTTCTGTCCAGTCTTTATGAGTAAGCGCATTATTGTATTTGCAGGAGGTTTGACCGACACAAAGATTCTTCTCACTGTTTCGTATTTTTCAATTTACTAATAAAATGAGGTGATCCGCTTCACAAATTGAAGGTTTGGTAAATGTACTTAGCATTTTTGACGGTATGATTTGTTGTATTTTGCATAATTTATATGTTGTAATATCCATCATTGGTGACGTGCTTCGTCGTGTATCACGTCGCCTTAGTTGACCAACACACATTGAAATAAAAGTTCTTTAACAAATGGAATATATACACAGTGTTTAAGTTATTGCTGATGATGATATTGAGATTGCTGTTTTTATGATATTCATTAAAATGTGTAAGGCCACTTCCATTTCCACCAAATGTATAAATACCATTTAAGGTCTTACGACACTTTTAGAAATCTCAGTTTAATTTTTCTGAAACTTTGCATGAGGAAAGAGCATAACACAGTGATCTCCAAAACAACTTAAAATCATCGACTTAGTTTTTTTTCACAGATTTTTGAAAAATTAATGCAATTTATGTCACAAACATCTCATTCTCCAAAATTGGTTTCTTTCTTTGCTAAATGTATCCCTTCAGAGGTACTGACACTGCCTGAAATACTGTTCTGCCTTGTTGAAATTATTTTTCTGCTGTAATATGGGAATTATTGGGCAAAATGAAGGAATTCGAGAAACACTTTTTAACCCAAAATTGGTATAAGTCAGAATTGCCTAGTTTAATCTTCAATATTTTTTTTGTCTACACTATCTACACAATGCCCTTAATAAGAAGACATACAGAAAATGACAGGTCCTCGAGTTAGTTTTCGAACCATTGATGGTCAAAGTTTGTGAACTATGACTTTTTGGGGGCAAATTTACATGAAAATGTTAGAAAAGAGTTACTCTATTGTTACCATACGTGCCCATTCTTATACAAGATATTGTTGAGCAAGGGAACCCCATTTTATACTCATGAATTATCACATATTATCTCTGAAAACGTGTCAAAACATCAAATTCAATGAATATGAAAATCACTGCAGCCAAAAACAAAAAAAATCTTAGGATACTCTTTATGATAGGCAGGTATAATCATAATTGGTACACATTCAATAAAAATCAATTTCTTTTCAATTTTTCCAGTGGTGTCAGGTTAATTGTAATACATTTTTGTAGTTTGTCCAATACCCAATAGGTGTCACCGGTATAGAGTATCGTAAGACCTTAAGTAACAATCATGCTGCTGGCGGCTAATTTGGCCAATACAAAATGATGCTCAAAATGTGAAAAATCACTGAAACCCAGGCAAATGGGTAGTCATTTTAGAGTACTCACCGAGAGCTTTCAATTAATGAGTACCAACATGACATGGTTTAGATGGTTTTCAATATCGTTGCGTCCGTGCGCTTTGGACGAAAGTAGCCTGAGCCGCAGCATTGGAAGAGTTAAAGAGCAGGATGGTGGTCTGTCTCGCGACTGTTTAAAAGCCTGTGAAGAAATTTGACTAAAATCTTTTGAAAGGATTAAAATACTGTTTTTGCTTCAATATATATATATCTTTGTATTGACAGTAGCTTGCTTCAATACCAACGTGTTTTTTTTTTGGCGTTGGAACGAACATAAACTGACAAAGATCGCTGAAGGTAGGAGTGGCACTGGAAACTTCACCACGCGCGTCAACATTCCAACTTAATCACGTACATATCGCATTGATTCCAGAAAAATCCCTCTACCTCTTAGCTTTCATAGAATAAAGGCTTGAAAATTAAGTCAACATGAAAAGGTACATTGGCAAGGTTGGCACCACCACACATCACATGATAAATACAGGACTTGGAAGCACCTGCGTACGATGGTGAAGGTGTGAAAGGCAAACAACATCCACCGTTTTTCTGGAAAACGACAGAAAACAATTTAAGAAAAATTCCAATGGTTTTCAAAAAACAGCCGAATTTTTTATTTAATTTTTTCCCACCGTTTTCAAAAAACGTACCAGAAAAAAAATTCTCCCGTTCACACCTGCACCATCGTACATGCGAACAAGTTGACAGATGTTCAACTCTGAGATATGTCCATCAGAGACAAAAGGCAAGATAAAAATGGCGGCCAGTGATTCATACGTAACTTCTCAATGTTGCGCTCATGTTACAGAGCCGGATGTCCTTCACTGTGAGAATGAGTTAAGGGTAGAATATGATGGAGGTGACAGTGATAGCCCCTTAGCAGACTTGCCAATGACAAAAATGGCCACCAGTTATTCACAAGGCCTAGAAGACTTGACTACTAGTAGTATTGGTGAACCAGTAGTTGAAGCTCAAAATACCTTCGACTCTACCCAAGCAACTTACCCCTTAAATGTTATAGACTCTGAGCAGGCCTGTGAAAATATGGTTGCATGTATGTCTTCTATGGCTGAACCTAAATCAAGTCCTACGGTGCCAACCAATCCAGCTCAACCAAAGGGGTCACCTTCAGCTCTAACCCCCAAAATGTACCACTTAAACGTTGGACACTCAGAGCAGGCTTGTGGTTATATGAATGCAAGCATGCCTTATATGGCTGAACCTAAATTAAGTCCTGTGGTGCCAAGCAGTGCAGCTCAACCAAAGGGGTCACCCTCAACTCTAACCCCCGACAGTTATTCACAAGACCTAAAAAGCTTGCCTTGTATTGGTGAACCAATTGTTGATGCTCAAGACACCTTCGAGTCCAACCAAGCAACTTACCCCTTATATGTTATAGACTCAGAGCAGGCCTGTGGTAATATGAATGCAAGCATGTCTTCTATGGCTGAACCTAAATTAAGTCCTGCGGTGCCAACCAGTGCAGCTCAACCAAGGGGGTCACCCTCAACTCTAACCTCAAAAATTTACCCCTTAAATGACGGGGACTCTAAGGAGACCTGGGCCAAGAACTACATATGCTTTGGTGATGCCAGAACATACAAGAAGAAAAAGTCCAAAACTACGAGGGGAACTTCATCGGTGTATTGTGGCAGGAAGAAACGGGTGGCATCAAGAATAAAATCAAGAAATGTGGTGGGAAAGATAAGTAGGTTCAAGTCTAGAAAATCTGAAAGACAGAAGAAAAAGTCCATACAAGAACTTTTGAATGAGATGAAAGTGATGGTCTGAGAAGTATTGTATTGTATTGCACAATAAAACCGCAGAATTGTGAACACCTTTTTACCCAGTACATTCTCTCAGCCCAAACAGTACAGAAAACCAGGAAAGGGTGACCACCTTTTTTCAGCATACTGTATTCCCTCAACCCAAGTTAAGTAGTACAGAAAACCTCAAAAATGTGTAAAAAAATTCTCAACATATTCTCTCAGCCCAAATTTAGTAGCACAGAAAACCTTATAGATGTGAATACCAATTTGAAAAGGCTTGCACAGTCCCAAGCAGATCAATTATTTGAGGTTTCCCTGTAGGTGCAGGGCTTTTTATGTGAGCTCATGTTTTGTACAAAAAAGTATTGAATTTAGCAAAAAGAGTGGTTGTGATGATGATATGCATTATGGACTTTATGGTGTCAATATTTAGGATCATTTTGTGTTAAAAACCTGGTATTTGATCTTTAAAAAGTATTGCGCAGTTAATTAATTGCAAAAAATATTTGTTACAGGATTGTACAGTGCAGAGGTTTAATTCCTGCTCCAGTCGACCAGACATCTGCCAGTGCCTGATTGAACGAACACCTATGGATAATATGTCAAAAATAAGCCAATCTCATCAATGACCCATACAAATCAATGCTACATTCAGTTGTGAGGTTATCCATGCATTCATGACCAGGAAACCGGGTGGTGATCAGGCATGCGGTCGTGTTTTATGCCGGGCTGCCCAGCCATTTAGCACAGGAATTAAATGTCGGCACTGTATGCCTGTCCTTTTCCAGTTATTGGTTTGGACAGCCACATAGTCAATTTCAAGAGCATTAAAGGTCAGTTTACTTGTTTCTTGGCAAAAACAACAACAGCTGCCATTAACATGTTTCTTATTTAGATTTGAATATTGATATAACTGTATGTGACAATTTTCAACATAATTCAAATCACTTCCAGTGCTATTCCTAGTCCAATATATAAATACAAATTTCTTTTGAAGAAACTCTGTTGAACTGAGCATTTACACTTTACACTACAGTGTGCATTTTCAGAAATTGCCTCTATCTACTTCAAATAATCCTGGGGTAGGCAGTAAAATTCTGAACTGCACTTCCTTACGTAAAGGAAATGCCACTGAATATTCTGGAAACATGCTTTCAAGTTTTACTGATAGTAAAGTTGTGTTGGCAATTGATTCAATGGATATAAATTCTTCAGTGACTAGACCTACTGACTGATTATAATTAATGGTATGTTATGTCAAGATCTTACATAAAACATTGGTTAACGAAAAGCTAGTTAAAGTTTTATAATTTAAGATGATTAGAAGATACTTCAAGGCATGGCATCAACCAGTTGGCATTTATTTGTCTTGGAAAGATAAAGCAAGATCCCTTATTTGTTTTTGCTTATCTATTTTGGTTATGATCTTCTATGTTTTTGAAATCTATCTTCCCTGATGGCCTCAGATTTGCAGCAAGGCAATGAATCTATGACATCTTGCAGAACTAGATATCAAAGCTTGTCCTTTTTTCTTAAGCAAGTAGAGGTACCATTTGGAGAAGTAAACAGATATTTACTTCTCAGATGTACAAGTAAACATTGGTACCTTTTTACTCATGATCTCTTGAGGACAAGTGAAAAATTAGTTTGGACAAACAAAAATAAAACGCACCATGTCTAAGTAGAAGAATCTGTCTAACCTATTTACCAAAAAGAGTGTACCATGTTTAGTTTCACACAATAAGAACTGCTCTATCTATGTGTGATGTATTTATGTAACAATAATATTTAAAAGAAGTATCATAGTGATTGTATAATATTGTTTTCCAAGATGATATAGTTATAGGGGTAGCCCAATAGCCTGGGGCCACTGAAAATATGATCGCTCTTTTGTATCTTATTACAACTCACTGCTTTTGGCCCTGGAAAGGGACCTCCCAAATTACAGAAAGATGACAAGAAAAAGTTAAAACAATCTACTGTAATTTCTTCAGTTTTCATTTAGGTTTTCGTCAGTTGTAGATAAATAAATGGATTTATAAAAAATATCCATGACTTTGATTTTATTTTTTGTTTATTACATCTTTTTTGTACAATTCGTAAGGTTACTATTTCATTCCAGGATACTCCACTACATGTGAAGTAAACGAAAACAAATATAATGCTCATATTATACCTTCAATCATTGTATGCTTGGAACTGTAATTTATATCTATAACAAAGCATATTTGGTGATAATATGATGACAAATGTGCATTTTTTCTTAAGGTGGGTGGCAAAATGGAATAGAACAGAACCAACTGGTATGTTATGATATCGTAGAATAGGAAATTATTCTGAGGGGCAAATTAACCAAATTCGTGATTTTAGATCTTTTCGAGATGTTTTACTCTGAAAAGCCAATATTAAAGGTTAATATTCTACTGACAGGAATAATACATCTGACTTTTATTATACCGAACTCACCCCACTAGAAAAAGTATGTTAGCATAAACCACTTGGTTCAATTTCCAATTCTGCAGTATCTGGGCATCATTACCTCTAATGTATAACTAGCCCATGTATACCAAAGTTATCTAATGAGGCCACTGGAACCTGTGATGGAAACATGGTCTCAGGTGATTACACGCAACTTGTCAAATAGAGTATGGCTTTCATCAGAAATATTTCTAGAGGAATTGATTAACCCTATGGGTACAGCAACTTTCAATCAAATACTGCATTGCTATCAAATATTGTGTGTCTTTCTATGTACCACATGTAAACCTCTGAAGAAATTAAGCTTTTAGGTGAGATAATATAACATATGTTATTCACCAACGTACATAACATACAACAAGGCAACTCTTAACCCTTATGCTGTTGGTGGCTAATTTGGCCAATACAAAATGATGCAAAACCCCTTAAAAATGACTGAGCCTTGGCATTGTGGGTGCTTATCTGAGAGTACTCAATGAGAGCTATCCAATGAATACCAACATGACAGGGTTAAGATGGTTTTCAAAAATATTTGCATCATTGTGCTTTGGACGATGGTAGCCTCAGCATTGGAAGGGTTAACATGGTCTATTCATCACAGCAATAGCTCAAAATAGCCTATTTTCCTGATATCTTTTACATAAAAGCATATTTCATTTGAAGAAGTGTTAACCCATTTGCATCTGGAGTGCACGCATGGTCTGAATACTTAAATAGAACATAAATCATGAAATAAAGTAACATTGGAAAAATATTTGAAAATAGTGTGTTTAACCTACCGAACAAACTCTTTCAGACTAATATTTCTCAAAATAATTTGAAAATGTACAGTACCAACATTTAATTCCTACACTAAATGCCTGGGCATAATACATGACCGTATGTCAGATTGCCACACAGTTTCCTAGGCATGGATGCAATGATGACCTCACAACTAAAAATAGCTTTGGTTTGCAAGCCATGTGGGTCATTGGTTTGCTTGTCTTGTTTTTTGACATATTTTCTCTGGGTATCTGTACACCCAGGCACTGGCAGGCATCCGGTCGACTGGTGCAGGAATTAAATGTTGGTACTGTATTGAACCATGTGTACACTCCAGATGGGAGTGGTTTAACCCATCTTTGCTTAAGAGTTCCTCCAGATATTGTCTTCTGGATATATGATACTTATGATAATGACTGTGGAGCTAAGAATTAACTGCATGCCTAAAAGACAGCAGTGGATAGTATTCCAGCATTGTCCCTTCAAATATTTTTATCAAATATAATTTCCATTAAAATTGTTGGGGTGCTTCTGGCCACTTATGCATTAATGGGTTAAGCATAAGCCAACCAACAACTCTAGGGAGAAATGTTATTCAGAACATTACCAACAAACTTGTGCTTTTATTCCCCAGTATCATGGCATCCAGATGTCTATAGTTTGAATAGTTAACCCTTATGCTGCTAGTGGCTAATTTGGCCATTACAAAATATTGCAAAAATCCTGAGAAATGACTGAAACCCTAGCAAATGGGTACTCATCTGAGAGTACTCAGCGAGAGCTTTTCAATGAATACCAACATGACAGGGTTTAGAGATTTTTCAAAAATCTTTTCTTTTTTGTGCCTCTGATGAATGTATCCTCAGCATTGAAAATGTTAACAGGCTTAATGGAAGCTATACCAGACGAGACTGACCAATCCATGTTAAGTTCCTATTAAACGTATCGTCCAGATTAGCAATTTGGCAATAATGCACGATTTTCAAAATTAAATACTTGTATCCCAATTGTAGGTTATTTTAAGATAATATTAAAAAAATTCCATCCAATAGTTCCCGCATTAGTTACCATAGAAAAATGATACCATGATAGCATAGCCTTTTTTGGCCAATCTGGAAATGAAAGGATTTACTCTTGACCTTAGCATAAATCACACATTGGAAGTACTGATTTCTCCAACTTAACAATCATTTTAATACTACTGTAACATTCGTTTTAATACTACTTAAAGATAAGAGAAACAATACATGATTCTCATCACCATAATAAATAATTTTTCGTCCGGAGGATACAAGTTAAATTATTCCAGTAGTGAGCGATCATCAACTTGGAAGATTTTATTTTAAGATGCTGTTTTGAAAAGCATCATCAAATAAATCACCAAGCAAAAGGGCCAGAGGAAATTTGGATAAGATGACCAGTGGGTCTGAACTAAGTTATCTTAACCCTTATGCTGCTGGTGGCTAATTCAGCCAATACAAAATGATGCGAAAAAACTAGGAAAAATGACTGAAACCCTGGCACATGGGTACTCATATGATAGCACTTGACGAGAGATTTCCTATGAATACCCACATGACTTGGTTAGGATGATTTTCATATTTTTTTACATTCTTGTGCATTGGACGAAAGTAACCTCGGCACAAAGCAGATGAACAAAATTGGGGGAATAAAATCCCACTCACAAGTTCACACTGATTTGACCCCCGCCAGATAAATATCCTAAAGGGATCCAAAGTCTATTATGGTGAATTCTACATTCTACAGTATACATTAAATTGTTTTGTAATATCAAATGCCCTATCCTGTTTGACAAGCGAGATCCTGAGTATAAATACATTACCGGGATATGTTAAAGGCAACTAGGAAGTTTCCATGGTGATCACTTGTCAACAAACAATAGTTTCCAATTCATTCAGTCAAATAATACAACATTACAATACAATACAATGGCCAATTTGAATTTGCACAAATAGGGGCTGGAACTTAAACCAAACAGAAATTTAACAGCTAAAATAGCAGAAGTAATTAGAGGCAATATTTGCCTAACAACATTTGAGTGTGATCCATAAAAAATAGTGGAATATTTTTGTTCATGTTGGTTTGGATTAAAGTAACACCTCTTCAAATTTAGGGAAGCCCCTTTTGTGCAAACTTGGCTAAAGAAAATAATGATTCAATAACAATTTACCTAATGATTCTCCCTTTAGGTTTGGGACTTGACACACACTTTAATCCAACAGTCACAAAAATAAGCCTTTATGAAAATAACATTTTCATATAAAAAGCATTCATAATACTTACATATACATTATAGTTGACATGTACAGTAAAACGTAATGAAATTTCTCAGGCAAAGTAAGTTTATTACCCAAAGATGTAAGTTTGCCCCAAGTGCATCATATGGAGTGCACAAATAATCTGGCAATTCCCAACAAAGCTCTTCAGATGGTATTTGAAAACTATTTAAATTGGTAATGTTAAGCCTAAAAATTCTTAGACAATAATTTTTTCAAAATATTCCTTGTTTCCAAGATAGTTGTTTATGGGTCAGACAGTGTGTGTGTGTGTGTGTGTGTGTGTGTGCGTGTGTGTATACTCAAGGTGTGAATGTGTTAGGTGAGACACAGTCAGGAGTGTCCATGTGATTGCACATGGTGCAACAATGCATCAATGACAGGTAAATTTATTCCAGAAAAAAACAACTTTGGCGGCTCTACAAATATTCATCTTGGACCCATGAACCATTTCAAATACACAGCATCCTTCAATCTAACTCAGAAGTTCAACCCCCTATTAATACTAAAATGTTTTTCCCCCTTGAAAAATATCACATTCATCTTTCATACTTGCTAATGAAATGTATTTCAGATAAATATTGGAAGAAGTTGGCAGTGTTGCCTCAGCAGTTCTCCATCAAATATTTTCCAAATGATGCATTCCTCTGAAAGATATCTCCCAATATATCTTTTTGGGTAGTGATGGAAATGAATGGATTAATCGCAAAATATTCCTCTTTAACATACCGTTAGGTAATTTTCTTAATTGCAAAATTTGAAATACCGGTAGGTGCGAACTTTCTAAGTAATTCAATATGATTTGACTAATTAAAAGTGCTTGTTTTACTATTTCTCACATAATAATCAGCGATCAATACTTCCCCAAAATTGTATAATTTTTCCAATCTTCATAAATAACAAACATTTCACTATATTGCACATTTAAGCCAAAGTACTGTAAAAGCAAAAAACAATGCAATTTTTCATCACATGATTTACAGACAGATAGGCCATGGATTATGAAAATGATTTTTCTCAAAATCATTCCAAAATCCAAATATCATTTCATGGGGTATTATTTAAGGGTTGTTGGCTTGACTGTTGTGGTGGGGGTTGACGAACCCGACTTTGGGGGCAGCACCCCAGTGGAGAAGAGGATGATGAGGGTGATGACGAGGATGACAGTGGTTACTATGGCAGCAATACAGATCGTCATCTTCAGATTCTTGCACCACATCTTACGGTGAACCCGGCGAGCAGTTGTTCGGAATGTAGCAGACTGGAAAAGCAATACAGTTTATTACAGTCTCATCCATTATAGAATTGTACAAACATGATTCAGCAAGAACAATGGACGATCAATTTTGACCTACGAGAGACTAACAAGGAGGTGATTGGGTGAAAAAAGGCTGAAATTTATCAATGCACTGCTTTGAATGATGCATTTTGTTCTTTATTAAGATTTTGACAGATTACATTTCTGTTGAGTATGAACAACACCCTAACGGTTTCTAACAGAAATGATCACACTTCAAATGCAAATAACATAATATAATTGGCAAACACATAAAATCAGTTTCTTTTTACCATGTAAAATTGAAAAAAAAAGCAAACAGGAAAAGTAGACTATTAACCATACCCACTCCTTAAAACAAGTCAGATTACCAAACATAATCATCTAAAATAGCCACACATGACAATGGCAGTTTTGATAGGACTGAGAAATGAAATTATATTTGTAATTGCCATATTCACCCAAATGTACTTTGGTTGAAAGTAGCCTCAGCATTGGAAGGGTTAACTTTAAACTGGGGATCTCAATATTAACAAAGCAGCATATCACTGAAAATATTAAAACCATTTACTGTCAAATGGTGCCATCTAGTGACAGAGCTACAAACAAAAGTATATGTGATGTTATTTCATGTGATCATTAGATGGCAGCTAGGGAACAATGTTCAGCTGATTTCAAACAAGCAATTTGATATTCTTAAACAAATATTTCTAAATATAGGTTAATGCAGCAGATTTTGTATTTGTTTCACATGTTTTATCCACACTTTTCTGCCGTATTTAAGCTTACTTTAACTAGCCAGTGATGGAGGAAACTGGAGTACCTGGAGTATCCTACTGTCTAACCCTAAGTCACTGGCAACTTCCTCACATGTCCCGGCTGGAAATTAAACCTGAGCAGTGGTGAAAGACATTGAGCAGAAAGTGGCAATACATTAGACCACTCAGCCATAGCCTTAGTCATCACGGCATCTGGGTGTAGTTTGTATACCCCAACCCTCAAAAGTAACCCCTCAGAACACCCAAATATTTCTGTGCGTCACTTCTTAAAATGTCAATTTCAAGCATATAATTGAAGATTTTCCACCTCAATATAATTCCCATGATATTGGATAAAGATTTTATGCCTTATTTCAATAATTAAATACATCTTTAAGTTTATAACCAGAGTATATTGTGGTCTCCCTTGAAAAGAAGGATGCCCCCAAATTTTACTATCGCCAGTTTTGGGCACCCAGTTTCCTAATCCTGGCTAAGAACCTGCACTTGCCTATCAAAGCAGGCAGGCAGCCTGCAATGACTTATGACGACTTGGCCATCGCTCTGGCCACTTGGAGCTGTGTTTATCATACTCACGTGAGCTTCCAGGTCTGTTGTTTTATCCAGCAGCTCATCCAGTCTCTCACCTCTCGCGAGAACCTTCTCTATGTTCTGAGACATAATGCCCTTTACGTCGTCCACTTGGGTTTGGAGAGTGGACAGGGTATCTCCACCTCCTCCTCCTTGTCCATTGGAAAACCTCTCCTATATCAGAGAGAGAAAAAACAGAAAATCAATTATTACAGAAATGGTGTAAGACAAGAAAATACACTTCTACAAATAAGCTCATGAACAGGCTGATCATTGGAGATCAAAATCAATCACAAAAGATGCTTGCTGGAAACAATGTAACACACAACAACATAACAAACGTTAACAATATACAATTTTTCATCATTACATTGCTTTCAATCTACGCAATTGTATTAGAAAAGCCAAAATCAATACTTGAGACTTGGGATGGGGATGGAAGTAACATACAAGTTAATGTCAATTTTGGCTTTTAGCTTTGAGTGCTTGATTCTGAAAATGTGCGCATTTTGCCAGTGGTAGTTTTGTTTTCTTTCTTCTTGTTCTGGTTTAAATTTTGTGTGTGGCTTAATTTTTCAGAAATTTGCTGTACATTTTATGAATTTACAAATAATTCCTAAAACATTCTTTATGAATATCATTGGTCCAGACGACATAAGTCAAAATTTCAAAACATATATAGGGTATGGTATCGCTGAAAATTACAATAAAATGCATTATTATATTCTATATTATTAAAATGTACCATTTTTTTTTTACTGAGCAGTAATTTGCATTGTCTCAATATAGGACTAAAGAAAGTTCATAATTAGTAACACTGTTTCAAGATATGGATCATATAGAAGAGCAACAATTCTAAACATTTGCAATAAGTTATGGCTATACACAAATGTGGCACATAACTTCTGTAGTTCGAACTTCACTGTCAACAATGCAGCCACCTATTGGATGATACTAGTACTGAAACTATCAGGACTGTACACTGCTGCCATCTATTGTACTGTATTGGTACTGAAACTGTCAGGACTGTACACATCTGCCATCTAATGAATGATATTAGCACTAAAACTGTCAGGACTGTTGAATGATATCAGTACTAAGACTGTAAGTACTGTGCACTGCTGCCACCTATTGAATGATATCAGTACTAAGACTGTAAGTACTGTGCACTGCTGCCACCTATTGAATGATATCAGTACTAAGACTGTAAGTACTGTGCACTGCTGCCACCTATTGAATGTAATGGAATGATACTGGCACTAAGACTGCCAGGAATGTACACTGATATTTTACAAGTAAAAGCAAAGCCGGTAGAATATCTGATGGAGAAAAGTCAATTAGAACACAACCTATAACCCGCCTTCAAATATTTTATAAAACCATTCTAAATTTCAGAGTTATTGTTATCATTTCTGCAGGGACACTAAGTGTTAATGGGTTAATCCCACAGTCATCCCTTTTTAACAACAGTTATTGACAGGGCCAGTTTAAAGGTAATCCCTGTACAGAGGTGAAAAACTAAAATGGAATTTGAAATTTTCTTCCTTAATAATTAGTAGTAGATATTTCACTAGCCTCAACAGACACTATCATCCTAGTACCAGGGCTACCATTATTATCAGACTCAGTGGAGCACTTCTTTGACCCATTCAAACAGGGAAATAGGGCCTATAATAGATTTTAATCAACATGGTGAAAAAGGGAGATCTCCCTTGACAAATAAACGTAGAATTCCAAGGAATTCCTAGGATATTCCTAGGAAAATCCCAGACTTTCCTTGAAAGTCTTAGCAACATTTGGTAAGGGGAGTTGTATCTTGTATTCTAATTGAAATTTCTTCAAATATTTCTAGATATTGTTCAATAGAATGAAGCACCACCAAAAATAGTCGGCCTTTTTCATGCGCTACAGGTATGACCGGGCTAAGGATGCCAGTCGATAGCCATTCCCTCTCAAGTCACAAGCGGCAAGCTTGCACGGCGCAGGCTAGAGCAATATCAATTACTAGAAGACACTCATCAGAAGAACCACCCTGCCTTTTTCACAGAGGCTAACGCCATGATCAGGATGTGATTACCGTTAGTGTGTCAATTATTCTTTTAGGGTAAGATATTCGCGCTCTCGCAGAAATGAAAGAAGGCGTATGCATCAACAACACAATTAGGTAGATCCGCTTAATTAGATTATCTCTGAGCAACTGATAATGATAACAAATGTTTATGGAAGCTGAGCACAGATGGAGGAGACCTAAATACATAGCAAAAAATGCTTCACATGCTAAGGCCTTTTTCATCCATAGCAAAAGGACGCAAACTCTTTGAAAATCATCTAAACGCTGCCATGTTGGTATTCATTGGATACCTTTTGCTGAGTACTTAAAAATGAGTACCCGTGTGCCAGGGTTTCAGTCATTTTTCAGGTTTTTTGCATCATTTTGTTACTGCAAAGTCGTAAATATGAATTTAAAATTTTGAAAATTGAAAATAAAAAGTCTGCCGACCAACCCTAACAAAATTAACATTTGCCTAAAACTGTAGTGGGAACCTGAAGGTAAAAGCATACCGTTCACTAAAAAGGTTAAATCTGTTATAGTTGTTCATAACTTCTACAAGTATAAACTTGTACTTTGACCCTTCCAATTCTGAGGCTATTTCTGTCCAAGGCACAAGGATGCAAAGATTTTTGAAAACCATCTAAACCCTATCACGTTCATATTCATTCAAAAGCTCTCTCTCTGAGTACTCTCAGATGAGTACCCATGTGCCAGGGTTTCAGTCATTTTTCAAGTTTTTTCATCATTCTATATTGGCCAAATTAGTCACCATCAGCATAATGGTAAAAAGTAGGACATTCATTTTGTTTGAGCTATGGAAACATCTACAATAAAGAGGTGTTCAACTTAATTAGAGATGTCAAAGATGACAAGTCTCACTAAATCTTCTCTAGAATATGTAATTTCCCACACTTAAACCAATACCTTTTCTCCTGCCTGAGAACAGTAGCCTAGAAAATGGTTAGCATTTAACTGTAGCTGCAATAAAATCATCCTATTCTCTAGAATCTTTAAATTCCCACACTTAAACCAAAGCCTTTTCTCCTCCCTGTGAACAGAAACCGAGAAAATGATAAGTATTAATTGTAGCTGCAATAAAATCATCCTATTCTCTAGAATCTGTAATTTCCCACACTTTAACCAATACTCTTTCTCCTGCCTGTGATCAGTTATCATAGGGAAAACTGTCATCCTATTCTTTCTCCTGTGTGAACAGAAGCCTAGAAAATGGTTAGTTTTTAACTGTAGCTGCAATAAAATCATCCTATTCTCTAGAATATGTAATTTCCCACACTTAAACCAATACCCTTTCTCCTGCCTCAACAGTAGCACAGAAAATGGTTAGCATTTAACTGTAGCTGCAATAGAATCATCCTATTCTTTCTCCTGCCTGAAAAGAAGCCGAGATAATTGTTAGTATTTAACTGTAGCTGCAATAAAATCATCCTTTTCTTTATCCGGCCACTCCAATTTAATTACTTGTCTTACAAGCTTTTTTTGGGAAAAAAATCCTGTCAGACTCCAAAAAAAAAAGAAAAAAAAGTCACCTTTGGTGTCTTACGGACGAAAGTGGTTTTGAAATTTTCTGTCAGACTCCAAAAAAAAAAAAAAAAAAAGTGCAAGTTCTAAGAAAATTCTATGAAAGGGTGATTCAATCAACTACAGGAAGCTATCATTGCTGTGGTAGAGCCTCAGACTTGAGGATGTATATCTCCCACCCTTCAGGTTACAGGGATTAATTGATTGATTGATTTTATTTAGTTGAGAATAGGCTGGTAGAAACATATCGCTACCAATCCTAGTCAGCAGACTCTAAAAAAAAAAAAAATAATAAAAAAAGTCACATTTTTCAACTTTTTTTTTTATTCCAAAATGGCTCATTTCCTGCCTCCTGAGCTCGTAAGACAAGTAAATAAATTGGAGTGGCCTCCAGCCTGAACAAAAGCCGAGAAAATGGTTTGTGTTTATCTGTAGCTGCAATAAAATCATCCCATTTTTCTCCTGCCTGAACAATAGCCGAGAAAATGGTTTGCGTTTATATGTAGCTGCAGTAAAATCATCCTATTTTTCTCCTGCCTGAAAAGTAGCCGAGAAAATGGTTAGCATTTAACTGTAGCTGCAATAAGATCATCCATTTCTTTCTCCTGCCTGAACAATAGCCGAGAAAATGGTTAGCATTTAACTGTAGCTGCAATAAAATCATCCTATTTTTCTCCTGCCTGAAAAGTAGGCGAGAAAATGGTTAGCATTTAACTGTAGCTGCAATAAAATCATCCTATTCTTTCTCCTGCCTGAAAAGTAGGCGAGAAAATGGTTAGCATTTAACTGTAGCTGCAATAAAATCATCCTATTTTTCTCCTGCCTGAAAAGTAGGCGAGAAAATGGTTAGCATTTAACTGTAGCTGCAATAAAATCATCCTATTCACAAATATCATGAGCATATTGATTCCCGCTCCGACCATCATCATAAGGAAGCGCGCTGGCTCCCGCCTGCTTTATTGTCCCTGCAGCAGGTAATTTACTGTGCAATATTCCCTCAACAACAAATAGAAATCCTAGCCATTTGCTTCCATTGATTTTTGCAGGGAGCTTTTTTTAACCCATTCATGGCCACAGCTAGAGTTTGGAGTGGCATATTTGACACATTCTTATAAGAACAACAACTGGGGTGCATTTTGAAAAATATTCAAAGGAGGATTTCTAAAGGTAAAAAATACATATATTTCTTAGAATTCCCATCTTGTAAAATATAATGCATAAGCTTTCTTAACCCATTCATGGCAACAGCTAGAAGTTGGTGTTGCATATTTGGCAAGGTCTTATAAAAAGATATTCAAAGGAGGATTTCTGAAGGTAAAAATACATCTTTCTTTATATAGTTCTTAGAATTTACCACTTCCTGAAAATAATAATGCATAAGCTTTTTTATCCCATTCATGGCAACAGCTAGAAGTTGGTGTTGCATATTTGGCAAGGTCTTATAAAAAGATATTCAAAGGAGAATTTCTAAAGGTATGAAATACATTTCTCTTTCATATATTTCTGAGAATTAACCACCACTGGTAAAATATAATGCAATAGCTTTTTTAATCCATTCGTGGCCACTGCTAGATGTTGGTGTGGCATTTTTGCTGCATTCTTATAAAAAAACAAATGAAGCTGCATTTTGAAAAATAATCAAAGGAGGATTTCCAAAATAAACAATTCATCTTTCTTTCATATATTTCGTAGAATTTACCACATCTTGTAAAATATAAGGCATTAGTATTAGATAAGCAATGCTTTCCGATTTGGAAAGTTGAATTGGAGGATACTGTACATACCATTCACCAGCCAAAATAGATCTGGCTATTTTGGTGATATCTATGATATCAGACAAAGGTATCTTTAGGAAAACATAAGAAAGATGCCGTTCAGGACTCAACCTGTTACTCTCCTTTAGATATTTTGAGATTTCATAACTGGTCCAAATGTATTAGAAAAAGTATCATCGATGCAGAGGACACTTTTTTAAATAGGCCTCTGTGTGCAAATGGGTTAAAAACTTGATGCACCAAAAAATGCAGACTCGAGAAAATTCTACGAGTGGAGTAGATGGAAAATTCATCATGAAGCAGTTCTAAATGGAGATAAGAACTGTGCATAATTGTATTTGGTATTGATTTCAACAATTGACAACTTTATTAGGAAGGCAGTTATTCATAACAAATAGCACAATTGGAGGTGCCCATCCATCCTCAGAGCACCACCAAAGTAATTGGACCATTTTAATTCATATATCTTCTAAATGAATGCGCTGTTTGGAAAATAAACAAGGATATTATAATAATGTAGTTAACAGAGTAAAATTAAACAGTAGCCTCATGAAAAATATAGAACTTCATAATTTTTGTTGAAATTGTATTTTCATTATCCTTTCTTTCCGTTACAGAAAAAACTTGAGATTTATGGTGGTACTTATGGTAGTCAAGATCAGTTTTTTTTGCTATGAAAAGTGCTTGGTTTTGAGAATTCCCTTACCCATTCCTTCTACCACAATGAGAAGGTGATGGTTTTGGGGATTCCCTTCCCCATTCCTCCTTCCCACGATGAGAAGGTGATGGTTTTGGGGATTCCCTTCCCCATTGCTTCTTACCACAAGGCGAAGGTGAAGGTTTTGGGGGATTTCCTTCCCCATTCCTTCTACCACAATGAGAAGGTGATGGTTTTGGGGATTCCCTTCCCCATTCTTTCTACCCACAATGAGAAGGTGATGGTTTTGAGAATTCCCTTCCCCATTCTTTCTACCCACAATGAGAAGGTGATGGTTTTGGGGATTCCCTTCCCCATTCTTTCTACCCACAATGAGAAGGTGATGGTTTTGGGGATTCCCTTCCCCATTCTTTCTACCCACAATGAGAAGGTGATGGTTGTGGGGATTCCCTTCCCCGTTCTTTCTACCCACAATGAGAAGGTGATGGTTTTGGGGATTCCCTTCCCCATTCCTTCTACCACAATGAGAAGATGATGGTGATCTCCACAATGGTTGGGGTTAAAGGTTTGAAAATTACCATCCCTTCTTTCAAAAAGGTGAAAGGTCTGAATATTTGTTAAAGATCGTCTTTCATAACAAAAGAAGGGTGTGGGTAGGAGGAAAGGTAAATATTTGATTTGATTGTCCCATTGAACAAGTCAGTAAAACTTCCAAAATTAGAGTCAGTTCATTGTAATTATTGGCTTGCCAATATCCTGGCAGCGATAATAATCACAGTATCATATATCTTCATAAATCCTTTCAGGGTGATCAAAGCCAGTCTTATCCAGCCATTACTCATTACCACACCTCCCTCATAACACCTAATAAACCTCCATTCTACGCCACCTTATTTGTACAGTGCAGTCATCGACCTGTCCGTGAATTGTCTGCTTACTTAGGTTTGTACGGAGCAGGAACGCGCCGCTGAGGTTTCCTTGCTTTTCTCCCATTGCCAATGTTAGCCTCCTTTTCCTCCTTCCTGAGCTAATCAATTCCGCCTACAGATTTGTGCTCTTGATGTATTCCCACAACCAGACTGCATCTCTCAACACTGCCTATCACAGGGCTACGTACTGGTCACACTATGGCTGTGGCTAGTTCTATTGTTACTGCTGCTACCTCTATTGTTACTGCTACTAACTCTATTGTTACTGCTGCTACCTCTATTGTTACTGCTGCTAACTCTATTGTTACTGCTGTTACTTCTACTGTTACTTCAGCTACCTCCTTAATAATGTTACTGATGTTTCTTCTATTGTTACTGCTGCTACTTCTATTGTTACTGCTGTTACTTCTATTGTTACTGCTGCTTCTTCTATTGTTACTGCTTCTACTGCTATTGTTACAGCTGTTACTTTTATTGTTACTGCTGTTACTTTTATTGTTACTGCTGCTACTTATATTGTTACTACTGCTTCTTCTATTATTACTATTATCAGAGTTCTATCTATAAATAGAAATCTCTGCTATCAATACTTAAATTGTTACTGCTTTTACTACTATTGTTACTGCTGCTACTTCTATTGTCACTGCTGCTTCTTCTATTGTTACTGCTTCTTCTTCTATTGTTACTGCTGTTAATTTCATTGTTTCTGCTGCTTCTTCTATTGTTACTAATGTTAGTTTAAATGTCATTTCTTCTACTTCTTTTGTTACTTCTTTTAGACCATTATACTTCATAAATGTGGGGGAAAGATCAATACAGACTGATGGGTATCACATATCTTTCAAATTTCTGCTCCATTCAAAATTTATGAGAAAAGAGTGTATTTTTCTAATTCTAGATTCCATAACATTGTAGCAATGTCAAATATGAATAATTGCTAGCACTACTACTGCTACTACTTCTACCTACTACTACTACTACTGCTACTACTACTACTACTGCTACTACTACTACTACTACTACTACTACTACTACTACTACTACTACTACTACTACTACTTCTTCTTCTCTGTTGCTACCACTACTTTATGTTGGTGTAATGTCACAGTATTGTTGACAGTCACACTAGCTTTAATAATAACAACTCAGATATCAATCAACTCTCCTGGCTGTTGCCCAATAGATCTCCACACTCACAAAGCACACACACACACACACACACACACTTGCAATCAATACTGGTGGCTTGACTGTGAATTATCCATACTGCTAAGCAAACCCAGCAGCCTGGCTGCACTAAGCACATTTCAATTTGACTCATAATGCCCACTGCATAGCGCTGCCACCTGGTATAGAATGGAGGAACTAGACATCACCAAAAGCCCTGTAAGGCCTAAAAATTGCTTGTTTCTTGTAATGCTAAGAAACTAAAGAGTTTCTACCCTTCCAGCTCCTAATCAACATAAATGTCAGGTTAGAAAACTGCATTACAAGTACAGCTTCCATGAAACATGCATTATTTGAAAAAAATAAAAATGATAAATATATAAATTGCCTACCTACCTACTCTATTTTTTTCGGACCGTTACAAGAAACAACCATGTGTTAGGCCTTCATATTAATAGCCATGGCCTGACTGTGAATAGTGCTCTCTGAATATACTTCACTTTCAACCTTATTCATCACTACATAGTTCCGCCATCTGTGGTAGAATGAAGATACTAGTCACTTCACCAACAGGCTTTTGCCCATACGCTCAAAATCATGTTTAGTAAAAACATCTTTCATTCAATATTTGAAGGAGAAACCTTAATCAAAACTCATCGTAAGGTTACACTTACAAATTCAACTGTCTTGAACAAATGTTTTATTTACCAAATTATCTTCAAAAATATCAAAGTGTACAGATAATAATTATCATGGGAAATTCTGAGCATGAATGGGCTAAGAGAATTTGCCTCTAAGCCAGGGATTATCTGGATTAGCTAACCATAGATTACCTTTCTCTCCTTGACTCAATGTTAAGTTAAACAGCATTATTATTGCATCAGCTATCTCCTCCAATTATAATGCTTTATTTGTACCATGTGACCGCATGTTATATGTTCCTGATGATTCCTACTCAGGTTACATTGCCCTCGGCCCTAGGGCTGCGGGCAATGTTAATTTTTGTTATTTTCCAAAGCTGAGTTATTCTCAAGTTATAATGCTTTTTCATTGAAGTAAATGATCATTAAAATACCCAGAGGTCAGTTTTCTTTTAGGAGCAACTATAAATGCCTTATAGACTGTTCCCAAGGACATTATCAGGATTTGCCCTATGCCTTCAGAACTATGACAAATCCTCATAACCCCCTGGGGAACGGTCAATAAGGCTTTAATGTTGTCAACAGAAGAGCTCCCCATCTGATCACTGCTTCCCTCTGGTGGCAGACCTGGACACTAGAGGTGGCACGTAGAGCAGGTGGGGGTATCCATTCATCTGGCTTGTTTTCAGCACCAAGAGATTAAGGAAGAAGTTCAGTGCTGGGGTTGTACAACTGTCCTGCTTGATATCACTTATTCAGAAGCCTGCTTTAACCCATTCATCTCCGCTTAACTTCCTGTAATAGTTTGGCAAGATCTCTCCGAACAAAGCATATTTGGGGAAAATATTTCACGGAGGAAGGTCAATCAGAAACCACCAACAAACCCTTCAGAAATATTCTGCAAATCTATGCTTCATTCCTGAGAATTAAAAAGAAATCAGTAGACCACAGAGTACACTTGTAAAGCATTTAACAGTTAGCATTTGACCCAGACATGCACAGGCATTTATGCACAAAGGGAGGGGTCCATAAACTATTGAAATATGTAGGAAATATATTCAATATCACAGAATTAATTGAAGGAAGATTAAATTGCAGATGAGGGTATTCAACTTCAGCTCAAGTATTTCCTATAGCTTACAACAATTGCTCTGGGTCTTAATGAGTTAAGTAGATCTGCTATGTGTGTTTCTAAATGAGGTGCCTGTCAAAACTGGAGGACTCCACTTCATCAACATTGGGCCAAGGAAGGAAGACTAGGAGAGTTTGGCAGAGGCAGCGAGGTGGTATTTATAGGTGTAAAATGAGGTACCAATTGGAGTGGGGAAAGGGGTGGACAAAGAAGGCGTTCCAATATAGGGAATAATGTGGGGAAAAAATATCATTGCAGTAAAATCCTAATACAAAAGTTACAGGTAATCCTGGTGTTCAATTTTCAACGAATTTGGTGTCCAAATGACAACTGAACACCATGTTGACAATAGCCATGGCATGCATCTGTTGATTGGAATGAAAACGCATGTATCTTATCCAAAACCTTGCTGTAATGATCAAATATTTTGACATAAGAGTTGACTAGCTGAGTGCATCACTGATATCCTATCTTTTTTTTTAAATTAGATTTTTAGACATTCTAAACATGAGCATATCAAACAAGAACAGGTCCTCATGGATTAATAATCCCATCCATCCCTAGATATTTCATTGGCAATCGTCATCTTGACATATGCCACTTTTGAAAATGAATTGTGAATTAAGCAAAATATTTCCAATTATTTAGAGGAATACTTGGTTAGATTGTGATAAACATTTTTGCTTCATATATTTATGGAATATTACTATTGTCAATAAGATGACACCAAGATAGTCAGGACACTTTTGGGTGCTACAGGAATGAATGGGTTATTGTGACATAGCGTAGTTATAGTAAATTCTCGGAAACTTAGACCACCCTAAAAATTTAGGCCACTATAATTATTGTGCAAAATAATTTAAGGGAAATCTGGACCACTATTGATACATTGTTGGTCGTCATTGAGGGAAATTTAAGGGAAATCTGTGCCACTATTACTCTGCTTTGTCTGTATTTTCAGAAAATATGGGCCTCCCTCAACCCATGATAATTGTAATTATCAAGAAGGGTCCCAAATAACCGAGAATTTACGGTTGTCTCAATAATAGTATATTGCTCACCATTTGTCCTGAGAGGACTTGAGCGAAATCCCTGTCCAGTTCATGTTCACCTGCAAACTCTGCTCTAGTTGTCAAGCTTCCAGCCTCAAACCTTTTTTTTATCTGAAATATAGGTAAATAAATTACAAAACAAAAGAAACGTCACATTTTTTGATAATTTTTGCATCATTTTCTATTAGCCAAAGTAGCCACCAGCAGCAAAAGGGTTAAGTGAAAGTATCATATACTTTAAGAAGCTCATATTCATAATTAAGGGAAGTTTGGCCTAGAGAGAAACCTTACAGGATTCCTTATCTTAAGATATGTCATGCAACGGGCCAAAACCTAACAATTGTAAATTACACCATAGCAGATCTACAAAACATTAAATATGGCATTTAATCAATATAAATGGTATTCAAAAACTATCAATCAAATCAATCAAATATTTTTGGCTCCCTGAGTGTACAAGTACCTGGATACCTCTAATCACACAAGACATGTTGTTATCTGATAGTAGCTTTATCTATAAGTATGCAGGTTCCCATAGCCAGGTTACCACACTGGTGTCTAAACTCCTGCACTAAATATGCCTTTGATTAATATGCTTGCTGTATAACAATGAATAATTTGTCAATTTAACCCCTCCAATACTATGGCTACTTGTACTTCCTTTCAAAGCACAAGGATGCTAAGATTTTTGAAAATCATCCAAACCTTATTGGTATTCATTGGATAGCTCTCACTGAGTACTCTCAGATGAGAACCCACATGCCAGGGTTTCAGCCATTTTTAAGGTTTTTTGCATCATTTCGCATTGGTCAAATTAGTTACCAGCAGCATAAGGGTTAATCGGTGAAAGGAATTTTAAAACCGAATAGTGGATAGAATACAGATGAGCACATTCACCTTTTAAGGATTGCCTTGGAAGGTCACTGAAAAGAGGACATCTTCAAGATAAAGAGAGGGAAGGACAGACATTGTACAGTACAGAAAGTTAATTCCTTCAGAAGTTCACCACATATCTTGCAGTGCCTTGTTGTACAAACAACCATGGATAAGATGTCAAAAAAGCAAGCCAAGCATATCAATGACCCATGTAGCTACATTCAGTTGTGAGGTCATCCATGCATCCAATCCCAGGAAATAGGGTGGCATTCCGGTGTGCATTTGTGTATTATGCCCAGGATGCCTAGGCATTTCGTGCAGGAATTAATTGTCAGCACTGTATAATACTTGATACAGGGCAGTCTCCTTGGCAACTTTCCTTTCAGTAGCAATGCCTTAAACCACCGGGCTATTGGGGTAGCCTCCCTGGTGACTTTCCTTTCAGTAGCAATACCTTAGACCACCAGGCTATTGGGGTAGCCTCCCTGGTGACTTTCCTTTCAGTAGCAATGCCTTAGACCACCGGGCTATTGGGGCAGCCTCCCTGGTGACTTTCCTTTCAGAAGCAATGCCTTAGACCACCGGGCTATTGGGGCAGCCTCCCTGGTAACTTTCCTTTCAGTAGCAATACCTTAGACCACCAGGCTATTGGGGTAGCCTCCCTGGTGACTTTCCTTTCAGTAGCAATGCCTTAGACCACCAGGCTATTGGGGCAGCCTCCCTGGTGACTTTCCTTTCAGAAGCAATGCCTTAGACCAACGGGCTATTGGGGCAGCCTCCCTGGTAACTTTCCTTTCAGTAGCAATACCTTAGACCACCAGGCTATTGGGGTAGCCTCCCTGGTGACTTTCCTTTCAGTAGCAATGCCTTAGACCACCAGGCTATTGGGGCAGCCTCCCTGGTGACTTTCCTTTCAGAAGCAATGCCTTAGACCAACGGGCTATTGGGGCAGCCTCCCTGGTGACTTTCCTTTCAGTAGCAATGCCTTAGACCACCGGGCTATTGGGGCAGCCTCCCTGGTGACTTTCCTTTCAGAAGCAATGCCTTAGACCACCAGGCTATTGGGGCAGCCTCCCTGGTGACTTTCCTTTCAGTAGCAATGCCTTAGACCACCAGGCTATTGGGGTAGCCTCCCTGGTGACTTTCCTTTCAGTAGCAATGCCTTAGACCACCAGGCTATTGGGGCAGCCTCCCTGGTGACTTTCCTTTCAGTAGCAATGCCTTAGACCACCAGGCTATTGGAGCAGCCTCCCTGGTGACTTTCCTTTCAGTAGCAATGCCTTAGACCACCAGGCTATTGGGGCAGCCTACCTGGTGACTTTCCTTTCAGTAGCAATGCCTTAGACCACCAGGCTATTGGGGCAGCCTCCCTGGCGGTTTCCTTAAAGTAGCAATGCCTTAGACCACCAGGCTATTGGAGCAGCCTCCCTGGTGACTTTCCTTTCAGTAGCAATGCCTTAGACCACCAGGCTATTGGGGCAGCCTCCCTGGTGACTTTCCTTTCAGAAGCAATGCCTTAGACCACCGGGCTATTGGGGCAGCCTCCCTGGTGACTTTCCTTTCAGTAGCAATACCTCAGACCACCAGGCTATTGGGGTAGCCTCCCTGGTGACTTTCCTTTCAGTAGCAATGCCTTAGACCACCAGGCTATTGGGGTAGCCTCCCTGGTGACTTTCCTTTCAGTAGCAATGCCTGAGACCACCAGGCTATTGGGGCAGCCTCCCTGGTGTCTTTCCTTTCAGTAGCAATGCCTTAGACCACCAGGCTATTGGGGCAGCCTCCCTGGTGTCTTTCCTTTCAGTAGCAATGCCTTAGACCACCAGGCTATTGGGGCAGCCTCCCTGGTGTCTTTTCTTTCAGTAGCAATGCCTTAGACCACCAGGCTATCATAGCAGCCTCCCTGGTGACTTTCCTTTCAGTAGCAATGCCTTAGACCACCAGGCTATTGGGGTAGCCTCCCTGGTGACTTACCTTTCAGAAGCAATGCCTTAGACCAACAGGCTATTGGAGCAGCCTCCCTGGTGACTTTCCTTTCAGTAGCAATGCCTTAGACCACCAGGCTATTGGGGTAGCCTCCCTGGTGACTTTCCTTTCAGAAGCAATGCCTTAGACCACCAGGCTATTGGAGCAGCCTCCCTGGTGACTTTCCTTTCAGTAGCAATGCCTTAGACCACCAGGCTATTGGGGTAGCCTCCCTGGTGACTTTCCTTTCAGTAGCAATGCCTTAGACCACCAGGCTATTGGGGCAGCCTCCCTGGCAACTTTCCTTTCAGTAGCAATGCCTTAGACCACCAGGCTATTGGGGCAGCCTCCGTGGTGTCTTTCCTTTCAGTAGCAATGCCTTAGACCACCAGGCTATTGGGGCAGCCTCCCTGGTGTCTTTCCTTTCAGTAGCAATGCCTTAGACCACCAGGCTATTGGGGCAGCCTCCCTGGTGTCTTTTCTTTCAGTAGCAATGCCTTAGACCACCAGGCTATCATAGCAGCCTCCCTGGTGACTTTCCTTTCAGTAGCAATGCCTTAGACCACCAGGCTATTGGGGTAGCCTCCCTGGTGACTTTCCTTTCAGAAGCAATGCCTTAGACCAACAGGCTATTGGAGCAGCCTCCCTGGTGACTTTCCTTTCAGTAGCAATGCCTTAAACCACCAGGCTATTGGGGCAGCCTCCCTGGTGACTTTCCTTTCAGTAGCAATGCCTTAAACCACCAGGCTATTGGGGCAGCCTCCCTGGTGACTTTCCTTTCAGTAGCAATGCCTTAGACCACAAGGCTATTGGGGTAGCCTCCCTGGTGACTTTCCTTTCAGAAGCAATGCCTTAGACCACCGGGCTATTGGGGTAGCCTCCCTGGTGACTTTCCTTTCAGTAGCAATACCTTATACCACCAGGCTATTGGGGCAGCCTCCCTGGTGACTTTCCTTTCAGTAGCAATGCCTTAGACCACCAGGCTATTGGGGTAGCCTCCCTGGTGACTTTCCTTTCAGTAGCAATGCCTTAGACCACCGGGCTATTGGGGCAGCCTCCCTGGTGACTTTCCTTTCAGTAGCAATGCCTTAGACCACCAGGCTATTGGGGCAGCCTCCCTGGCAACTTTCCTTTCAGTAGCAATGCCTTAGACCACCAGGCTATTGGGGCAGCCTCCCTGGCAACTTTCCTTTCAGTAGCAATGCCTCAAACCACCAGGCTATTGGGGCAGCCTCCCTGGTGACTTTCCTTTCAGTAGCAATGCCTTAAACCACCAGGCTATTGGGGCAGCCTCCCTGGTGACTTTCCTTTCAGTAGCTATGCCTTAGACCACCAGGCTATCATGGCAGCCTCCCTGGCAACTTTCCTTTCAGCAGCAATGCCTTAGACCACCAGGCTATTGGGGCAGCCTCCCTGATGACTTTCCTTTCAGTAGCAATGCCTTAGACCACCAGGCTATTGGGGCAGCCTCCATAACATCTTTCCTGTTTGCCACCTGCACATTACATTCCTACTGTGAACTACTCAATTTAGATCATTTATACATTCATGTTTGGTCCACCTAGGTGATTGAGACTTCTTTGATGATAACTTAGTAAAAGATTACATCCAAAATATAGGTTTTCATTCAAAAATATCTTTAATTCACAATGATTTTTTGTAATGTTTGTAAAATGTCAGATCATCCCAGTTTATGAGTTGAACAGCTGTCTGTCTCATTTATAGGGGTAGGTGGTTAATTATACAATAGAAAAATATACTACGATCATTGCGGACTGAAATGATTGACACATATTACAGTTGAATGTATCCTCCTGAACACCAACTCTTGTCTTGAATCCTTATTCATGAAATGGCAACCAATTCTTTTTAAAAACCTTACAAACATTCATAATACTGATAACTTCATATACACAGAAAAGTTGACTTGGGCATGATTTAATATATATCTTTAAATACTAAATTACATCAGTGAAAATTTATTCTGTCAAACCTGCTTAAAAAAAACTTCTTTCAAGATGTCATAACCCTTATACTGCTGGTGGCTACTCTGGCCAATACAAAATGATGCATAAGTCCTAAAAGAAATGATTGAAACCCTGGCAAAAAAGGTACTTATCTGAGACTACTTAGCGAGAGCTATCTAATGAATATCAACAAGACAGGGTCTAGATGGTTTCCAAAATCTTTGCGTCATTGTGCTTTGGACAAAAGAAGACTAAGCATAACCTTGTGAGTTGGATGAAAGTAGCCTCAGCATTGGAAGGGTTGAAAGTGGCCTTTTTATTCTAGTAGATTGTTGGACTGGCACTTGAACAGGTGGTCCCTTTAGCAGGTTTGACCAGACATTGTTGAATACTGTAAATCACGTATATATAGCGGGAACAATAATATAGCGATAATAGCGCTGTGCCCATAAGTGCTATTTTCAAATCCTGTCTTTATTAAATTGCCCAATATACATATTGAAGGGCAGAACAAAATCCTAGTCATGAGGGGCACATGGATTCTGCATGAAGCCATTAACTACTGCCTTCACAATCTGGCAGGGGCCGTAGGTCAAGTACTTGACCGCTGATTCCTAGTGAGCCTGGCTAACTGCAATTTTATGTGGGTAAAGATAAACAGTGGGGTTCTACCACTGCTATAATTAGATCACGCTATCCAGGACAGTATGTAATTGCGCTATATAATGTTCACGCAATATTAAGTGATTTACAGTATGCACTTCAATTCATCCTTTCACCCAAAACAAAGTCAAATCACTACCTCATCTAGAAATGCATACGGCTGCCTCTTGCCAAACTCTGGAGTCGCTGCACACATATAAATAATGGCACTTTCTATCATGACATGAAATGAATGACTGAAAATAAAGAAAAACATTCTAATAGCATTCATCTACAAACAAAATCAATAGCGAGCAATGGATGATGGCTATAACACAAAATTAGCATACTACAGTCTAAAGTGGCACTTTAACAGGGCTTGATATAAAGCTCTTTATGGTTAAGACTAATCAAGTAAAGATAAGCAGGCAATTAATTGAATGTTTGGAAATCAACTCCTATTAAAACCGTTTGCAGCACCCTAAAATGACAAACCTTTAGGTGATATCTTTCAGACAAAGCCACATTTTGGAAAATGATTATCTTTTATCAAAACTCATCCTACAACTCTTTTTCAAATATTTTGTGAAATCCTGTTTCATTAAAAGTCATTTGAAAAGTTTAAAAGATATCATAATTTTGAAAATACATTTTTAGGGAAAACTAGGCATGATTTGCTTATTTGATTATTTGTTTAAAAGAAAAACCTACACTATCTAGCATGCAGTAGTTCCTAATTGGAATGTAAGTGCCATGTTAGCATTTGCAAATTCTATAAAACTGCTGATTATGTATTTAAACATCTAACATGCACAAAATACCTACTTATTTGATGTGTAAGTGGTCCTAGCATTGGTCCTGGTGGGGATGTTTGGAAGCATAGATTTGACCACATCCTCAAAGCTACCAGAGCCAATTTGATGGCTACAAAGCACCCTATCCCCCTTGGCTATTAGGCTGAATTCTATGGTCATTTTGGCCTATATTCTGATGATTCTGGAAAGAAATGTAGAAAAGAAGAAAAGCCATTAGGCTATGGCAGCGTGAGACATAACCATTTGCAAGTTGTAAGTGAATTTGGCAAAAAATGGCAATGGGGCAAGCAGGACAAGACCCTAAATTGCCACGCATGGCAAGTAATGTTTTGGGCAATGTAACTCAACTTTTGCTTAACAGAGTGGCCGGACAAGTAGAAGTGCCAGTGGGGCCAGTCAACTTTAGGGACAGCTTGCCCTGCACAGAAAGTAATGTTTTGGAACCTATGCTGCACCCTGTCTTGAGTGCTTTTGATACTTAATAATGCAACTTAAAACCTATGTTTATCTGATTGTCAATCCATACAATATTTTCAACAGTGTGACCCTGATTTTAGGGATGAAGACATGTTGGATTTCCATACACATCAAGAAATAAATACTCAAAGTTAGAATATGTGATGATGTTGATATATGATATATGATATCAGATATTTCTATTAGGATTTTACTGGTAGGTGATGGTATGAAAAATAATCCCCAATACAACATATCCTATATTTTAGTTTTTTTTTGGTTACATTCAAAGTACTGGCTACATTTCTACCATCTTCCCATTATTTTGACCCAGTTAGAAATATTCTGGTGTGAGTCCCCATATCCACATATAAGCTAGGTACAATCTCTTTCCAGTCATACTGTATACCCTGTTATCATTGTGGCAGTTCAATTAATGCATACTTTGCGCACCAATGGAGTCTGCATTTATTAAACTGCGCCCCATTATTTGGACATCCGATCCCTATGCTTGTATTGTACAACACGCTGACATGATAGCTTGTCATTCAACATCCGTACGAAAAAATCACATCAAGGGCAGAGCTGCCAGCCAAGCGCTTTACTTTATATGTGCAATATTAACACGGTATACAGTACATCATTATCACCAGATTTGTTAGCAAGTCCTAAATTCAATCTTAATTATTTCTCACTGAACCCTTCCAATGAATCAGTCAAATATTATTAAATAATGTTGTCTGCATCATTTATGTGAAGGTATTGATATTTTATCATCTATAGAGCACTCAATCACAGGCCAAATAGGTACCAGAGTTAAGAAGATATTGGCCCAGTAAGAGGTCTCAAAAGCCGCCGGCAGGTTGGGACACTCCCAAGGGACAGAGCAGTGAGTGGACGGTGAGGGGGTGGCTTGCTGATGAAGAAACCGCCCCTGTCCCACCTAGTGGAAACGCACCAGGGTCTTAGCCAGCAAGGTGTCTGGGTGTCTTGCGGACTCCCTGGTTCATGAAAAATACCTGATTTTATGTAAAAAGACACCCTAGATTTTGGTATGTGTTTCTTTATAACCACTAATTCCAAGTTAAATTTCTAAAAGAGTTTAACTTCAAAATAATAACTAAGACATTTCGTAAAAAAATTAAGCATATAATTACTTTTTTTGTGTAATGATTATTACTTTTTCAATCAGGGATCTTGTACACCCTAAATTCTTGAAATCACAATTTGGACACCCTGTTATGAAAATCCTGGCTAAGTCCCTGCGCACCCTGATGGAATTCCACTTCATAAGAAAAACTATTAAAGGATTTTCCATAAATGTAAAAATTAACAAAATTTATCTATAAAATTATTAGACATAATACATAGTATTTTAATTTACATATAATTTGGTGGTTTGCACATCTCTCAACTTCAAACCACAGGCTCAGGCAGTATCTTAACTTGAGGATATTTTGAGTTTGATGAGTAGTCTTTTAAATACCTCCCTTTTCTGACGGAACATGGCTATCCATATGATATTTACATTTTTTTTTATTTCAGTCGGTTTGCTATACACTGAGTTGAAACTAAGTAGTTTTGACAATGTTGACAGCCAATGACAAACACAGAAGTCAAGTTCTTATCTTATTTCCGGGTTTAATTATTACTGTCAACGTCGAAATCTATGGGTGAATGTCCAAATCGTTTACGGTGAATAAACCACACGGTCAACTGGGATATTTTGTTATCTTACATACCGTTTGTAACTATTGAATTTCTGCTAAATATTCCACGTATTCGACTTCAAATGGTAGGCGTTACTCTAGACGGCCATGTTTTCATTCATTCAACACATGCGATATCCCGATCATCCAATGAGATCCCATGATACAAATCGGGAAGGAATTTGTTAAACTAATTGTGATTGGTCAATTTTGCTTCGGTGCCTGATTCCGTCTCAACACAAAGACTGAGGTTTATCACAGCAATCAACTTCTGAAGACGGCTCTATCCCATTGGGACCGAAAAGCCATCTCAGCAGGTAAGGTCACGGACTATCCTCTTTTGTGTGGTGAATCTTAGTGTGTGTTTGTGAAGTATCATTGGCAGACCTTCATTCATGCATGTTGAAATAGGGATGTGCACTTGTTCCACAGACAGTGCGGTACTCGATCTTGATAGAAAAAAAACGGGGTCATAAGCGTAGCAGACGCTGAAATTGATTGTTATGATGAGCATGTTATAACATAATCCTCATACTTTGTCAATCTTTTTTATGGCTTTTCGACATTGCCTACGTGTTTACTAACGTTGTGTGGTTTCTGTCTGATAGCATTACTTGCTGAGAAAGAATCTGGCACATTTCAATATTGTGCTGTCAACAAAAACAAAGTGGAGTTGCTTGCCACCAGTCTAGCGCTAGCCGGTACATGGTGATGAGGATAGTGTAACATAGCGTGGAGCTAGACTGGCTTGCATGTCTGATGTCTTGGCGGGAATACGTGACCCAAGCTCCTCAACATGATCAGTCTCCTTGGGTAGGCGTAGGCACTGTATCATACAGTGGTAAAATTATTTTGCTATATATAGTGTTGTAAAAGTTTTATTCATTAGGTAATGTATGGTTAAATTATTGGTATTTTCCAAAAAATAGTTTAATTTCTAGATAATAATAATGTAATAATTGATAAAGATATTTGATATAGCGCCCTTTCCACCTATAATGTTCAAAAACGCTTCAAAGGAAGTAAGTGGACAGTTAAGGATGGTCCGTCTTGTAACTTGTATTAAGGCCACTCCAATTTAATTACTTGTCTTACAAGCTTTTTTTGGAAAAAAAATCCTGTCAGACTCCAAAAAAAAAAAAAGAAAAAAGTTGACTTTGGTGTCTTACAGACGAAAGTGGTTTGGAAATTTTCTGTCAGACTCCAAAAAAAAAAAAAAAAAAGGATGGATGGATGGATGAGGATGTATATCTCCCACCCTTAAGGTTACAGGGATTAATTGATTTTGATTGATTTTATTTAGTTAAGAATAGGCTGTTAGAAACATTTTGCTACCAGTCCTAGTCAGCAGACTCTAAAAAAAATTAAAAAAATAAAAAAAAACACATTTTTCAACTTTTTTTTAAATTCCAAAATGGCTCATTTCCTGCCTCCTGAGCACGTACGACAAGTAATTAAATTGGAGTGGCCTAAAGCAGGTTTGAAGTTAGGTTCCCAGTAGGTCCTATTGGATTGATCCTCGAGGAGAAAAGGATGGATTAGTTGAAGAGTTGTATTGTAACAGTAACGGCTGTTCCATTAAAAAAAATATGGTGGGGCAGGGCTCGACGCTAAGGGTGAACCTATGGCCCCAGGCCAGTAAAAATTCCCCAAAACAGCTTCGGGTCAGTAAAAAAAGACCTCAACTGGTCCTACAGGGCCAGTAAACATATGGAGACATTCTTTTTAAAAAGTTTCCCCCTGAGATGTCTCCAATTGTTTTTGAAATAAATGAAGATAAAATTTATAAAGATAAATGTTGTGGTGAATCTTATGCAATGTTCTTTCTTGTTATGTTAAAAAAACAATGTAGGACCAGTAAACTTTTTGCAGGACCAGAAGATGCTAGGTGTTACTGGTCCTACAGGGCCAGTATCATTTTGAGTTAGCGTTGAGGCCTGTGGGGGAACTGAAGTAATTTTGCACATCCCCCATTCCCCCCAATTCTAAAAAAAAGAAACGATTCTGAACTCAATTTTCTTTTATTTGTAACCTGTAAAAAATATATTTTCTGGTTTGAATTTTTCTTTTCTAAAAGTATGACCTCTCTCCCCACCACCCATCAAATCATGAATTTTCATACTATTATCCCCAAATAATGAGTCCCCCCCACCTCTTTTGTTTTAGAATGATATTCCTGTGGACCACAGGCTGTGGTTACATTTGACTGTCTGAGGAGATGAATATAATAATCAATCAAAACTGACCAGTGCTGTAAGCACCGCCTAACTTACGCCTAAGTGTGACACACTTCAACATTGAGATGTATGATAGCTGTCTCCTTTATTGATATACTGTTAAGATTCATGGATTGATTGCACAGACAAGATAACATCGACCTAGTGTGTTTCAATGAGAGAATCTCACACCTGAACTTTGACCCAGCCCACATAGTACATACTCTACCCTCACACAGGGCTCGACATTAAGGGCTGCCCTACTGCCCCGGGCAGGTAAACATTTTAAAAATGGCTGGAGGGCAGGTAAAGTTCAGATTATGCCTGCCCTACATGGAATGTATGATTTAGTCATGTAACGTTAAAGAATTGTTTGCACAAAGTAAATTCTATATTTTTTTACAGTACAAATATAACTGTAGTGGAGAAACAGTTCAATTGTTTTAGTACAGTGCATGTAGAAAAGTCATTTTCATGTACATTCTGGGGCACCTTTTGCAGGGCATGTGTAAATTGCACTGGGCAAGTTGAATAAAAGCAAACCTGCCCTACATTTCAGGTACCTTCAAAAGTTTATGTTGAGCCCTGTCACACAGGCAGTATATATATATATATTATATATATATATATATATATATATATATATATATATATATATATATATATATATATATATATATATATATATATATATATATATATATATATAAATAAATACAGGACTCCATCCTCAAAGGATGCACTTACACACTGCACTCAGAATATCAACAGGTAATAAAAATTGTAGGGGGGGGGGGGGACAAGTATGCCAATATCGCAAAACCAAAGTTATCTAAAGAAGTGTTTGAAGTGTTTGTTTTTTATAATTTGTTAAAAAGTGCTCTCATCACACATGCCTAATAGCTGCTCAAGCGAGTCCCCCTTGAGGATTAATTCAGTACTAGACCTAGAATGAACTCAACTCAGGGTAGATAAGAGAAAGATCAAGTTAACACAGACTTGTAGGAAGTCTATTGATGACCAAGAAGGACCTTCCATCATGCGTTATGTCTAGACTGTCCAAGGAGAGTAGAAAGGCATCTGTGTAATTTCATAGCCTAGTATAGGTAGAGGAATGATTGGCATATGTAGATTGCTCTGTGCTGAGATTGCCAAGTGTGTGGTCAATTTCCACAGCCTCTCTATGGTCCTCTATCCCTTAGATCTGTTTCTAGTAGTAGATCTAGCTTAGGAACTCAGTGTCAACTGAGAATACATACATTTTAAATATACTCTATCACTTTTAGAGGACTTGTAGGTTGAAACTGGGAAGTTCTCTGTATGCTTCTCTGTCACATCTCACTGACCTGTATAGGATCATCTATCCTAGGATCATCTGAGGGAAGTCCTCTTGTCGCGTATCACCTCTTACTGACCTGTAGATCCCAGGATCATCTGAGAGAAGTCCATTGGTCCTCTATCACCTCTTACTGCAGACCTGTAGATCCCAGGATCATCTGAGAGAAGTCCTCTTGTCCTCTATCACCTCTTACTGACCTGTAGATCCCAGGATCATCTGAGGGAAGTCCTCTTGTCCTCTATCACCTCTTACAGACATGTAGATCCCAGGATCATCTGAGGGAGGTCCTCCTGTCCTCTATCACCTCTTACAGACCTGTAGATCCCAGGATCATCTGAGGGAAGTCCTCTTGTCCTCTATCACCTCTTATTGACCTGTAGATCCCAGGATCATCTGAGGGAGGTCCTCTATCACCTCTTACTGACCTGTAGATCCCAGGATCATCTGAGAGAAGTCCTTTTGTCCTCTATCACCTTTTACTGACCTATAGATCTCAGGATCATCTGAGGGAAGTCCTCTTGTCCTCTACCACCCCCTACTGACCTGTAGATCCCAGGATCATCTGAGGAAGTCCTCTTGTCCTCTATCACCTCTTACTGACCTGTAGATCCCAGGATCATCTGAGAGAAGTCCTCTTGTCCTCTATCACCTCTTACAGACATGTAGATCCCAGGATCATCTGAGAGAAGTCCTCTTGTCCCCTATCACCTCTTACAGACCTGTAGATCCCAGGATCATCTGAGGGAGGTCCTCTTGTCCTCTATCACCTCTTACTGACCTGTAGATCCCAGGATCATCTGAGAGAAGTCCTCTTGTCCTCTATCACCTCTTACTGACCTGTAGATCCCAGGATCATCTGAGGGAAGTCCTCTTGTCCTCTATCACCTCTTACTGACCTGTAGATCCCAGGATCATCTGAGGGAAGTCCACTTGTCCTCTATCACCTCCGTCTGACCTGTAGATCCCAGGATCATCTGAGGGAAGTCCTCTTGTCCTCTATCCCCTCTTACACACCTGTAGATATCAGGATCATCTGAGGGAAGTCCTCTTGTCCTCTATCATCTCTTACTGACCTGTAGATCCCAGGATCATCTGAGGGAAGTCCACTTGTCCTCTATCACCTCCGTCTGACCTGTAGATCCCAGGATCATCTGAGGGAAGTCCTCTTGTCCTCTATCCCCTCTTACTGACCTGTAGATCCCAGGCTCATATGATGGAAGTCCTCTTGTCCTCTATCACCCCTTACTGACCTGTAGATCCCAGGATCATCTGAGGGAAGTCCTCTTGTCCTCTATCACTTCTTACTGCCCTGTAGATCCCAGGATCATTTGAGGGATGTCCTCTTGTCCTCTATCACCTCTTACTGACCTGTAGATCCCAGGATCATCTGAGGGAAGTCCTCTTGTCCTGTATCACCTCTTACTGACCTGTAGATCCCAGGATCATATGGGGAAAGTCCTCTTGTCCTCTATCACCTCTTACTGACCTGTAGATCCCAGGATCATCTGAGGGAAGTCCTCTTGTCCTGTATCCCCTCTTACTGACCTGTGGATCCCAGGATCATCTGAGGGAAATCCTCTTGTCCTATATCACCTCTTACAGACCTGTAGATATCAGGATCATCTGAGGGAAGTCCTCTTGTCCATTTATCACCTCTTACTGACCTGTAGATCCCAGGATCATCTGAGGGAAGTCATCTTGTCCTATATCACCTTTTACAGACATGTAGATATCAGGATCATCTGAGGGAAGTCCTCTTGTCCTCTATCATCTCTTACTGACCTGTAGATCCCAGGATCATCTGAGGGAAGTCCTCTTGTCCTCTATCACCTCCGTCTGACCTGTAGATCCCAGGATCATCTGAGGGAAGTCCTCTTGTCCTCTATCCCCTCTTACTGACCTGTAGATCCCAGGATGATATGAGGGAAGTCCTCTTGTCCTCTATCACCTCTTACTGACCTGTAGATCCCAGGATCATCTGAGAGAAGTCCTCTTGTCCTCTATCATCTCTTTCTGGCCTGTAGATCCTAGGATCTTCTGAGGGAAGTCCTCTTGTCCATTTATCACCTCCGTCTGACCTGTAGATCCCAGGATCATCTGAGGGAAGTCCTCTTGTCCTCTATCACCTCTTACTGACCTGTAGATCCCAGGATCATCTGAGGAAAGTCCTCTTGTCCTCTATCTCCTCCATCTGACCTGTAGATCCCAGGATCATCTGAGGGAAGTCCTCTTGTCCTGTATCACCTCTTACTGACCTGTAGATCCCAGGATCATCTGAGGGAAGTCCTCTTGTCCTCTATCACCTCTTACTGACCTGTAGATCCCAGGATCATCTGAGGGAAGTCCTCTTGTCCTGTATCACCTCTTACTGACCTGTATATCCCAGGATCATCTGAGGGAAGTCCTCTTGTCCTCTATCACCTCTTACTGACCTGTAGATCCCAGGATCATCTGAGGGAAGTCCTCTTGTCCTATATCACCTCTTACTGACCTGTAGATCCCAGGATCATCTGAGGGAAGTCCTCTTGTCCTCTATCACCTCCTACTGACCTGTAGATCCCAGGATCATCTGAGGGAAGTCCTCTTGTCCTCTATCACCTCCTACTGACCTGTAGATCCCAGGATCATCTGAGGGAAGTCCTCTTGTCCTATATCACCTCTTACAGACCTGTAGATCCCAGGATCATCTGAGGGAAGTCCTCTTGTCCTCTATCACCTCTCACTGACCTGTAGATCCCAGGATCATCTGAGTGAAGTCCTCTTGTCCTGTATCACCTCTTACTGACCTGTAGATCCCAGGATCATCTGAGGGAAGTCCTCTTGTCCTCTATCACCTCCTACTGACCTGTAGATCCCAGGATCATCTGAGGGAAGTCCTCTTGTCCTCTATCACCTCCTACTGACCTGTAGATCCCAGGATCATCTGAGGGAAGTCCTCTTGTCCTGTATCACCTCTTACTGACCTGTAGATCCCAGGATCATCTGAGGGAAGTCCTCTTGTCCTCTATCACCTCTTACTGACCGGCAGATCTCAGGATCATCTGAGGGACGTCCTCTTGTCCATTTATCACCTCTTACTGACCGGCAGATCCCAGGATCATCTGAGAGAAGTCCTCTTGTCCATTTATCACCTCTTACTGACCGGCAGATCCCAGGATCACCTTTTAGAGTTATGTTGATCTCAGGACTCTTAAGCATAAATGGGAAGTAATTACGCGCTCTTTACAATTACATTTTGTTGGACCACAAATCTCTGATGCCAGGTTTGAATGGAAAATAGGCCAAAATCAAGTATTAGGTTGATTATGTTTGGCTATCATGAAAAATTAAAAAAAAATGTCTGCTATAATTATGTGACATACCAAAACGAACCTTTAATGGGGAATAACATTTTTACAGCCAATTACGGGTTAGCCACAATCAGGGTGTCACTAAATTTGCACTACCATCAAAAAATGAAGGTCATCATGGAGCAAAAGTGATGTTCTTAATGTTTTGCCCAAACCCTTCCCCATAAGATCCTGAAGTTTCCTGAAGTTATCTATCACGGTTAAAAAGTTGCAGTCAATGGTATGTCAGTACCTTTTGCTTGAAAATTTCACCGTTGCGGACACTACATTTCCATTGGTCTTATATTCTTATGGCCATTACAGGACTCAGGTGAACAGCTTGCAAAGAATACAACTTTTGGTCAACTTTTATGGATATATGTGATAAGTTTAAATAGAGTCAAGGTTCCAGAGATCTTTAGTATTTGTGCTATCCACATGAACAAAATTAGGAGATTTTTCACTTTTGCTGACCATTTTGTTCACAGAAATTTACTTTACTTTCAACTATCATACAGATAAAATACTTGCAAATTCAGGGCTAAAGTAGACATGACTTATGTCTTTGATATGTTATCTAACTGATTTAACAAGTGAATCATTCATTGTGCATCCATATTTTACTCCCATAACAATAAGGAAAGCAACCCCTTTTTGTTGCGGACACTACAACAGGCACATGCTGTATTTGAAAATTGTTTTATTGACAGAGCAATAACATAAATAGAAAAAACATATCTTTTTAGCCAAATTACTTGAGCATATTGGCAGAACAAATAGAATAACAGGTAATGACCTCTTAATTGGTCAGTATAAAAGAACCGCTTTTGGCAAAGTTGTACTTTTGAATTAAGATAGTATATACAATGAGGAAATTTCACCTTTTCACATTAAAGTTCTGTCTTCATTCTTTCTTTGATTTACAGAATTGATATCACAATGGACTGATAAAATATTTCTTATCTTACATTGAAAAGATATATGGATTGTTATCATTGTTTACATGTTGCGGACACTACCATTTTTACCAAATATTGAAAAAGTAAATGAAATGAAATTGGATGATCTATATCTTGCTTTAAACTGTAGCTTACAATAACAAAAAGGTATACATTGCATGAATACAATATAGAATTGTATAGAATTACATAAAATCTAAAGAAAAACTATACAAAACAGAAATTGTCTTTATTACAAAAATTTCACTTGTGCTTGTATCTTACACAGTGAATTATCACATATATGATCATGATACTACTATATTGCAAATATTTGATGGTCCTACATTGTCAGTCTATTTGAAATACACCACAGCCTTCTGGTTTGCCAAGCACTCTTTAATGTATGTAAAGTCACTTTTGGCGAATCGAAATTGTGCCCTTTCATTGACCAATTCAGGAGAATTAATTCAACAAACAATGTCTTGTTTTGCCTGTAAGGCAATATCAGGTGGTTCTGGCCAAAAGTACAGGTCCCCTGTCTTTACCATGAATGATACCAGCATATCATCCTCATGGTCTTCCAGGACCTGAAGGTAAAACAGAATTGGTTGTGACATAGTGTATAATATACAAACAGCAACATATTTCATTTCAATAAATATGTATGCAGTTGGACATTTGTTTGTGCTGCTATTCTGCCCTGAATATATGATATGGATATTGTTCCATGTCCTGTGCTAGGCAAGTGATGGATTCCAGTATTGGCGTCTTCTTTTCCACACATGAGATACAGCGTTTCACAGAGCCATCTTTATGAATTTGAATGTACTCCCAGTGGCACCAGGTTATTATTGCCTGATAGTGATCCCTCAGAGCTTCAAAACAGCTTTCCAACTTGGGGCACTGGTTGCACTCTCTCTCCAAGCACTTCTTATCAGGATGGGAGGAATATGCACAAACAACGGCATCACACAGGTATGCTTTTGTCAGCAAGGTCTTTATTTTCTGGGGAACTCGTGGCAATAAACTTCTTAAGGGCTTGTACCTTCAGTGCAACATTGCAACACTTTGTGCACAAACAGGTGCAGCGGCTTGTCTCAGACACTTTGCGGACATTTTTTGGCTTCAATTTTTTGAATGATGAACATCCAATCTTAGTATCTGGGTTCTCTTCTTTAAACATCTTGAAAGCATCTTCGAGAGTCATAACCATCACATGTTTCGGAAGGATGACAGCCTCTCCAGGCTCTGTTTTTGTCTTGATAACTTGTTTTTCCTGGGATCTGTCGGGTCACATCAGGCTGGAGATAGAAATCTTTCACTTTCTTCATGGTTTCATCACTTTCTTTTCTTTCTTGTATCTCTCTTCCACCAGTCTGTGTTTTTATTCTGAGGAACACCCATCCTGATGTCGAAATACTTCTTAAGATGTCCTCGAAGCTTGCTTCTTTTCGACAAAGGTGCAACACATATTGAAGATTTTATCTCTTTGTAAGCTTGCAGCTTGTCTTTATTACAGCCTCCTTTGGGTTTGGACTCCTGTAGTTTTTCTTTTATGTTTTTCATGATGGCTTCTCCCATATCAAGAGATTTACAAGATGAGGGCTTCAGGATTCCTTTACGCCCCAAAATAGTTGCTGTTCTTGGTGAAGATTGGCAGAGTTTTTCCAGGACTGCTGCCCTTTTCTGTGGTGTTTTTGGAAGAGTTTTCTTTGCCTGTAAAGAGGCTCTATAAGTACCGTATTACCCCGCATACAACACGCACTTTTATACTCTGCAGAACCTACGTTAAGGAGGGAGTGCGTGTTATCAACGGGTACATAAACCAGAACATTTTTACAGCGATTCTATAGACGTGTGGGGCATGGTCGAAAATACTTTGGTGGGTTCCTATTGTCTATTGGCCTGTCACCATGACGACGTTATGATGATTGCCATTCTGACACCCTGGACGTACCAGATCATGTTTGGAAATAGAGTTTTCCCGTACTGTTAATTGGTATCACTTGCACAGTGACTCTGGGGCACTATAAACACAGTACGATTTAAGCCTCTAAATATCTGAGTCAACGCGGGTTACGGTACTGGGGTCAAGATTCCCACTCCCCAACTCCGCCTGCGTGTTATAAACAGGGCATTGTGTTTTACATATGGGAAAGGGACTTGGGGAGGGGGTGCGTATTATCTATGGGGTGCGTGTTGTATGCGGGGTAATACGGTAGCCCAGTACGAGGAGATGCCTTTACTTGTTCCCTCCCCTGGATCTTTCAGCTTGAGTCTCATTCTCCAGTTCTTTACCATTAGTTTCTTTCGCTCTTTTCTGTGCTTTTCCTGTTGGATTTTCTCCCATCGTTTTTTGGATGCCTGCCTGGCCTTCTTCTTCCTCGCAGACTTTTTTCCTCCCTCCTTTTTCAATAGCCTCAACTCATCTATCTGTTTCTTTTTTTGTCTGTACTTTCTCATCTCATCCCTTTTTTTCATTCTAGCTATCTCTTTTTCTGCCTCAGACATTTCTTCCCTTTGCTTCTTCCTTGCTTTTCTTTTTCGCTCCCTATCTTTCTTTCTGGCTCCCTCAGAACGTAGTCTATCTCTTTTTAGTCTCTCTCTGAACTTACGGCTGCGCTACGTTGATGTTAATGCCTTTGGTTTAGCATCCATGGTAGCCATTGATTTGCAACTATAACTCTCAACTGAAATGCTTTTTTAGGAACTCTGGGCTTCACCACATGCTATTTTAAGTATTCATGAAGAATAAGAAATGGTTGGTTCTTGTCCACAAGGGGTGTGTTTTTGAAATACTGTCTCATTGGTCTTTGATAAAGATATGTCTTTCAACACTGCCAATCATTCAATTTTGTTTCATCTTTCTGTTGGAGGAGGGGCAAATAGCCAAAAGAACTGATTCAGCCCTAGACAAAAAGCTTCAATTTAGGCTTCTTTGAAGGGATTTACAAGGTTTGGAACTTTTGATCCTGGACATATAATGTGACTTTTTTATGATTAACCTTCAACTTCTTAATTATTGCTTGTATGAATTGAAATTGGGATCTTCATAATGGTTTCATCTTGAAATACTCTGCACTTTGTAAATTCTAAATATTTTAAAATAAAACCATTATAAAGGACCTAATTTAAGTCCAAACAAGCAGTAAGACAAAGTTATTGAAAGTTCATCATAAAACAGTAACATTATATATCAATATTCATAAGATTTTAATGGAAAACTACATGCGTTGCGGACACTACAAAAGTTGCGGACTCTACATTTCAGCTTCTTGAGCCTCTAACACCATTCCATGTACAGGTATCAAACCCAATTTAATGGTGTTTCATATCTGGGGTTCAAAGCATGAATTGATAATGGTAGATAGTCTTGAGCTTATGCAGTTTATTGTGTACAGGACCGTTGTGGACACTACAGATTTTCTACGAGACTCAACTAGCCCAAGGGTTTAATCCAGTATCTAACTTTTTACTATGATCACTGGACTTTTAATACTTGGAAGTCATTGTAGACATTTGTACTGAGGGAAAATGCATATTTATCTGTCCCAGTGCCCTTTTATTGTTCAGCTACATTGATTTATATTTCATTGGTGTAACAAAAACACAAATTGGTAACGAAGAGCACTTTTCAAATAAAATGCTGTAACTTCGGAACCAATCACTCGATCCGCATAATTCAAATTGCAGTAAAATCTATACCTTTTTCTTTTTAAAGAAAAATCTTACATACAGAATGAAACCATTCTGGCATTTAAGGATCAACCTTGCAATTTTAGTGTTTTTTTGAGTGCAAACTGGTAACGCCCAAAATGGGGCATTTTTGAGCCGTTTCCTGCATATTTTGGGGACCGTTCAACATATTTCTGCACTTTTTTTGTTTGCGCCTTCAAGAACTACCTAAGTACTATTAGAATTGACTCACAATTAGTGTATATAGGCATAACTTTTTCTGTAACAAGCTGGTAACATGTAAAATTTGCTAAGAGCACCCTGATTGTGGCTAACCCGTTAGCTAATTTAAAAAAAAGATTTACAGGGCTCGACATTGGTGCTTGCCCCATTGCCCCGGGCATGTAGAATTTGTAAATTATAGCTGTGGGGAAAGTGAAAACTGCATCTTGCTTGCCCCACTGGGAAAGTACGCTTTGTATATTTCAGGTTTACTTTTGAGAATGTGTGCAAGTTTCGTGGTCTGGCATCCAAGCTTGTCCTAGAAAATATGCTTTCACATGCCAGACCCATGTTCTACTTGGTTTTAAATGAAATATTATAAAACATTCAATTTTTCAAGGGCAAGTGAAAGTTGGAGTAGGGCAAGTGAAAAATGAATCTCACTTGCCCTACAGGGCAAGTCGCTGCAAAAGTTGATGTTATGCCCTGATTTATTTCATTCTGTTTTTTTTTTGGGGGGGGGGGCTATTTTCAAGCCATTCCCTTCTTGAAAAGAATTTGCTCATGTTGCACGTATATATGCATGGCTCTCAAGGTAAGAACTCTTTCACACACATATCTGATGTGGCATTATAAGGGTTAATTAAGCTGTGGATTAGGGGTGAGTATAATGCACTGTATACTTGGCTTGGCTGTGGGAAAATATACAGGTGCCACACATCAAAGGAAGTATTACAACAGATCATCAATGGATTACCACAATTGCTTGTAGCTCTTTGTTCATGTCTCTGTTTTGATCCATTAAGGCTTACTGTTGATTTTTCCTCTCTCCTGTTTGATATTTAGACTGAAAGTGGATCCAGGACTCTGGTAGTAGTAGTAGTAGTAGTAGTAGTAGTAGTAGTAGTAGTAGTAGTAGTAGTAGTAGTAGTAGAGTAGGCATTAATTGTAAGCCCCTTACACCACAACTCATGGAAACAAATACAAGCTATTTGTACCCTTTTTCCTGTGGAAAAATAAGCTCATTTGATATCAACCAAGGATACAAACCACACAAACAGGGCTGAGTCATTAATGGACCTATTATTACTTAATTTGTAATCTTGATATTTTGCTGTCATTTAAGAGTATGATAAGTAGCATGATAGGGATCCACGATGCTTAAACCAGTAATCACTATTTCAAAAATACCTCTGGAAAATGCACACTTTATTATTTTTTTTCCGATATTCAAAGGATAAATATCATATACAACTCAACTACAACTGTTCTAAATATTTTGCTCATTTTTCAACTTATTCCAAAGTAATTCTGAAAGTATCATAAATCCAAAATACACTTAACCAGGGAAACTCTAAGCATAAATATATTAACCAAAACCAAGCTACTCTCAGGTTTTCCTTTAAGAATGCTATGAGTTTTAGCTCAATTCTAAATTTATCTTTCAAAAATGTTATATAGTCAGGGAGATCTCCAGGCATGAATGGGTTAAAGAGAGTACTTCCTGGTTATAATACCAACATGTACCTGTTGCTGAGAATTGTCTTATCATGTTGCAGGTGTTATAAATCACCCCTGTTATAAGTTAGAGATGTCTTAGTGTAGGAGGCTGCAGGTCTTTCATCCATGCATGTTAAGTGCCCAAGCAAGATCTGACCTGAACATTTTGTTGATATCTCTCTGATAAAAGGATTATGCCTTCTATGGCTGTCTCTTGAGGCAACTTAATGGAGAGAGAGCCTCGGGTATCAGCTTGAGAGAGAGAGGGGGGGGGGGGGTAGAGCTGCACTCACGGAGGGAGATCAACTCATGAGCTCGCGGACGTTCTGATTTTCCAAAAAGATATTTCTTTTCCAGCCCAGCTATTAAGAAATAAATATTTATTGGCGGACAATTATTAACATTGTCATGTTTATTTGAGTGGGAGAGAGGGGGGAGGGGGGAGGGAGACAGAGGGAAGGGTTGGAGAGAGAGAGAGAAATACCCTGTCAGTGAAAGACCACTCAACTCTGGAGCCAACTTGATTGAGAGAGAGAGAGAGAGAGAGAGAGAGCCACAGGTTGTATCAGCATGATTGATGTGTTCTGTTTAGCTGTCCTAACATACCCCGTCAGCAGCTCCAACACAATAAATAACTTTACCTTGTCATTTACAGCTAATGAATTACCCACCTGAAGCAGGTGGAATGCTGGGAAAATAGACCAACACCTAATACATTAACTCTTTTATCCTGATGCCACACATGCACAACAGGCTATCGTTATTTCCGTCATATCTTTCTAGGAAAGACATGTTTTTGGTAATAGTTTGAGGAAAATTTACAATGTACCAGAATCTATCCAAAGACTCCTTTTAACATTCTGAGAATTTCTGCCTTAATCAGAGTATTTGTTAGGGATGTCATCGATAGTCGACAAACCGATAAATCAACATTTTCACTTTGTCAATTAAATCAAATCGAAAGGTTGGGTATCGAATCGAAATAATCGATATCCTGTACCCCAATAATGGTGTATGATTATTAACAAAAACTATACTTTTCCCAGATATTTTCCTGTTAAATTAACGCAAAGTGAAACTGACTAAATATTGAAGCATTTTCTATGGCTTTTGTAAGAGAAATTGGAAGGAATAGTATACTTCACTCAGGCATATGGTATAATCAATATATATCAGAAAGATTATAGCAATTCATCAAATCGAAAAAAGAGGGATATCAATGACATCCCTATAAATTATTGTGCCCTACGAGCACGTTACCGCATATCAAATCGAACCGAATTGAAAAATATACCAATTAATCGAATCAATAAAGTTTCATATCAATGACATCACTAGTATTTGTATCATCCAACAGGCACCGACATAATTTTCAGAACTAACATGCAATGCCGGGCAAGTAGTTAAAGATTTTGACTTGCCCGACATAATTTTTGACTTGCCAGAAATAAGTTATAACTTATGCTAGAACTTTGGCATGAATTTGTAATCAGGGATTTAAAGATTAGATTTCTTTCAGTTCTGTTGCATTGTTTGCATACTTTCTGGGTATCTAGGGCATTCACTATAGAAGAATATTTTAGTGTTCAGAAAATCAGCTTGCCCATTCGGGCAAGTGGAAACTAAAGTGTACTTGCCCGATAGGCCTTTTTTCAAAAATTCACTTGCCGGGGCAAGCAGGCTAGTACTTATGTCGGTGCCTGTCCAAATGCTACAGAATAGGGTAACATGTTCATACTCTGGGTCTTATCCAAATACTATAGAAAAGGGTATTTTTATCATCTGAGTCTGATCCAAATGCTACAGTGTAGGGTATTTTTAACATGTTTATGACCTGAGTCTGATCCAAATGCTACAGAAAAGGGTAATTTTAACATGTTTATGATTTGAGTCTAGATGACATCTGAGGAACTTGCTGAATGTATGTTGAGGGTTCAAAACTACCTCTTCCTCCTAAATTAATGAACCTCCTCCCCCTTCTTTAAACTCCTATATCCACCATTAAATTGGACAGCCATTTACATGTGTCTTGAGGAAGTAATATTTGCAATTTTATTCAGTCATCTGTAGAACTGGTCATATGGAAAAAGAACCGGTAACCCCTCCTATGATTAATTATCCACACCAAGGTCTATGGAAGACCCCTGCAACTCGGAAAACAGCCTCATCTATGCATGCAGTATGTGTTTAGCCTTGGCCAAATATAAGCTTTTATCACATGTTTAACATCTTACCTGAAAAGTTGACCAACTCAAACCAGATTCTACCCTGAATTAGTTCTGTACTTGCCCATCAGGTGGCTTATATACAGAGACAGTAAGTTAAAGATGGACCAGAGCAGAAAAAACTTATCATTACAGAGCTAGTCAAGCATGTGTTAGGAATCCTATATGCATGCTGTATGATCAAAATCATTTGAGAATTAATTTTTGCATTGGTGATTGTTCAAATCAATTTTGTGTCCCCTTCTACAGAATTTATCATTATAATTTTCCAACACTAAAACAGAGTTTGCAGACTTTCTTCTTACGAAATTATATTTGGGTACCATAAAATCGTTTTATTCACAAACATTTTTGAAGGCAAGTTATAAGTTTTGTTCAGGTGTATTTCTCCTTCAAATATTTGCTGCCAGTATGTTTCTTTGGATAGGTAATGCTGGAATCACCAAAATAAGCAGGCCTTTCGGGGTCTAATTTTGCATTTATGGGATTTTTAAAGCCAGATATTTATTCAAAAGAGAATATAACTTTTCCTAGAATCATTCAGCTGAATAATTGCATGAACAATTATGTCCTTAACCAATTAATGGTCACAGTGGCCAAAAGCAGCCATACAATGTCGGTGAAATTATTATGTGGGAAAAAATTTGAAGGGGTTAAATGGCGATGAGAACACTACTAGCAACTCCCCTTCAAACATTTTGTAAAATTACTACACAATAGAAGGGTAAGAGCCTGTTATGTACAAGGCTATCAATTATTTGTTAGAACTGGTATTGATGTGCAACCTAGTTCAATAATGATATAAAAGATATATTTTGTAAAATTATTCCCAATTCTTAAGTAATTGTCAAAAGTCTTATAGATCCAGACAATTTCCTGAGGAACTCTTAAGCAGTAATGGGTTAACTCAGTTCACTGATATGTTGGTTTATAATATATGGCAATACCTGGAAAACTTATTGAGAATTGATGATTATGGGTAACCTAGGAAACGTCACACATGGTCAACATTCAGGTTAACATTCATAGCTGACTATCAGACTAGTAAAGGTCTTTAACCGTTCCAAATTGTAGCGACCAAAATAGCCTTACTAGTGTGATGATTCCCAAATAAAAAAATCATTTTTTATGACATTTTTTTGCCTAAAATGCCCCATAAATAGTCTTTTAAGGTAATTCATGCCCGCGTCCATTTAGAATATTGATTAGCATCACTCAAAGTATATTTGTAAGTTTCACGCTTTTTACAAAAAGTGCACAATTTTTGTCTTAGCCGCCCCGCTATAAACAGTTGAAACATTTTGTGAATTTTCTTGAATTTCTGTGAAGAATTTTTAATTTTGACTTTTGGGGTGTAATAACCAGATATTTTCCTAACAAACCATGCATCTTCTATGACATGGCTGAAATGTAAATTGCCCTTTTGAGACATATTAGTCTATTAAATGTACTTGGACTAAAGGTTTTGAAGTAGATTAGCAGCTAATTCCGGACGGGCAGAAATGTTTAAAATACTGATTTGGACAGGCATTTCAAAAATCCTGGCTATGGACCCTACATGGAAACTGAAAGATTCTATATGAAAAAAATGATATCTTTTGACGTCAGGCTTTCATCAGTTTTAACATTAGGATCAGCAACCTTCAAGATTCAGCGAAGAGTCCAAACATATCACTACTGGGCGTCCTGCATTCCATTGGCCGAGTGCTGACACTGGTCCTCTTCAGGACAATGCTCACACACACTGTATTTGATCACAGCCTCACCAGTCTGTAACACTCATAGTTCTGCAAGACCATAGACATGTATAGTACCATACATGGTGGTGGTGTAACATTTATAGTACCATGCACCTGATTGTGTCCCCCTGAGCAATATGGACGAGTTAATGCCCCATGGCCAAATTTCTTCACATAGCCCCTGGCAAATGAAGACCCATTTATGTCAAACTTTAGTTATTAACATGTTTGAATTGAAATAGGCCAGTATATAGGGTTGAAATCTCATGGCTTCTTGGCTTACAGTTAATCATTGATTTATACACATATATATATATATATATATATATATATATATATATATATATATATATATATATATATATATATATATATATATATATATATTAGAGCTGCACTCACGGAGGGAGATCCACTCATGAGCTCACCACCTGTTTCACTTGTGAGCTCATGAGCTCACGGACGTTCCGATTTTCCAAAAAAATACTTATATTCCACGCCAGCTATTAAGAAATAAATATTTATTGGCGGAGATTTATTAACATTGTCATGTTTATTTAATTTCAAAACATGCTGCCGAGGTACAACGGTCAGAATAACACTCAACACCGCTTGAAATTTGTATACATTTGAGATTGTAAAGAAGACGCGACAGTGATGAGCAGTTATATGTTAATAATGTGTGTTAGGCGCTCTGTGTTACGTTTGTGTTCCTAACATAGACAAGCTCACGATTTGAACATTTCAGCTCGAGCTCGGCGAGTTTGCCCCAGGGCTCGAGCCACTCGAGTTTGTGAGTGGTGAGTGCTAATATATATATATATATATTTTTATATATATATATATATATATATATATATATATATATATATATATATATATATATATATATATATATATATATATATATATATATATATATATATATATATATATATATATATATATATATATATATATGAAATATATATATATTTAGATTTGATCTGCAGTTGATGACATCAATGGGTGTGATAGCTTATAAATAAGCAGCTAAAGTAGACTATTATGTTAGTAGCTAGCATCTGGTGATGGCAATTAACATGATAGTTTATTTTAGATAGCTGCTAAGATATCATACCGATTGATTACTTCAACTGTCGATTCACTTTATGAGGGAAATCAGGAAATGACTGATGACCTTCAAGATTTTTGTGTAAATCATGTTGATTAGGACATCAGCATTTTTATGATTATTGTCTTGATAATGATGTATTCCTTTAGATGGCTAGTTAACTCTCACATTTATTTGTCACTGATTAATATCTGCAATAAAGCTAATGTGATGGTTATTTCTAGATATAGAATAGGCTACTAGATATTCTGATCATCCATTGATCATTCACAGTAGTTCTGGAAATCTCCATATCTGAAAAGATATCAGACATTCACATCATTTGTTGATTAATTTGGCCTATACAAAATAATGCAAAAAACCTTTCAAAAATGACTGAAACCCTGGCACATGGGCACTTACAGGTTTGCTGCGGTGCCATTTTATAATAGATCACATGTGACTGTCAGATGTTATCTCATGTTATCAATATTGTTAGTTGATATAGTGGGTAATGATGCATTGGGGATCTTCAGATCATGATCAGCTCCCAGATATCGCTATCCTTTTGTAAGTTACATTCAGAATATTAGTATCATGTATATATATATATATATATATATATATATATATATATATATATATATATATATATATATATATATATATATATATATATATATATATATATATATATATATATCATCACTGTGCATACAATGGTCAAAGTTGACAAGCAGGCAAATAAAACAAAAATCCAAAAAAAAAAAAAGGCTCAGTTTATATAAGTATTGGGTCAACAAATGGGCATTTCAACAAGCACCTGTGGAAATCTGCTTGTGTAGGATGTATTCTATGAGTGGATGCCGCCTTCCTGGCAAGGTGCGGTGCCATTCCACGGCCGCCGCCGCGGCCGGCCGGCAGTGATGGGGCTGACTCCTCTGCTAGATGTCTCTTGCTGAGTGGACAGGTTGATGGATGATGGAGTTTATGTGTGGTGCTGGGTGAACGCCAGGTTAGCGTGTACTAATGCCTGCAGCGTACACACTGCTGCGCCGCTAAACTCTTAGAGGGCTCCATGCAGTATTATCACCCGTGTTAAGGAAGTGAGATGCACTACTCTAAATAGTATCACATATTATAAATGTGAGTATTAAAGAAATATTGATTGTGAATAATTTTTATGCTTAACCATTATTAACCCTTATGCTGCTGGTGACAAATTTGACCAAAACAAAAAATGGTGCAAAAACCTGAAAAATGACTGAAACCCTGGCATATGGTCACTAATCTGAGAGTATTTGGCGAGAGCTATCCAACCAATACCAATTCAGATATTGGAATTAAATCTATATTCAAAAAAGCATAAGCAATAACTTATATATATATATATATATATATGTATATATATATATATATATATATATATATATATATATATATATATATTAGATAGATAGATATATAGATTTGCAATGTATATATCATTTTTTCCCTTTTATTGATAACTAAATAATTGCATTTTGCCACGATCTAAACTTCATGCACAGTTATGAAATAGGTTGATAACATTTGAAAGAAAGAAGTTTTTTCATTGATATCCAAATCCTGTAATACTAGTATTCAATTACAATCCTTATTTGCAAGAATTGATTATGTAATCAGTAGATCATCAAAATCAAACTTTTTTGCCTAAAGACACAAATTTACATTCCTCTACTGTATCTGCTGACAGCGATAGCGTAGTGTCAGTTCAAACTGGCAAGAGGGTCACTTATCTTTCAATGGGGCATGGTAGACTCGGAGCACCCCAACATGCTGGAAGGACCTGTATGAGGATAGCGACCAATAGAGAAGCGCTGACTCCTGGCATTCTGATTGGTGCGCATAAGCGTCGCAGCCCACGATGCTTCAGGGCGTCCACGGAGAAAACTTGTGGGTGGATGATATCAGGAATAAATGACAAGAATCGAGCGCTGATGACATTAATCCGTTTCATGCTCTTTGAAGGTCGTTTCAAGGACACTGATAGTGGCATGGCATTAATAGTTAAAATCTCTTGTGATGCTGGTGATAGGCATGTAATCAACTTGTGCATCTCTGCAGTGGCCAAACAAAAAATACTTTTTTGGCAATTACTTTTTGATGAAAAACCTTTTTAGGAAAAAAGTTTTGAAGGAAATATGGGAATCAAAGTGCAACCAAACAATTAACTAGGTAATATTTTTCAAATGTGTGCTCTATTTCAAAGTAATTTCCAAGGAGTCATTTTCCTTGTGACTCTTTTCAAACAGGTTTTCTAAGGTTCTCTCAATATGCTCAAAAGTTCCTCCTAAATATGTTTTGTATGCACTGGAATACTTATAACAAGGATTTGAAGGCAATGTTTGAAGAAAATTTGTTTAGTTACTAAGTAATATTTCTTTACAAGGTATGTAGGCAAGTAGCACTTTGCACTATGGAAAAAAAACATTCCCAAAAACTTAAGACATTAGTAACACTTGCACTTAATGGGTTAGAAATGTTAGGAACAAATATTGAGGTTTATACTTAAAAGAGTGGTAGAATATGGGCTATACTTTATAATTAAAATGGAGTCCAACAGCATTAATTGTAATGTATTTTCATCAATTTTTTTCAATAAACCAAAAATGTGCATTGTCATTACAAAGATGGTTGTATTTCATCAATTCATTGATTATGTTTTTGTTGTTATCAATACTCTTTTATATGACTTTTAGAAACCTAGTATTTTAGAATAGCCCATATCATAAAAAGGAGATAACTTTTTAACAATCACATAATTTTATTGATGATGAAAGCAGTAGAATAAATACAATGAAAAAGAATTAAGAGGTTAATTTGAAATCAAAAACTTGTTATTTCTAATTTCATGTTTTAAAGTTTCTTTTTCTTATTTAGATCTGATTTTGATCAATTGGTTGAATAAACTCATACTTTAAAGACTTGGATTATCAGGCGTTTAGAATTAAAACTTAACAATTTGAATAATTTTCAAGTTGAAAAAAAAAATTGCTAGTTTTAATTGCCTTGGATGCACCTATTGACTTTGTAGTATATGCGGCTACCATTTTAAATGGATCAAATATAATTGCATGTCTTACTGGTGATTTTGCGCGCATTCTGCACTCTCAGCACCAAACTAATTATTGCTCTGGAGAGCGAGAGTGTGTAATTGTAGTGATGTAGTGAAAATGAATCTGTCATCATTGATATTCCATCGAGGAATGGAAAAGAATCCCTTGTCAGCGTCTCGATGATGAATGGCACAAACGGTCCGAGCCAAGATTCTCGTCAGCGAGTGATGGTTGTCGAGAACAGGAATCCAATGATGCCGCCGCTACAAGGCAAAGCTGCTCGCGTAATAAAATAAGTGTTTTTGCCCATTTAGCTTCCTGCCTGCAATGAGCGGTCTGTGTGCTTCTTGTAGCTAGATACTTGTGGTCAGGATAACCAGTTGACCGACCTCGCAATTGCCCATGCTGCATCCTGGCCATAAGGAAGAATTTTGCTTCTTCCTTAAATTTTTTTTTGAAAAAAAACTTAGATTTTAACATTTGTTTCCACAAGAGGGTGATTGTTGTCAAGAAAAGGAATCATGCATGTATGGGAAAATGAGTTGTTTTTTTCTCAGAGTCAGTGAGGAGTCTATGTAAATTCAAACCTGTTAGTAAGACGACTTGCTCCGAGACTCGTCCTGTTCTGAAATAACCCCGGTCAATAATACTTGACCCCCTCCTCCGTTAACCTTCTTTATACCTCCTGTGTGCAGGGACTTCACCAGGACCTGTCCAGCCTGTCTTTTTGATGGGCAGTTTCCTGGCAAACTCCATTTTAGACAGGTAAAAAATTTCCATGAAGAATTTTCAATTTTACTTATTTTTGACTAAATAATCATCTTTTCATTAGAAACCATCTTTGAACACCTGGTAAAGTGTAAATTGACCTTTTTGATAAGAAAGCCTGCTAAATAGTTGGTATAACGATTTGAAGAAGCTCAGTAGCTAAATCTGGACAGACAGAATTGCTGTTTTGTCAGGCGTTTTTGAAACCTGGCTAAGACCCTGCCTCCTCCTATTGCCTCCTCTATACCTCCTGTGTGTTACAGCTTTTGAACAACCAATCAAATCCATCGAGGCCTTTGTTTTTGAAATAAATGAAGAAAGACGAGAGTTTGGTCAAGAGACAGCAATTCCTCACAGGCAACCTGTCTGTGAGTTATGCCTCTTGTAGGCTTTGTCTAATTGTATTGGTAATGCGGCGCTTTGATTGCTTTACTGCTACAGACATTAGAAAGCCAATTAGTTGCCGGGCGGTAGCAGGCCCGCAAAGCCAAGAAGACATTACCATGACGAACAGCCACACACATCCAGGGTACCAATATTGTAGTTCTCTCATTCCCCACCAGGGTTCCCCACAGTGCAGAACGGCTGCGGAGTCATGACCAATCCTATCTTGAAGACCCACAGATAATGAATTAGACAAGGATCTGAACAGTTGGATCTCTTTGACTGATAAGCATTACTTTGACATCCAGGGTACCCATTAGTGTAGTTCTCTTGTTGGCCACCAGGTTTCTTCTCAGTGCATTTATATATATATATATATATATATATATATATATATATATATATATATATATATATATATATATATATATATATATATATATATATATATATTATATATATATATATATATATATATATATATATTATATATATATATATATATATATATTATATATATGTATATATATATATATGTATATATATATATATATATATATATATATATATATATATATATATATATATATATATATATATATATATATTTATATATAGCATGAAGATTTATGGATTATGAATTTGGCTAGAAATGAAACAATTTATTCAGTTTGACTTTATAAGCAAAACGTGGATGTCCAGGGTAACATTTTTTTAGTTCTCTTAACGACCACCAGGGTTCCCACGATGCAGGTAGACTGCTGAGTGATT
>OZ012685.1:26282347-26363802 GCA_963942565.1 Maea johnstoni
TATATATATATATATATATATTATATATATATATATATATATATATATATTTATATGTATATAACATTATTAATGATATCAGTTTTGATATTTGTGCTTTTATTTTTCAGAAAATCTCCCTGACATTCATGTCCAGGGGCTGCCACTTGTAGTCGGAAAAACCCAAGGCAGAGGTACTCAGTGTTACAGCCACTAGCTCAAAGGTAAGGGCTCATCTCTAATAGTTATGATTACTTATGGACATGCTTACAGTCTGGTGGTACACATCCCTAGTGGCCATAAGAATAACAGAAATTTGGACTGGTTAGGCAGCTTGATAGATCATATTTATCCCATCTATTTATCAGTACTGCAAAGCGTTAGGCTCAAATGAAAAAAACACAAGAAGATAAATAAATGGATGAATGTATTTGAGGGAGTGTGTGTGTATATACATACTGACTGGTGCATTTATGCCTCAGAAAGGAAATATCTTAATAATAGCCCTTCCATGCGACTGGCAGGGATTCAAGTTTTTTTCTCAGTGTTTACTGTGTACAGTTTTTCACTGTACATACATCCATCTTTTTTATACAGTGTTTCATTGCACACTTGTCCATACCTGTTTTGTCTCTTTACAAATTACTGTATACAGTGTTTCATTGTACACTCATCCATGGCTATTTTGTCAGTGTTTACTGTATACAGTGTTTCATTGTACATTCATCCATGGCTATTTTGTCAGTGTTTACTGTATACAGTGTTTCATTGTACACTCATCCATGGCTATTTTGTCAGTGTTTACTGTATACAGTGTTTCATTGTACATTCATCCATCTAGTTTGTCAGTTATTACTATATACTGAGTGTTTCATTGTACACTCATCCATGTCTATTTAGTCAGTGTTTACTGCATAATATTTTTCACTGTACATACATACATCTATATTTTCATTGTTTGCTGTATACAATGTTTCATTGTACATTCATCCATCTTTTTGGTCACTGTTTGCTGTATACAGTGTTTCTTTGCACACTCATCCATGTTTATTTTGTCAGTGTTTACTGTATACAGTATTTTATTGTACATACATCCATTCATTTTGTCACTGTTGAATGTATACAGTGTTTCATTGCACACTCATACATGTCTGTTTTGTCCGTGTTTACTGTATACAGTTTTTCACTGTACATTCATCTGTCTAAGTTGTCAGTGTTTATTGTATACAGTGTTTCATTGTACACTCATCCATGTTTATTCTTTGGTCTATTTTGTCCTGTTTATGGTATTTCTATTCAGAGCTACAAATCACTCCCGAGAGTTGGCTTGACACGAGAAAACGGTGATCGATTAGTCATGTCTTTCCGCTTCCACGAGACCAATAACTCACTCAAAGTATTACGAAATAAACACGGCATATGCATATCAAAGTACCATTTCTCCACCAGAAACGTCCGATTGAGGAAGACTGATGATTTAGTGGGAGCCTCTGAGTGTGGCCCTCATTTGCATAATTGCTTGTCACAGACTAATTGTATAACGAGCTTGTTACACTTGATATTGTTGAAGCTCCCTTAACTTTTCTCGCCTGCTTTCGACCATTGTTATTTGATGATAAGATTTATGGCGTTTCTCAGCTATTAATGGTGTTATTCTTACGTTGTGAACAGTACAGACTTTTGCCTTTTATCATGGGTAAACTATGCCGCTAATCAAAAACATTGACATTCATAGCTGTTTGTTCATCCAGGTCTGGTAAGAATTCGTAAGAGTTGCTTGTAATCCAATATAAATCATAAATCTTGTATGGGTTATAGTTATGTACAGCATTATGTGAAGCTTGAATTGCAAACCTAATTGTCAAGCATCCTATGTCCATCTTGCTCCACTCTACTAAAGTTTATTTAACCCATTAATGCTCACAACGTCCAAAAGCAGCTCGACAATTTGGGTGAAATCTTTAAGTAAAAGCAGAGTTAGGAAAAAAATTGAAGGAGAAAAGTTCATCAGAACCCTGCCAACAACTCCCCTTCAAATATTTTGTAAAATAATTACAAATTTACAAGTTATTGTCAAAACAATTGAAGACCCAGACGTCAATTTTTAAGGAACTCCTAAGCATAAATGGGTTAAAAGAATATGCCCCCTCAATTTTACAACTGTCCATAGCTGAATCATTTATCATATATACCTATTAATCCCTGGTCAGCCAAAACTGTTCAACTCTTTTTGTGATATATGTTGAACCAAACTATTTAAAGATCTTTGAAGGGAAAATGTTAATCAATATGAAACAGAACAACACAACAACAAAAGCGGCACAAAAACCAATGAACAACAATAACAACAACAATAATAACAATAACAACAACAACAACAACAACAACACAAATAGCATCATTTGAAGGGCGTGTGCTTGCCAAAGGGACTTAGAGTTAGTAGTAGTGGCTGGCAAGTCTGCCATGGCATTTCTTGGAGAGGGAAATCAATGCTAACCAGCTTACCTATATGCACATCATCTGCGGATCAACCGAAGTACAAAGATTGCTCATAAATCTGTGAAGTTGCTGGTCAAAGTGTCAACACAGATACTATGTGTAAGGCATCTGCTCATACCTACATGTGCCATAGTATCTTCCTATGATCTATCTCCCTTTTGCCTGCTATTCTTACACAGGCTCTTGGTGAATTGCGCTGCACTACTGGACATTATTATTATCATTATTATTATTATTTTTATTATTATTATTATTATTATTATTATTATTATTATTATTATTATTATTATTATTATTATTATGATCATCATCACCATTGTCATCATCATCATCAACATCATCATCCTCAGTAGAAGTAGTATTAGTAGCAGTGGTATTAGTATTATTATTATTATTATTAGTAGTAGTAGTAGTAGTAGTATTTATTTTTTTTATTATATTTATTATCTTCATTATTTTCATTGTCATTATTATTTTTTTTATTATTACTATTGATATAATTATTATTATTATTATTATTATTATTATTATTATTATTATTATTATTATTAATATTATCATTACTATTATTGTTATTATTATTATTATTATTATTATTATTATTATTATTATTATTATTATAATTAATTATTATTATTATTATTAGCATTATTATTATTATTATCATCATTATTATCATCCTGAAACCATTAGAGATTCAAGGGCCATCAATGGTGCCATTTATAAGCCATTGGTGGTACAGCTAACTGGTCCATCTTAAACATTAACCCGTTTATTCCCTGAGCTCTCAAAAGAGGTATAAAATCCTCATTTGTATGCTTGAAATTGACATTTCAAGAAATTATCTCCCAAAAGGTTTGGATGTCCTGAGGGGGAATTTTGGGGGGTTTAGGTGTCCAAAAGATGCCCAGACGTCTCAATGAAACAACTTCCTTGAGACAACTATTTCTTGGTTGGTTTGCATTAAACTTCTTGATTACAAAAATCAAACTTCATAATACTGATAACTCTTAAAATGAAATCATAATGTAAGGCCTAAAAAAAAAAATTGTTTGTTTCCTGTAACGGTTCCAAAAAAAATAGGATAGGTAGGTAGGTAAATCTTTTTTTTTTTTTTTTTTTTTTTTTTGTATTTAGCAGTAGGTGTCCTGGTATTTGGAATTAACATTGTCACATGCTTCTTGTCAGTTATGTTACCTGTCACTTATGTTTCCTGTCACTTGTTTCTTATGTTTCTTTTCTTCTTCTGTAGGGGATGACACACAACCTAGCCCTAGACATGCCTGCTTTGGTGTGCTGCATGTGCTTTGTGCAACTGTAAACCTGCCCTGCTTTCCTTTCTGTGTAGTTTAGATCATAGTTTTAAAAAAAAATCTTATTTTCTTTTATTTTTATTTTTAAATTTATTTTTTTTAAGTTTCACGACGGGAGGTAAAAAGACGTAGGGTCGGCAATGAAATGGTAGGGTCGGTCGGGTTACAGGAAACAAACAATTTTTTTTTTAGGCCTAATGGAATAACTAGTTGTAAAATCTTACATTTTAATATGAAATTAACCTGAAACCTTTATCCTTTCAAATAATGTCCAGCACTGAGGCCTCTTGTCTTGCACTGCACATTTGAAGTCAGCACTCAATGGCTCTGTGAGCTATTTCCATTGACATTCACATCTATATGCCTATATAGAATTGACCCTACAACCCCCCCCCCCCCCCCTCCCCCCCTGTCCCCTTTCTGCTCTCATCATCAGTGAATGGCCGTCAGTGCTGTAATCAACAGGTTCTAATTGCTAGTGAACTATTCCTGTTGCTTGAACTTTTGACCTGTTCTAGTAACATTGACTGAATAAAGACAGGAGTTGCTTAAATACTCTATTTACTTTGAAGTCGCTGAGTCATAAATCTTGCAATATTGCAAAAAAGGCAACCTCCTTATTAGCCTTTATGCTGCGGGTGGCTAATTTGGCCATTATAAAATGATGCAAAAGTCTGAAAAAAGATTGAAACCCAGGCACATGGGTACTCATCTATCCAATGAATACCAACATGACAGGCTTAATATGATTTTCAAAAAATCTTTACGTCATTGTGTTTTGGATAAACGTAGCTTCAGAGTTGGAAGGGTTAATACATCACATTTCAAGTTGACTTTTAAAGAAAAGTGTCATCTTCCTAGTACTACCTTCACAAGAACCATGTTACAAATAAGATTCATAATTTACCTGGTAAATCTTAATAGTTGAGGGTATGTATTTATAACATTCCTTCAAACCAATTACAGTGAAACATATGTTGGCATACCGACCTCTGAAACAAACATGCAGAAATTCACAGTAAATATTGCGTGTGTTTTTGTGCCACTTGAAAAGCCTAATGCCTGAGTGATGAACAGTAATCTCGCTCCCTCCGCAGATAAATTAGTAGGAGAGGACCTTTTAAGCTTGAAATGAATTCTGTAATCTGGCTCGGCTGAATTCAATTGGAAACGCGTGGCTTTGAAGGCGAGGGAAAGGTGGATTGGTATTCCGCCAGCGCTGGCCGGGGAATTGATGGTTGTATGATTTGTTGTTCAGTCTGTCAATTACCCTGCTACGCCAACTTCTCACTTGGCTACAACAGGGGAGGGCAGGCGTAGAACATTCGGCGGCCCTAGTGGTGCACCAATACTGATCATCTGTATTAGGCACGTCTGTGCTGAACCGCGGGTGCAGTGAGAAATTTAAGTGTAGGCTTTCATTTTCAATTTGATCATATAAGAAAAAGTATTAAAATAGATTCACAAATGTATGTATGTGTGTATGTATATGTTACAGTAAGAGTGTCAAACCAGGGATTTAGTCAAATCCCTAAAACTTTCAGGGAATCTGTCAAATTCCTGTTTCACTCAAGGATTCGGTCCCTTAATGTCTACGGATAGTCGGATATGACTAAACCCCTAAAAATAGGTGGGTCATTTTTGACTTGTTTACTGGAGACCTTTCAGAGGGATTGTTGAATGACAATTACCTTTGTTTTATGCTTAGTTGAGCACTACTTATGATTCCTGATTATCAAAGTAATGAGGTACAAAGTAATGCTGAATAATCAATGCTCAGTCAATATTATTGCTTGATACTGATGATAATTAGTATCTTAGTTAACGTTTATCAATTTCATCATTCTGACCCTCCTATTTTCAAGGATTTAGTCAAATCTCTAGACATTTAGGGACCAAATCCGTGAGTGAAACAAGAATTTGACAGATTCCCTGAAAGTTTTAGGGATTTGACTAAATCCCTGGTTTGACACTCTTACTGTAACATATATATGTGTATGTATTTACATTTATGATATATGTATATACAGTATATGTATATACAGTGTATATATATATATATATATATATATATATATATATATATATATATATATATATATATATATGTATATATATATATATATATATATATATATATATATATATATATATATATATATATATATATATACATATATATATATATATATACACACATGAATATATATATATATATATATATATATATATATATATATATATATATATATATATATATGTATATATATATATATATATATATATATATATATATATATATATATATATATATATATATATATATATATATATATATGTGTATGTATATGTTTAAGACCTATTGAATTTTAAGAGCAGCACACTAAGATATAGCTGTTGAGCACTGCGAAGGCCCCCTAAAGGAGGAGGTGATGGTGGTGGTAGGTAAAAGTGGTCATGGCTGCCGGTGAGATATGCCCACTACTGGAATGCAGCACAAGACACAAGCACTTCAAGTCCGAAGATAATTGAACGCTGATTTAGCGGAGAGAAGCGAAATGGATGTGGAGCAAATTATTAGTGGGCGTTGGTGTCGAGCATGGCAGCTTGTGGATACCTCGTAGATCAGAATTACCATACACGCCCGATCCTAGGCGTGCGGTACCTTTGGCGGCCATCTTGTTGGCTGCGGCAAATGTCAAAGATCAGTATTTGCATGAGACGAGGTGTTGTGTAGGGAAGAGTGGCGATAAGACAGAGAACTAATGGATGTTCTAATCCCCATAATCATAAGTCTCATGACCGCACGGCAGCATGCGGCTAGCTGAGGTCTGTCCATACACACTGTGCCAGCTCGTGCCTGCATCGAGCCTTACAATACAGATACCAAAACACTTTAAATGAGATATGTACATATTTCCTTTTCTTTGATAGAATCTAACATAAATACAGATATTTACCAACACACTTAGTATTTATGAGATATGAACATATTTTCTTTACTTAAATTGGATCTAGCTTAAAGAATTTATCATTTATAATCTAATAGGAGTGTGATCGGTATCCAAGGTTTGGAATCGGAATCGGTAAAAAAAAAAATCCGATTCTTTCCGATTCCAAGAATCATAGAAGAATCATAGCATTTAGTTTTAAAAATGTATCAGATGCAACACTGTTTTAACATTCCCATGCTAATAATTTCGTTTTTAGGTAGTAGATTAGATTACCTGGCGCACTGAGCTACTGACTGGCGTTATCTAGTTACTTTGTCATCTTATTGCATTGCAATAATATGACAAAGTAAGCATCAATTAGTATCAACATTTTGCTGATTCCGGAATCGGAATGATCGCTATGAGATTTCATAGCGATCTTTTCCATGGGATCGTCGATACCATCCGATTCCTTGGTATCGATTACACTCCTATAATCTAATTCTACCAGTGAGCCTTATAATTCAGATATTTACCTACGCACTTATTAAATGAGATAGGAACATATCTCCTTTACTTAACCCTTCCAATGCTGAGACAACTTTCGTCTGAAGCACAAGATCTCAAAAATTTGAAAATCATCTAGATCCTATCATGTTGGTATTCATGCACTAGTCCTAGCTATTCTCCCCAAACGTTGGTCATTCAGTAAAATTTACATATTTGTTTGTAATTTCTCAATCCTACGAGTATTTTCGAGGGTAGGGTAGTGAAGGTAGCGCATTTTACATAAACTGCGATCTTACAGTTCGTAGACCCTTCCTGCGCTGCTGCTCAGGAACACACAGCTTGTGCATGCACAGTGAGCCTTACAATACAGATATTTACCAACATACTTATTAAATGAGATATAAACCTATCTCCTTTACTTGCATTGGATCTTACATAAAGAATTCATCATTTATAATCTAATTCTACCAGTGAGCCTTATAATACAGATATTTACCTACATACTTATTAAATGAGATATGAACATATTTCTTTTACTTAAATTGGATCTAACATAAAGAATTTATTATTTATAATATAATTCTACCAGTGAGCCTTACAATACAGAAATTTACCAACACACTTATTAAATGAGATAAGAACATACTTCATTTACTTTAATAAGATCTTACATAAAGAATGTATCATTTAAAATCTAAAATGAGTAATTTGTCTCTGTTAAACTCAAACCTAATTAACTTAATTTTATTACTTGCTCCAACTTTTGGTTTCCTTTTCCATTATTTTTTCCAAATTAAACTCTGTTATTATTAAAACCTTGAAAGATTTGGTTGAAAGTCCAACTTTTTTTTATTTTCATTTTTTTTATTTTTTTATGCTAATGAGGAACCATTATAGATCACAGCATACAAACCATCAAGGATGGATTTCCTACAAATAAGTCTCTTAGTAATTGATACACATTTTGATTAAGCTGTTTTGATCATTACATACATTTTACAGATTTTATGGAGTAAGTATTTTTTTTAGAAACAAATTTTCCTACAAATAAGTCTTCTAGTAATTGATAGACAATTTGATTAAGATGTTTTGATCATTACATACATTTTACGGTTTTACAGATTTTATGGAGCAAGTATTTTTGTTTAGAAACATTTTTTCCTACAAATAAGTCTTCTAGTAATTGATAGACAATTTGATTAAGCTGTTTTGATTACTACATACATTTTACAGATTTTATGGAGCAAGCATTTTTGTTCAGAAACATTCTTTCCTACAAATAAGTCTTCTAGTAATTGATAGACAATTTGATTAAGCTGTTTTGATCATTTTACAGATTTTATGGAGCGAGTATGTTTGTTTAGAAACATTTTACATCAATCATGCAGTATTTTTCTAATCTGATTGTGAAGTTTTTTTTATGTCTACTTTTAAGCAGATCCCAATCTTTTAATCAGTATAAATATATTACTGCAATGTTTGTTGAATAAATAGTGTGAAATCAATGACTCCTTCATTATTTAATTTTTCCTATATGATTCTAACTATGGATTTTATTGATTTAGGTAGCAAAAAATAATTTAGTTTAAGACTCACATTATGGATTTGTAAATCATTTTTATGAAATTTAAGTAATTGTTAGTAGCTTTGTTTGTTTTTCATGCAATTTTGATCTCATTTGTAGAATCTAGTTTTGTTAGATCAAATATGCGCTCATGCACATATATTAAGGTTGTGTTTTCTTGTAAAGCTTCAACATCTGTTATTCAATGCCACGAGACTGCCATCTGGTGGGGATGTTGTACAACAAATGCCTATTCTATTACATGTACTATTCCCCCTGCAGCTGTTTTTACAATCGCTCAGTATCTTTTTATAACATCTCCCCTTCTGTATGAAACTCGGAAACCAGCTGCATCTCTGCCAAATACACACGAAACTAAAACACTAGAGTAACAATACTACAAACATCAATTAATGTAAAGCATGTTTACTATACCAACATTCATCCTTATGATTTGCCGAAAGTCTGAATGGAGTGATGAATTTCTCTCTCATAACATATCAGTGAGATGATGATAATATGGTAAATTCTTTGGGGGTGTTTTTCTTATCGAACTGTTATTGCGCCTGATTTTTGATGACGAAAATTAGACGGCTCTGATGCGTAAAGTTATTCCAATTAGAGACTGGCTGATTAAGCGTCCGCTGACATTTGTGATATTTTTCGCGGGCAGGTGGAGTCTTTGTATGGTGGGGCAGATCTCGGGCCGATCTCGACACTTAGGGAGCACGTAATTATACAGGAGATCCATGCTTCTTCCACTTCAACGCCCCGGCAGAATGGGCACCTTGCAAAAACGCACCGCTTAATACCCTTTAACCCTCGTGCGCCCATACTCAAGAAAGACAGCATATTTCTGCCAATACTCTTTAACCTCTGGGCGCCCAAACTTAGAAAAGACAGCAGATTTCTGCTAATACTCTTTAACCTCTGTGCGACCATACTCAGTAAAGACTATTTTGATGGTACATTTCTGAAAAAAGCTCTCTTGGAAAAGATACCAGAAGGAAAAATAATCTTAATAATTTTTCCTCCAACTAAATCTACAACTCTCCTTTCTTATCTTAGATTTAACACTTTATTCTTCAATTATTCTCACAAATATAGATCCTACAACACTTTCCAAGGGGACAGAAAGAAAATTTCTGACAAAAGCTCTCTTGGAAATAATACCAGAAGGAATAATACCCCTTTTCTTCAAAATCAATTTACACCACTCCTTTGTATATTTTAGAATTAAAGCTTTGATTCAGTTATTCTCACAAATATTATTGATCATCTTTTTCTTCCAAATCAATTTACAACACTCCTTTGGATATTTTAGATTTAACACTCTATTCTCCAGTTATTTATTCTCAAAAATATTATAGATCCTACAACACTTTCCAAGGAGACCTAGGAACAGGCCTGAATGGGTTGATATCTCCAGATGGAAAGATGTGGAGCTACTGTTAACCCTTTTAGTGCCGTCTAAGGCTACCTTTATCCAAAGCACAAGGATACAAAGATTTTTGATATCCATCTAAACCCTGTCATAGTGGTATTCATTGGATAGCTCTCGCTGAGTACTCTCAGATGAGTACCCATTTGCCAGGGTTTCAGTCTATTCAGTTTTTTTGCATCATTTTGTATTGGTAGAATTAGCCACCAGCAGCAGCATAAGGGTTAAGCAGTGAAATAGTGAGATCAATACATAGTAGCAGAGGTAATTTCCAGCATGGCCATTGAATCACTAAGGGTTTGTACCGGCAGAAATGTACTCCTGAACTGCAGCAGGTAATTGGTCTAGAGGTTCTACTCAGCTAGATTTTGATCAATTAAAATCTAGAGGCATGTAATTTAAGAAACCTGCACACAGTTCTAAATTGATTAATGAAATATTTTTATTTATCTTGATAAATCTCTAAATATTGAGATATTCATAAAAGGTATATAGATGTATACAGATATTTCCAAAATGATTTTTACAAAAAATGCAGCGCGTTGATTGGTTATGAAAAAGTAAGAATTTGATATGTTGCCTTATAGTTTTTTGCCTTCTGAAAAAGTCTCCGAAAAAGTCTCGGTATCATTTCACTACTTCTTCTGATCGAGACACCCTTGTACTGGGCGGTGTCTAGACAAAAGTAGCACCTTCTCATCAATCTAGAGAGGCTATAATTTGCAGGTTTTCATCTGAGCCCTCCCAGTGACCTTTTCCATGTAAGCACCTTGCCGTCTTCTGATCGGCGGGCAAAATGTCACTGATGCACATCGTAGGGCGGATTTCCATAACGGAAATTAACACACGAGCAGTGTCACAATATCTGCCATCGGATCTCACCATCAACAGATCTCACAGACTGCTCTCATTGACTTGTGGAGTTACCGTACATTCTCAATAAAGTGGGACACTTTTTGATAATTACGATGTTTATGGGTTCAGGGTGGCCCATGTTTTCTGAAAACACATTGAAGATGTTGTATCTGCAAGATTTACAGCTAGGTCCATATTTTGTGAAATGGCAACTGGCGATAGATTGAGGGTTGTCCAGATTTCCCATAAGTTATTTCGCAATATCATTATAGTGGACCAAATTGCTAGGGTGGTCTAGATTTCAGAGACTTTATGGTAGTACCAATATCTATTTTTGCGGTCAGATTTCTCATGTGACTAAATATACTGAGTTTCATATGGAGCTCATAATAAATACCAATATCACACCTATATGGTTTCCAATATTTTACCAGTATACACAACCCTAATGATTAGTTCAAGTTTGTCTAAGCTAAGCTATGGGCATGACAATCTATATAAAGATAACGGAAGAAGATAATTATTCAGCTCATTTGTGAAGTCCCCTAGTGTATGTGTGGAAATGTATCACACACACACACACAAACAACTTGTGACTGTCAAGATGAGTTGATTATGTGGTGATGTGATCAGTGTGTGGATTAAGGCATGCTTCTCAGCTCTGCTAATTAATGGATAAAGCAGGCATTGATGAAAATCCTAATGACATCAGCCTTTCAGAGGATTTATGCCCCTTTTTCTCTCATCAAAGATTGGTTTTCACCTTTATGAGGGGTTGCCCCCCTGGCCAGGTGGTTAAATGCATCAGGCAATATAGGCGCTTGCCTGCTTGTAAAAGCTGCTTGCCATGGCAAGTGAAAGTAGCTGGAACGAGCAAAACAATTATGTACTTACTTGCCTAACTTGATTAATGAAATATCATTTCTTTTGATCTAATAATTAATTATAAAATATATAAATGAAATCAATTAGCTTTAGCTAAGCTTCAATACCTCAATATGTCCAGGTTTATTTTTATGATATTACAGCACCTATTTAGTTAAAGAGGCTCTTTCAGACCACCATAATTTTAAAATACTCACAACAATTAAACCCTGAATAATTTACTATTTTAGGTACCTATGATTACAAAGAGCCATATTGTTTTGAGAAGAGAAACTTATAGCCCTACTAATGTAATGGCCAATCCAAGCCTTACCTCATATTATAAAAAGGTCAATGAAAAAATTCTCACCAAAGTATGTGAAGTCGAAATATAGAAACACTTCAAATTACTCAGACCCCATATCTGTCCTGTTAATTATACCGATGCATTTTTTCTTCAATTCTATGATTTAGGCAAGGCTGCAAGAGAATAATATACCGTTCATCGTACTAGCCTTGTATGCCTGTTTCAGTAATCGTACTAGCAGGCCTCAATGCTAACTCAAAATGTTACTGGCCCCGTAGGACTAATAACACCTTGGATCTACTGGTCCTGCAAGATTTTACCGGTCCCAACAAATTTTTCTTTAATATAACAAGAAAAAACTTTGCATAAAATTCACCGACAACATTTACTTTTATATATTTTATCTTCATTTATTTCCAAAATGTTTGGGGACATTCTTGAGGGGAAACTTGTTTACAAGAATGTCCCCAAGTGTTTACTGGCCCTGTAGGACCAGTTGATGTCTATTTTTACTGGCCGAAGCTGTTTTGCGGAATTTTTACTGGCCTGGGGCCAGCTCTTCACTGTTAGCGTTGAACCCTGACTAGTCCTATATATGGTAGAGCTATCATTATTGTTAGAACTTTGATGGGTTTAATCAAGTGAGATGATTGCAATTTGAGGGTAAAGAGGGAGGGGGTGGGTAGGCGGTTAGGCATGAAGGTTGTGTAAATTGGAGGTTCTCATAACTAGCCTAACAGGACATTAGTGAAGTAATTTGGTTATTGCCATATCCTCGAATGTGTCTAGTGGTATGAAATATACCATCTTTACTCATTAACCAGAGCCATGCCTGAAGTATGGATGGCAGGGCAAATGCAAATCTAGAGTTATATGGTGTAGAAATAATCATGGGTATTTACGAGAGTCCTCATCAGAGAGACTTTATGATAACCTTGTCTAATCCGCCATCCGGCTTTATTGTCAAGTAAATATTGAGATATGTAGACAGTGGGCTCCTTAAGAGGCCTCTTTAGAGCACAAACACACTTCTTTATTGTATGCCATTAAGTCCTGGGATAAACTAAATGTCAGAGAAGCATCCAGTGCCGTCGGCACACGTGGGTGCCGCGATTCAATTTTACTTGCATGAATGATACATGATCGCTGTATGCCGGCGTTGGAGTGTGATAATTTCATAAAATGTCGTCTTGGGCTCGGTGCGTCTCTATGAGATGGGGGATGAGCTTGAGGGAAGCTTCAGTCCAAGCCTGCTGCCTCTGGAGGAAGAGAATCATAGCCGAGAACCACAGCGGCCAGCCAGCCAGCTTCTGTGTAGTTATGGTACCAGTAATTAACAGAAGGACATTAAAGTTTATTGGTAAATGATAGCGGATGTCTCCTACACAGACACCCTCTTCTAGGCTTCCAGATTGGGGCTTGGATGGGACGAGAGTGTGGGTGGCGATGGTGTTGTTGTTGTTGATGATGATAGTGTTGATGTTATGATTATGGTGGTGATGATGATAATGATGTTGATGATGGTGGTGGTGATGATAATGATGATTATGATGATAATGTTGATGGTGATGAGTATGATTTTGATGATGATATTGATGGTGATAATAATAATGTTGATGATGATGACGATGATGATGATGATATTGATGATATTGCATGATGGTGATAATTATGATGCTGATGATGATGATGATGAAAATTTGCTTTAACCCTTCTAATGCTGAGGGTTACTTTCGTCCAAATCACAACCACACAAAGATTTTTATAAAACATCGCTCTCACTGAGTACTTTCATATGAGTACCCTTATGCCAGGGTTTTAATCATTTATCAGGTTTTTTGCATCATTTTGTATTGACTAAATTAGCCACCAGCACAGGGACTTTTTCATAACAGGGTGTCCAAACTGGGATTTCAAGAATTTAGTCCAAAATCCCTGGTGTAAAAGTAAAAATGATTACACTGATTATGTACAGTAACAAATAAAATAAGTATATGCTCAATTCTTCATGAAATGTCTTTGTTATTATTTTGAAGTTAAAACTTTTTAGAAATATAAATTAATACTTACAAAAAACACATACCATAATCCAGGGTGTCTTCTTACCTAAAATCAGGTATTTTTCATGAACCAGGGAGTCCAAAAGACACCCAGACACCCTGCTGGCTAAGGCCCTGCACCAGCAGCATGAGGGTTAAACTCTGTTGCAGGTGTGCCTGTTTCAATCAATTTTTTTCTGTTTGTGTCTTATCCCATTTTAAAATCTGACGGCATCCATATTTTTAATGATGTTATAAGCAGCATAATTGTGAGGGGTGAGATGACCTCATTAGTGGGGTGAGCTGTTGGGTGTCCCTGAGAGCTAGATGGGTATCAGGCCTACATGGGGTTTAACCCATACACACTTAGAGCGGCCGAAAAAGGCCTGACAATTTTGAATATATTTTTCTAACAAAAGCATTTTTTGGAAAATATTTGAAGGAGAAATGTTAATTAGAAGCCAAACAACAACTCTCCTTCAAATATTTTGTGATTTTTCGATTTGTTCCCTAGTTATTTTCAAAAGTAAAAGTGTAGCAGACAATACTTTCTAGAGGAACTCTGAGTGTGAATGGGTTAATAGCACCTCCAGGCACACACCTGTTGACCCTTAATAATTGACAATTAAGTTTCTGATAATGCATCGATAGTTTTCCTAATCTTCCTTGGACAGGTGATTTAGGGTCTAAGCCAGGATTTAAAAACTGGATGCCTAAGTTGGGCAATTGTATAATTTCTGGACGTCCTATTTTTCAAGGGAGACCATGATATATGCAGTTTAAAACCGTGAACATGTATTTACGTAATGAAATAATTAAAGCATGATGTCCATATACAATGCCATGGGAATTATGCTGAGATGAAAAGAATTTGATTGTATGCTTGAATTCAAAATTTTAAGAATTTCTCTCTAGAATTTTGGGTGTCATGAAGGGTGATTTTTAAGGGTATAGGTGTTCAAATAATGCACAGACTATGCAGGTGAACCTGGTTAATGATTTCCAAGATGATAACGTTTCACAAAGAAAGTTATTTATCAAAAGCATTGAGTTTGGCTTTTAGTTTATTTGCAGTTTATGAAGGACTTAAAACCTTTTCTTCTTGAATCAGAGTGAGAATTTCTCTCTTGATTTAATGTGTTTTGTGTAATTCTTTGGATGAGAATTTGAATGGATCCAATCAGAATTATTTTATATGTAATTTTTTGAGCAAACTTGACCTGTTGATACTGGGGTAAGATCCCCCAAAATAAGTCATTTTTTAGACAATTAGCTAAAACATATGGCATTGTGACTGAATTTTTGACATAGTGGTGGCGACTAATTTGGCCAATACAAAATGAAGCTAAAAACCTGAGAAAATGACTGAAACCCTGGCACATGGTACTCATCTGAGAGTACTCAGTGAGACCTATCCAATGAATACCAACATGATAGGGTTTAAATTTTTTTCAAAAATCTTTTCGTTCTTGTGCATTGGACTAAAGTAGCCTCAGCATTGAAAGGGTTAACACAAAATGAAATACGCAATGGAAAGAACATTTGTTGGTTGCTCTTCCTTTATATGATAGCCCCACCCTCATAAAAGTCAAACAAACTTGCAGTGAATAGAAATGCATTTGTTGGTGGCGCTTATCGCTTTGAAACTATAGCACCAAAAATGCATGCAGTTGGAAAAAAAAAATGTTGGTTGGTGGCGCCACCTATTGGCTCTAAGGCTCACCGCTAATCTTTTCTGATGCAGGGTGATAAATCATCGCGGCTGTCACAGATCCAGGATTGCCGATGCCAAGATGTACTATGACAAGTGCAGATTTTACTATATTTTACTATATTTTTTCATGTCATTAGGAAATGGGGGTTCAAGAGTCTCATTGAAATACTTTGATTGAATACCTGACAGAAAAATGAATGTCAATTTTTCCATTAAATGTAAAGATATTAGGGGTCATACAAGAACTCTTGTCCCATTATTTTGCTGTACCTTTCAGCCTTATCGCTCTGAGCTTAGCGACAAATAATACATGCAGTTGAAAAAAAATATGTTATTCGGTGGCGCCACCTTTTGGCTCTAAGCCTTTTCCGATGCAGGGGGATAAATCATCGCGGCTGTCACAGATCCAGGATTGCCGATACCAAGATGTACTACGACAAGTGTAGATTTTACCAGATTTTACTATATTTTTTCATGTCATTAGGAAATGGGGGTTCAAGAGTCTCATTGAAATTCTTTGATTGAATACCTGACAGAAAAAATAGATATCAATTTTTCCATAAAATTGAAAAGAAATTGGGGGTCATACAAGAACCACCTTTCAGCCTTATCACTCTGAGCTTAGCAACAAATGATACATACAGTTGAAAAAAAAACTTGTTAGTTGGTGGCGCCACCTTCTGGCTATAAGGCTCAATGCTAATCTTTTCCGGTGCAGGGTGATAAATCATCGTGGCTGTCACAGATCCAGGATTGCCGATGCCGATGCTGAGATGTACTACGACAAGTGCAGATTTTACTAAGCAGCCGACCTCGGCGATTGCTGCGGCTTATAAATTACCGTGTTGATCTAAGTCTTATTTATGAGGTCTGCCTAACACGGTTACTGTGGTGATTGTCGAGAAGAAAGCGATGGCCGGCACTGAGGAGTAGTATTTTCTACCATATTGAACCGACGTCTGTTTGCTGGAAATTACTGCTTAAAGTGCCCGCTGACAGCATGATTTATAATTCCTGCCATCTCTTTTTTTTTCATTTTCTTGCAGGAGTAAGCGAAGGTCGGTTTAGAGTGCATGTTCCCACTGTGAATATGTTGGTAGTGGCATAGATTGTTTTTGTTTTAACCATATCAATAAAATATCTAAAAAAAGAACAATCGGATTAAATGCTCAGGCCACAAAATGAACTGGTGATATTTCAGAGAGTGTTTGCCTTTTAAATCACTTATGACTAATGATATGCTGTATTGACCAGGAAAAGAGTTTTACCTACAACTGAAGCTAAGTTGCTTCAACTCTTAATAGAGCTGCACTCACCACTCACAAACTCGAGTGGCTCGAGCCCTGGGGCAAACTCGCCGAGCTCTAGCTAAAATGTTCAAATTGTGAGCTTGTCTATGTTGGGAACACAATCGTAACACAGAGCACCTAACACACATTATTAACATACATAACTGCTTTTCGCTGTCATGTCTTCTTTACAATCTCCAATGTATACATTCAAGCGGTGTTGAGTGTTATACTGACCTTTGTACCTCGTCAGCACTTTTTCAAATTAAATAAACTTGGCAAAGTCAATATCATTTAGCATTGGAAGGGTTATGAAAGCCTTGTCAAAGGAGAAGGCAGGTTTTGATTTACACTGATAACGGCTTTGTGTGTGTGTGTGTGCGTGTGCATGTGTGTGGTTGCGTTTGTGTGTCTGTCTGCTACTCTTGCCTTCACTGAGTTTCTCACCTACCCGCCTGCCTCAGTGTGTGTGTGTGTGTGTGGTTGCGTTCTTGTGTCTGTCTACCACTTTGGTCATCACTGTATTTCTCGCCTGCCTCGGTGTGTGTGTGTGTGTGTGTGTGTCTGTGTGTGTTTGTATGTGTGCGCACGTTTGTGTGTCTGTCAGCCATTTTGGTCATCAGTGAGTTTTCCACCTACCCACCTGCCTCAGTGTGTGTGTGTGTGTGTGTGTGTGTTTGGTTGCGTTCGTCTGTCTGTGACTGCCAATCTGGTCATCACTGTATTTCCCCGCCTGCCTTGGTGTGTGTGTGTCTGTGTGTGTGCATGTGTGCGCACGTTCATGTGTCTGTCTGCCACTCTGGTCATCACTGAGTTTGCCACCTGCCCGCCTGCCTCGGCTCCCTTGAAAAAGGTCATCTGCAGCCTCTTGTGCTGATGGCTTTGTGAAGCTTCTCTTATTTGCTGCCGGGCTGCCGACACGCCTTATTCAGGCCTTGTAGTACAGTGTAGTGCTGGAGAGAGTTAGGGGACGAAGTTTATGGCACCAGAAAGAGCAGCGATGATATAGCGTCGAGGCAGCAGGAATGGCCATTGTTAGTTTCTCAGAAGTGAGCCACACTCTAGACGGGCGAGCCCTTTTATATGTTAACCCATTAATCCTCAAAACGGCCAAAACAGCCCGACAATTTTGATGAAATCTTGCAGGCAAAAGCATATTTAAGAAAGTATTTGATGAAGAAATGTTTGTTAGGACATTACTAACTCTCCTTTAAATATTTTGTAAAATTATTTTTGATTCCAAAATAATAGTCAAAAGTATCAGAGATCCAGACGACAATTTCTGGAGGAAGCCTTAAGCATCAATGGGTTTACCCATTTTTGCTTGCAGCCGTTGAAAGCAACCTGACAATTTATGTGATATCTTTCAGGCAAAAACATAGTTGGGAAATATTCGGAGTGGAAATGTTAATCTGATCAAGAACCAAAATCCATTCTCAAAGCCCACTGCGAATGTTCATTAGGATTTTTTTCTAAAAGGGTTTTTCTGCCTCAAAGTGGTAGGAAGTGAATGCTTCGCTCTCAGACAGAAATACCCACTCAGAAGAAAAAGCATTCCAAATAACCATTCGTTATTGATGGGCATTGAAAGTTTTGTTCCATACATGGGCAAAATGACCATATTTGCCATATTTTGCCAACAATTAAGTTATCAGAATGGAAGGCATCACCATTGATGTTTTCTTTCTGACATCCTCATTATCCCATTGGCACTCAGAGCGGCCAAAACAGGCCTGACTATTTTGTTGATATTTTTCTCACAAAAGCGTTTCTATCAAAAATATTTGAAGGAGAAATGTCTATCAGAATATTACCAACAACTCTCCTTCAAATATTTTTGTGAGAATTTGCTTTATTTCCAAGTTATTTTCAAAAGTATGAAAATAGCAGACGATACTTTCCTGGGGAACTTTGAGTGTGAATGGGTTAAGCCAGTCAGCTTAATGCAGCATTTTCTTTTTCATTATCATCCTTATATAAAGTGGCAGAAATAGGTCCCCCAACAGTCAAGGTATAGGAAAAAAAATATTTTCACATAAGGTATATTATTTTCTGGCGAGGCTTAATCAGAATTTCCCAATGGTTAAAAATGATACAGCTCATTGCAGAAAGTTAGTTCCAATAACCTGCTTGATGAGGAACCTCTATTTCCCTCTTCGAATCTTCCAACAGGGCAAGTTAATATACTTGCCATAGTACCTTTGTGTCCTATTAAATAGAAGAATGAGAACTAAAGCAAAAATTTGTTTCGGGCTAAGATGATTGCTGTAATTGATATCGCACAGAGAAACCCATGAACATATTCTTTCTGATGAATTCTAAAGAATAAACGGTTGATAACTAAAAGTTCTGCAGAGCACTAAAATATGAATGAAACAGGGCAACTAGGTTTGAAAAGTCAAGTAACATGACAGATATCTCAATTTTGCGACTATTTTCGAATAATTGAAATGACGTTTTTGGTTTGCAGCAGCCTCAAACCAGAGGAATCTGCAGTATAGCGTTACAACAGCCTCCATTCCCATATCCTCTTCCAGTCATTATCCCCACAAGTCACTTGGGTTCATTATCAGTTTTATCTTCCAGCTCATATGCTATTTTAATAACTAACACCGACATAAATGCTTTCCCTAGCAACAGTAGCAGGAAAGTAGTATAGTGGCATCAGGCTATCTGTGTGTGTGTGTGTTTGCGTGCATGTGAGTGTGTATATGTGTTGGCCATAAATGTGGCTGATTTGTTGAGCTATTGATATGTCATGTTTTGCCTGTTTTTCCCTCCTCGTCTCGCATTAACCCTTATGCTGCTGGTGGCTAATTTTAGCAATATGAAATGATGTAAAAATGCTGAAAAATAACCCAAACCCTGGCACATGGGTACTCCTCTGAGAGTACTGTTATGTGGAAATATTAGTCAAATAGAATATTTAGACCTGTACACTATATCACTACATGTATTACATAGTACTCAACGAGAGCTTTCCAATGAATACCAACAAGACAGGGTTTCAATGTTTTTCAAAAATCTTTGCATTCTTGTGCTTTGGACGAAAGTAGCCTCGGCATTGGAAGGGTTAAGGTAAATCATTAGTACAGAACCCTATCTGGTGATTAGAAATGGGAGGTGGCTTCATGCTGTATTGACCGGCCTGGAAATGAGTTTCCTTGAATATTGATAGAGCTGAATTATCGGCTCTGCCCACTTGGGAGGTAGCTCTGTAGTAAGCTATGCCCAGTTGTATATGATGCCTTAAGGTTAGGAATCTCTTCAGGTTTTCTAAGGGGACAAGATTTCCTTTTATCATATCCTTATGATATACCTTGTTAAACCTAATTTTTAAAATTTTGAATGGGAAATCCTCAAAAGACAGGGTTTTTTTTATGTAAGGTATCCTCACCAAGGTGGCTCTTTTTATTTAAGGTTACCCTTAACACTGAGAAAATATTTGAATATGATAGAAACCCTTTTTAGATTGACCCAAGAAAGTTTAGGTACACCTACTCACTTGGAGAGAGAGAGAGAGAAGAGAGAGAGAGAGAGAGAGAGAGAGAGAGAGAGAGAGAGAGAGAGAGAGAGAGAGAGAGAGAGAGAGAGAGAGAGAGAGAGAGAGAGAGAGAGAGAGAGAGAGAGAGAGAGAGAGAGAGAGAGAGAGAGAGAGAGAGAGAGAGAGAGAGAGAGGGCTATTAACCTAATATCTTGCTTACATAGCAGTTAAGGTGCACCAGAGTAATGACGTGACCAAACTCACTTCACCACCATTTACTGCTGACTGTGGCTTAACTCTCTTGATGTCAATCATCTGGGTTATTGTTTTCCTCAGATTATTGATCTTCTCAAGTGAATTTTCTTAGCACATCTTTAGCAATTACTCCAGGTAGCTGTAGATGCATTTAAGAGAACTACTTACAATCTTGATCCATTGGTCTAATGTTTTTAACCAATTGTTGGTTTTTATGAATAGATATATCAAATAATTTTCTCTCAGATTTTTGACAGGAAGGTTCTTTTCTCAAGATATTTCCTGCAGTGAGGGTACTTTCATTGATAACTCTCAGATCTTAAGAGGAATGTACTTTTTTCAAATATTTCTGCTACTGCAGGGAGGGTACTTTCTGTGATAACTCTCAGATCTTAAGAGGAATGTACTTTTTTCAAATATTTCTGCTACTGCAGGGAGGGTACTTTCTGTGAATAATTCTCAGATCTTAAGAGGAATGTACTTTTTTCAAATATTTCTGCTACTGGAGGGAGGTTGCTTTCTGTGATAACTCACAGATCTTTAACATGAAGGTAATTTTCTCAAGATTTTTCTAATCCTGCAGGGAGGGTAGTAATGAAGCTGCATGAGCAGGGAATACCTGAGAATTTCTAGGATAATGCTAGGAAAATGCCAGGATTCCCTTTTTAATTTGACCCTAAAATCAAATGGTAATGAAAAAAGCTGAGGGTACAGCTGCTTGCTCCTATTTAAAGAGCATTTTATGGATTTCTTTTATATTTAAGGATTTTTCTCTGTGTATCAAAGGAACCCTTATATAAAACAAACAACCTAGCACTTCTCATCTTCATCCTGACAGGGAGGTACTTTTCTCTCATGATTTTTCTGATCCAGCAGGGAGGGTACTTTCTGTGATAAACTCTCAGATCTTAACATGAAGATACTTTTCTCAAGATGTTTGTGCTCCTGCTGAAAGGGTACTTTTTGTGATAACCTCTGAGATCTCGGTACTTTGCTGTCCTCATCTTTTCACTCTCGACTTGAGTGAGCTCTCAGGTCCCTGAGGGAGGGTAGTTCTCCCCGTGGTGTTCAGTGGGCCCTGTTGCTAATCTCCTTTAGAAGGTAATTATGATATTGCTTTATTCCTCATGGAGGAGAATGTCACCATTAATTTCCTGTCTCCACTTTCGAGATGAGAGGTGCTTATTTTGCAAACAGTCATCTATCAGAGAAGGCCCTGTTTCATCCTCCCTGCTGAAATGCCCTTGCGATGCTTGATTTTGACACTACTTTTTCATTGCTTACAAAAAGCCATTGTGATAGTTGGTTTTTGCCACTAGTTTTTATTGCTTACAAAACGCCATTACTATGTAAATATCCCAGATTTTTTCATTCCTGTACAGCGTGTGAATTAGATGTATAGATTGCAATACTCTCCCTAGGAAAAAAAGTACTGGTCCTAATTTTTGAAAACAAATAGTTTAAATTTTATTTCATTCATTTTATCAATTGTTTATGTTGAAAATAGTTACAGAATCTGATATGTTGATGCTTTTGATGATTTCATGTCTGCGACAATTTGAAGGACTTTCTTGGGGATATAGCTAACTTAATCAGAATCAAAACACTACTAAGAAAATGTATTAGCACTCTTAACACCTTGCAAATGCCTAAAGACAAATCCCCATGGAATGCCACTGCTTAGGTGACTTATGTAGGGCGACATAGTTTATTTAAATCAGTTTACAAATCAAGAGCTAGGCCATATTCTAATTTCCAAACAACTTATCGCAATAGGCACTTTGTTGAAGGAATTGTTTCACTCAAGCTCCCAACAATAGGCACTTTGTTGAAGGAATTGTTTCACTCAAGCTCCCAACAATTATAAGGCACTTTGTTGAAGGAATTGTTTCACTCAACCACTTTGTTGAAGGTTAAAGGAATTGTTTCATTCTCGAAAGCTCCCAACAATAGGCACCTTGTTGAAGGAATTGTTTCACTAAAGCTCCCAACAATAGGCACCTTGTTGAAGGAATTGTTTCACTCAAGCTCCCAACAATAGGCACCTTGTTGAAGGAATTGTTTCACTCAAGCTCCCAACAATAGGCACCTTGTTGAAGGAATTGTTTCACTCAAGCTCCCAACAATAGGCACTTTGTTGAAGGAATTGCTTCACTCAAGCTCCAAACAATAGGCACTTTGATGATGGTATTGTTTCACTCAAGCTCCAAACAATAGGCACCTTGTTGAAGGTATTGTTTCACTCAAGCCCCCAACAATGGGCACTTTGTTGAAGGAATTGTTTCACTCAAGCTCCCAACAATAGTCACTTTGGTGAACGTTTGGTTTCACTCAAGCTCCCAATGATAGGTACTTTGTTGAAGGAATTGTTTCATTCAAGCCCCCAACAATAGGCACTTAGGCACTTTGTTGAAGGAATTGTTTCACTCAAGCTCCCAACAATATGTACTTTGTTGAAGGATTTGTTTCACTCAAGCTCCCAACAATTGACACTTTGTTGAAGGAACTCTTTCACTCAAGCTCCCAATGATAGGCACTTTGTTAAAAGAATTGTTTCACTCAAGCTCCCAACACTAGGCACTTTGTTAAAGGAATTGTTTCACTCAAGCTACCAACAATGGGCACTTTGTTGAAGGAATTGTTTCACTCAAGCTACCAACAATGGGCACTTTGTTGAAGGAATTGTTTCACGATGGGCTCTTTGTTTAAGGCATGGCTTCACTCAAGCTCCCAACAATAGGCACTTTGTTGAAGGAATTGTTTTACTCAAGCTAAAACTGTCACCTATAACAATAGCAAAAAAGCTCAGTTGACTTGTGTAGCAAGATGAAGGTTTTCATTTAGGCAAATGTTATTTTTTGTCAGTTAAGTAGAATGGTGAATGATGATGGATTGCAGGTGAATGTGAGCCAATGGTACCCTCACAGACTGGGCCAGATGATCCAGGGGAGGGGTCAGGGGAACTGGCCACCAGTCTATGTAGAGACACAGGGCCAGAGGATTCAGGGGTGGGGTCAGGGGAACTGGCCACCAGTCTATGTTGAGACACAGGGCCAGAGGATTCAGGGGTGGGGTCAGGGGAACTGGCCACCAGTCTATGTTGAGACACAGGGCCAGAGGATTCAGGGGTGGGTTCAGGGGAACTGGCCACCAGTCTATGTTGAGACTCAGGTGCACAGCAAAGTCTCCCTCTACCATAGGTGTCATTTCCAATTGCCTGTGACACTCCCCTTCCATGCTTATCTCATTCCACTCTTAATAAACACAATCTGCCCCAGGACCCTACATCAGGTCCGCAGGCTCTGCTGGCCATAAGCTTCACTCAGGGACTTAGCCAATATTTAGAAACTGGGTGCCTCAAATTGGCAATTGAAAAAAAATTGGGGTGTCCTAGTTTTCAAGGGAGACCACAATATACTCAGATTAGAACGATAAACTTGTATTTACTTAGTGAAATAAGTTATTATGTCCATATACAATGCCATTCAAACTATACTGAGGGGAAAATAAATTAGATAAAGTGCTAGAAATTGACATTTTAATAAATTCCTCTCAAAAGATTTTGGGTGTCCTGAAGGGTGATTTTTGAAGGTTTGGGCGTCCAAATGACACCCAGACGCCCACTGGCTAAGACGATGGCCTCACTCTTCATACTCACTCAGGATCTAAAATGGAACTGGAAAGCAATTTCCTTATTTTTTTATTTTTCTACTTAACTATTAGAGTAAATCTTTGTTTTTCCAGTTAATTCTGCAGAAGTCCTTTCACTAAAATCACTTTGTGCTAGACAGATCAACTTTAAGGCATACACCTAAGTTGGGCCTTTTTTGTTTAAACCCACATAACTCCTGGATAAGCCCCTGTTTATGGACTGTATGCATGGTCTCTGAATTATCATGTGTCCTTCAGCTATTGGTGCCTAATCCGTGCCAACATCTTATGACATCCTGTTGCATCTCTTCCAAGATCTCTGCAAGAATTATGTGGATTTGACAGGGATTGGAGCTTTTAAATTTTTTGCATCATGATACGATATTGATATTTCCATAATAGAACAATATGCCTTAGCGATATTTCAACAATACTTCCTGTCTCCCAGGGACCTTATTTCTATTGAATTTAGCACTGTAAGATTCAGATCTTCTGTTAATAAATAGCAAACTTCTTTCTTGTAGAGACATCCAGATAGCACTTAAGTCAATTTAATATCGTTAAGCAGTATCTATACAACATATCTTAAGTGATATGATACTTTTTCCCTTTTAATAAGATATTGCGAGTACTGGAACTAACTCCTAGGATTCAACACAACTTAACTTCATGACAAGAGACAGGATGTCTTTAGAAATTAAGAGAAATCCACAAAATAGGATGCCAAGGTTTTTGGCTGGATTCTGAAAAACATCTCTCCTTCGCTATTTTACAAAAATCCTTTTGGTTAGTAAGCTAATACCAACAAAGTCAAGCCTTCTATGGATAGGCCTGCTCTGATGGCAGTGTGGTCTAAGGTGCCGCCACTGACTGCACGCTGTCTCTCAGCACTGCCTGCGTTCGAATCTCGGCCTGGGCATGCGAGATAGTTGCAAGTGACCTGGGGTTAGGCGGTGGTTTTCGCCGGGTACTCCGGTTTCCTCCACTACTCACAACTGGCTAGTCACGATTAGCCACAATCGGCATAGATATGACGAAAAACAAAATTCCAAATTCCTTCTATGGAAGCTACTGGCATTTCTGGGTTAAAGACATATCAGTAATTATCTCTCCTTGTATATCTGAGTGGCACCCATCTGTTGTTGGCTGAACATATATTTTGTATGTTAGAACCTACAAAGGGAAAATTACTGTGCCCAGATTGCCCTCTGCAATTAGCCTGAATAAAAGCATGCATAATGTCCGCTAAAAAGATCCCCTTCTCTCTGAGGCTTCAGATATATTAAACAACAGTGAGTGAGGTGGCCACTTGTTGCCATGGAAACTGGACAAGATGGCCGCCTAAATTATTATTTAGTTTCTATCTCGTCATCAGTCGAGTAATTCGGGAAGCAGTTAAATAGAGCAGCGGTATTACACTCGGTCGTAAAGACACCGATGAAAAGACAAGACATGGCAGCCATTAAAGCCCAGGATATTAGGCTTGTCTTGAGCACTAACATACGGCCAGTGACACACAATCACATTTCAGCCTCTCAGATAAGGACCTGCTACACTCAATGACCAGTAACACCTAGGATCTACTGGTCCAGCAAGGTTTTTAATGGTCCTACAAATTTTTCTTTAACATAACAAGAAAAACATGGCATAAAATTCACTGACAACATTTATTTTAATTTATTTCATCATCATTTATTTCAAAACATTTGGGGACATTCATGTGAAGAACTTGTTAACGAGAATATTCCAAAATGTTTACTAGCCCTAAAGGACCGGTTGAGGTTTGTTTTTACTGTTTTGGGGAATTTTTACTGGCCTTGGGCCAGCGGTTCACTGTTAATGTCTAGCCCAGCTGACTAAATCCCCTGGAAACTTTCTCACATGTCCTGTTGCACAGTTGAACACAGGAATTTTGGTAGTGAGGAGAGACAGTAAAAACCATAAACAGAGTTGTCATAATTGCAATTTACAAGTTCAAAATTGAAAATTGTTAGTATAAGGAATCTAAAAACACCTAATTATGTTGCACTAAGAACCTGCCCGCGTAAACCCAAATAAGGACCTTGTACTTATTACTGTTATTTCTGTTTGCAGAGGATTCATCCATCCTGGAAAATTTAAGATTTTGATAACCCATTCATATCTGGAACGTACCTATGGTCTGACAACTTCGAACAAAACTCACTAATTCTATTAAAATTTGGAAAAAAAGATGAAGAGGGATTGTTAAACCCGACAAGAACAGTAATTTTCAATAAAATATTTATCAAAATATTGCCTTGTTATCAAAATCTTTACAAATATGTCAGACCAGGAGTATGATTCAGATGTAAACCGGTTAAGGGCAAAGTTATTTCATATCTTTTTTTAGTATAATATTCACACTTCAAATAGTCTAAGATTTGCCCCAATTTTAGTTTCTTCTTAGGTTTTCATCATTGTCGGACAGTGTTGGTGATGTGGGTCTGAACAGGTTAACTGAATACTACATGTGTGCTTGGTACCAAGATGCTGTGGAAGGTGCTGCCATCTACTGGCCATTAAGTGTGACATAATGTATCTGAGCTTTCCGCTGTCCCTCAGCTGCGATTTCACGGCTGTGCTAAGCAAGCAGCATCAATATTCCGGCAGGCTTTCAGGAGAGAATGAAAACAATATTTTGACGGGCACTGAATAATGGGAAAAGCTACGGCTCAGCTTATGAAATTTCTGCTAGCATTTGCCATGCATCATTGCTACAACACGACCACTCACTCAAAATAGACGCAGATTTCTAGAAAGATTGTAAGGGACTGATCAAGAGAAATGCCCTATTGCTGACTTAAGACAGGGGTTAGGATAAGGCTGACTTATATATGGGACTTTTTTTTTTACATAAGATGCTCCCTGTTCTTTTTTTAAAGAATATATTATTTGTAAATTGGCTGATCACCAATTTAAGTAATGATATTTAATAAGAGATCTAATCCTCAAAGTTTTATTCAGCTTTTAATATCTGTAATATAGATAGAATAGTATATATATTTTAGTAGTAATACAAGATAAAGGATACCAATAATAATAATGATAATGATAATAATGATAATGGTAGTAATAATAATATGAATATGAATATGAATAGTAATACTAAACATGATAATAATAATAATGATGATGATAATGATAATGATGATAATGATGATAATAATAATAATAATAATAATAATAATAATAATAATAATAATAATAATAATAATGATAATAATAATTGATAAAAATAATAATAACACTAATATGAATAATAATGATAATGATAATGAAAATAATGATAATAATAATGATGTTAATGATAATAATAGTGATAATAAAAATAATGATAATGATGATAATAATAAAAGAATTAAATAAAAGTAATACAAGAATACTACAGAAAAACTTTTTGGGCCATTATATGTCTTGACCTTAATTATTGAATCCCTTTAATCTAAAAAAAAGTTTGGAGTTATGCATATCGGTGTGTGTGTGTGTGTGTGTGTGTGTTAACGTAGCGAGGGGGGTGGGGGTGCTAATGTGCAAGTTGACATCCATGCACTGTGTGTGGAGCTAAAGAAAGTGATTAATAGTGGCTGGTGCTGCCTGTAAGGGTGATAGATATCCAGGCATAGCACCCTCCGCTCACACAATCTCAGGTCAGCAAGGCGCTGATTGAAACTCAGCAGTCCCTATCGTAGTTTCTTTGGCTGTGATATAAAAGGCTTTATTGCCACAAGCCAGTGCAGAGCAGGAACTGCAGCTACTACAGGTCATTACAGGGCACTTCGTGCATCAGCTGCAATTACATCTTTAACCCTTTCCATGCTCAGGCTTCTCTCGTCCGTGGGAGAAAAATGCTAAAAGTTTTGAAAACCATTGAAACCCTGTCATGTTGGTATTCATTGGAAAGCTCTCGCCGAGTACTCTCAGATGAGTACCCATATGCCAGGGTTTCAGTAATTTTTCAGCTCTTATGTATCATTTTGTATTGGCCAAATTAGCCTCCAGCAGCGTAAGGGCTTTGCACCTGGAGTGCACACATTGTTTTTGTACAAAATTGTCTTTGAACATAACTCATCAAATAGAGTACTGTAAGTTCTCAGTAGTTTGGGACATTTTTTAATAATTTTTCTCCTTATGGGTTCAGGGTGGCTCTTGTTTTCTGAAAATACCTTGATGTTGTATCAGCAAGATTTACAGCTATGTCCGTATTTTGCATATTTTGTGAAATGGCAACTGGCGATAGATTGATAGATAGATTTCCCATTAATCATTTTGCAGAATAATTATAATGGCCCAAATTCCTAGGGTGGTTTAAATTTCCAAGAATTTACAATTATATTTGACAACCTTGACAGGGTGCAACTTAGGTTGTAAAACACTATTTTCTGAGCGGGGCAAGCTGCCCCTAAAGTTGACTTGCCCCACTGGCACTTCCACTTGCCCCGCCACTCTGTTAAACAAAGGTGAGATTGAACTTTGCCCAAAACATTACTTGCTGAGCGGGGCAAGTCAGGGTCTTGTTCAGCTTGCTCCATTGCCATTTTTTGTTGAATTCACTTGTTCCTGTGTGATTAAATGATCTCTCTTCAAAATATTTTTCAATTGTCACTCAATTTGATGAACTTTGTTCTAGGAATGTCATCAATAGGCGACAAAGCGATAAATTGCCATTTTCCCTTTGTCAATTAAATTGAATCAAAAGGTTGGGTATCGAACCAATATCATCAATATTCTCTACCCCGATTCCGTGTATGTTTATTGATAAAAAATAAACTTTTTCCAGACATTTTCCTGTTTAACTAATGCAAAGTAGAGCTCTTAACTAAATGTTGAAGTAATATTTATGGCTTTTGTAAGAGAAATTGGAAGGAATGGTGTACTTTATTCAGGCATATGGCCGAGACACGGCGTATTGAAATGAATCGAATCGAATCGATATATCGGAAAGAGTATCGCAATGAAGCAAACTTTGAAAAAAAGGGATATCAAAGTCAAAGTTATATGTCCATAACGTGTCCACTCCAGTTTGCAACAGCCGGACCACAGCATTTCTGGAAAATATTGCAAATGTGTGCTTTATTAACAGTTATTATTCAGGATAGCATTTAAACCGATGACACATTACAAGAGGAACTCTGGAGCATTAATGGGTTAAACACCTCATTTCTAGACTTTTAGTGATGTATGTTAGAAACGAAAATATTTCCAGACTTCTGGCGAATATATGGAAATTGATTAATGTTGATTTCCCCACAGTGCAGAAAAAATACCACAATTCCAAGTATTCTTGGATATATTTTATTTAAATTCAAGAAAAATTTAGAATCATTTAGAGAATACGATATTGGAATTATTATCATACTATCATACTATCATACTGATAAATAAATGTCAATTGGGAGCTGATGGGATGGAAATATTACGTTCACATTAGCAGATGTTCAGCATTTGGAGGTTTTGAGACTAGGTCAGGATTCAGCCATTGTTGCTCAGGTGTGAAAGGATATACTTAGCCAGCAGGACGTCTGGTTGTCATTCAGACAGCCAAACTCTCAAAAATCACCCTATAGGACACCCACATTTTTTTGTGAGGAATTTCTAAAAAAAGTCAATTTCAAACACATAATTGAATAATTTTCACCTCAATATAATCCCCATGGCGTTGTATATGGACATTATGCGTTATTTCATTAAGTAAATAAATATTTATGGTTGTAATCTTAGTGTATTGGGGTCTCCCTTGAAAAAATTGGATGCCCCAAAATTTTACAATCACCATTTTTGGACACCCAGTTTCTGAATTCCTGTGTGAAAGCCTTTTTAAATTATTTTGTTTATTATATATATATATATATATATATATATATATATATATATATATATATATATATATATATATATATATATATATATATATATATATATATATATATGTATATATATATGTATATATATATATATATATATATATATATATATATATATATATATATATATATATATATATATATATATTCATAAACATATATTATATTTCTTTTACTAGATTTAATTCTGTTTTCTTTGTGTTTCAGGTATTTCATAAGCTGCTCACAAGGTGTGGAGGCACCTTCCTAAAATGTGGTAGGTGGTTTTTAAATCAACCCTTTTGCATCTGAGTACACACATGATATGACAAATTTGAAAGCGAAGCATCAACTTTGAAGAGGGATTGAGAAACAGCAACTCTTAACCCTTCCAAAGCTGAGACTACTTTCGTCCAAACACAAGAACGCAAAGATTTTTGAAAACCATCTAAACCGTGTCATGTTGGTATTAATTGGATAGCTTTCGCTGAATACTTTCAGATGAGTAGCCATGTGCCTTGGTTTCAGTCATTTTTCAGGTTTTTTCATCCTTTTGTATTGGCCACATTAGCCAACACCAGCATAAGGGTTAAGCTTAATATTTCTCAAAATATTTCTTTCTTATCACATGTAGATCATATGTAGGCTTCAGATATGCATGGCCTTAGAATATGTAGGCATGGTAGAAGATTTACCATTGAATTGAAGGGCAACACACAGTACTAGATACCTACGGGGCCTAACACTATGAAATTGGTAATTTTCTGGTGAAATTAAAACATCATTAATGTTTTAAATTTATGCAGTTTAAAAAAAAAAGATTATAGAGGTACAGGAAATCTATTTCATTTGACCTGTAGTTTCATTGGTGTAATTAACTATGGTTAAAACCAATTACTGTCATTGTAATGTTGCATGTTCCTTTCCTGATAAAACTAGACTCAGGTACACAATAATTGCATACGTTTTAGCATAAATAAAGCTTGTTCCCATCACAATTTGCCAAAAGGATCCAACATATACTAAAAATTTCGCTATACCGCCCTGCTGGAGGGTACGTGAACTACTTTAAGTTTGCAGCAAAGCAAAGATACAAAGCATGATATATATTTGAAGTGCTATTTTGGCGCTATCATGGGGAATGCAAAAAGAGCAAAAATTGAATGCCTGTAAAAAATACCAGTTAGAGAGTAGTAGATGAATTTTTGGAATGGGTTGTGTATAGCTTTTGAGCATTGTTACATACTGATGGGTTTTGAATAATTTTAAGTCTAAATACCACTATTATTGGATTGCTTCCAAAATAAAAATGAATCCCCACCTTGAAAACAAACCCCTTTCTTGCTAACCTGCCCCCTTATTTAACTATGCAAATGGCCACTAGATGCCCTATGCAGGGTAGATTGCTGCCCCTCTATTTAAGGTCTAACCTATTACCAGGCGTTCTGGATGCTATGTAGCACCCATTAATTTCATAATTAATAAGAATGTAATCAACACGCCTAAGTGAGGGGAGTCTTGTGTAAATAGGCCCGTGTCTGTAGCCGCTTCTTGGCAACCAGCCAGCTCCTCCCAACAGTCGACTCCCGCTTCGGCTGCAGATTCCTGTTTATTTGCTGGCCATAGGGTGAAGAAATCTGATCGGATAAATTATGCGCCTTTGTGCTGGCTTCTCTAGAAATTCCTTAGTGACTGGCTTGAGATGATTGCTTCCCAGAAAGGGGATCCCTGGTTTTTACTGGGAAAGTACTGTCACAAAATCTGTCTCTGGTCTCTGTCTCTGTCTCTGTCTGTCTCTGTCTGTTCTCTGTCTGTCTGTCTGTCTCTCTCTCTCTCTCTCTCTCTCTCTCTCTCACTCTCTCTCTCTCTCTCTCATCCTCTCTCTCTCTCTCTCTCTCTCTCTCTCTCTCTCTCTCTCTCTCTCTCTCTCTCTCTCTCTCTCTCTCTCTCTCATCTCTCTCTCTCTCTCTCTCTCTCTCTCTCTCCCCTCTCTCTCTCTCTCTCTCTCTCTCTCTCTCTCTCTCTCTCTCTATATATATAATATATATAACAAATCACTTTCTGGAATGTATTGCCACAAATCTCACCAACCTTTGTCAAGATCACTGAATGCCACATTCTGCCAACGACCTTTCTGGAATGATGGACAGGTAGATTAAGCACACAGCAGGAAATACTATTTGCCCTGCTTTCTCCATATCAAATTTCACCAAAACATAGTCGCTTCCAACATGCATTTTGTGTATCAATTGGTAACAGATTTGCTTTATACATAGCATAGGTATAAGCTAAGGGTATTTCATAGGGTAAGATATCAGTTTTACAATTTTGACTTCATTCAAAAGTAATGGAATTTAAAAGTTGAAAAATGCACCTTTTTTCTCCATTTCTAATAAAAAAATTGAAAGAAATCCTCATTAAATTTGAATGGAGTAAAATAAGAATAAATAAGTGTTACCCCTTTCCCTCTGTATTGGTCTTTCCACCATATTTATAAAATCTGATAATTCCTGGTCCATAAATGTGGGTAGGAGCTCGTTTTTTATTCTAAAAATCTTACAGCCTGCTGTGATGGTTCTTTTTTGTGTTAAATGTATTCTTCATTAGAAGATATTTCAGGCAATATATACTTTGGTTAAATTGGCAAACTTGTCAAATAAAAGCAGGGGTAGAGGAAAAACTGATACAAAAAAATGACTCATAAGATACCTTTCATGTTTATACAATGACCAGTTTGAAAAACTTATATTGACTGCTCCTAATGTAGCGTAGACTTCATAGGAAATCTCGGTATTTTCCTAGGATAATCCTAGGCATTCCTTGGTATTTACAGCTTTGTTTGGCATGTGGGCCATGGTTACCTCTTATTTTGGATGCAATGTGTTTACCCTTCCAATGTTGAGGTTACTTTCATCTAAAGCACAAGGATGCAAAGCTTTTTGAAAACCATCTAAACCCTGTCATGTTGGTATTCATTAGATAACTCTAGCTGATCACTTTCAGATGAGTACCCATATGCCAGGGTTTCAGTCATTTTTCAGTTTTTGGCATCATTTTGTATTGGCCAAATTAGCCACCAGGAGCATAAGGGGTTAAGAGTCATCTTCTCTTTCTCACTCAAGCTCTCACTGCACTTACGACACACAGTGCCCTCAGCGGTTCACATGATGAATATGCGGTGCAATTTATAGAAAAAGCATTTTTTCTATGATGACCTTTCTGGCGTAGCAGGATGTGCCCCCTGGTGAGTGATCTGTTAAATGCCCTACCTGATATAGCTAAGAGTACAGGAGATTATTGCTTTTCCCCAGAAAGATGCAGCAAGAATGCAATTTATATACTCTTACCAAATGAAGCTGACATACTGTAAAAAGGGGAAACACAATATTATACCTATCCCATAGATCAACCAACACAAACATTTTACCCATACCAGGTGTTTATTTTACTTTTTCTCACTCATTTCAAAATTATATTAGAAATTCATGAAGAACTTCACCAATGACACAGTTGAAATGATAACAAAGAACAAAAATGACATCAACAACAATAATGACTGCAATATATGGAAAAAATGAGGAGAAAGCTTTCTGCCTTAGCATCCTCTTGGCTAGCATTGATCTACATATTACATATTATTTTGATTTTGGGGTTTATTGCAACTGTGCATTTACTGAGTTTGTCACTGAAAGAAAGTGGTTAAATAGAGTATGCAAAAATACAATTAGAAATTAGTAATTGGCAGTTGACTTGTAAGTTATTGTACATCATGAGTCTGTGGTTATTTAGTATAAATGCTTAGTCTGTATTTGATTGATGACATTAGTTGTGTGATATTAGTGATATTCATGAGAAAGTGATAAACTATTTGAAAGCAAACATAAAGGGATGAGTTAATTGCAAGTCAGTCATATTATTTTGTAACAAATTAAAGGTAACCAACTAGTGATTAGTTTGCTCCAAGTTAATGGTTATCAATTAGTTTATTGCAAGTTGATGGTAACTAACTAATGGCTATTTTGTTACAAGTTTAATGGTAACTGATTAATGATTAGTTTGTTACAAGTTGATGGTTATCAATTAATTTGTTACAAGTTAATGGTAACCAATTAGTGGCTATTTTGTTATAAGTTTAATGGTAACTAATTAATGATTAGTTTGTTACAAGTTAATGGTAACCAATTTATGATTAGTTTTTTACAAGTTAATGGTAACCAATTTATGATTAGTTAGTTAAAAGTTAATGGTAACCAATTAGTAATAAGCTTGTTACAAATTGATGGTAACCAGTTAGTGACTACTTTGTTACTAGGTAATTGTAACCAATTAGTGATAAGTTTGTTTCATGTCAATGGTAAACACATAGTAAGTGGTTTTATTACAAGTTTATTGTAAAGAGTAATTAGTTCATTGCAAGTTGTAGGCATAGTAGGGTATTCGACATGGTGACAGTGGCATCTAAAACTCAAAGTCCATTTAAAAATACCCCACAGTTAGTAATCTATTAAACTTTGCATAAGCTATGATTGTCAGATCCCCTTTGAAAATTCAAAATAAAAAGGGGGGTCACCAGTCATCCCGTCCATTTAGGTGGCGCCAAAGTGTCACTAAATTTGCAAATTTCATGTCTAAAATCGAAAGTCCATTTAAGAAATATCCCACAGTTAGAATTTCACCAAACCTATGCAAGGTTTGGTGAAATTCTAACTGTGGGGTATCTTTTAATGGACTTAGCGTTTTAGATGCCGCTGTCACCTTGTTGAATACCCTACTATGCCTTTAAGATGGTAACCAAATAGTGATTGGCAGTGAGTTAATTTTACTGGTCGGTTAGTGATAAACTGGGTTAAGTTGATATTAATTGATAAGGGTTATTACTTAAATTAGTTATATATATAAGGAACAGTGATCAGTCAATAAATTACCTGATAGGGACTTTTTCCCACCTAATTAATATAGTATCCCATTGCTCAATGAACAATTGTGCACCTTACATTAAGAAAGAATCCTCTCACTTCCTCAAATTAGCCATTGAGATTATAGGCATTGTATATGAATGGGAAGTTGTTGAAGATAAACCCCCATAAACATAGGCATTTATTTGTAAATCACTTGATACACATTTATTATAGCAATGCAGATTCTTTTGTTTTATCTGAATGTGATTGAATAGCAGTCTCTATGAGATAAAATTCTATATTAATAGTATTTTTAAAAATCATAGGTACATGTAATAAAATGCAGTTGTTTGATTATATTGAAATAGTCACTAATTAGGTAATTACTAAGGGCTGTTCCATTTGAGAAAGTGGGGGGGGGGGGGGGGGGGGGGGTTGAACGGACAATAGCTAAAAAATTGCCAACTCCCCGTCCTAGAAATTATATCAGTTCAACCCCCTCCCCACATTCTTAAATGGAACAGCCCTAAGTGGTCATTGAAGAGAGTGGTCATTGAAAATGTAATTGTGTTTTCACCAGCAGGAACTTTGAGTGCAATCTTTACAGGGAACTGGTCACTCTATAGAGGTGGTCTCTTGTGCAAGGTTTCCTGTTCATGATAGTTATCATGAGAAGAGTACAGTTAGCCTCTATCTCTTGAGTTGGCAAATATCCTGAACATGTTTGAAAATGACGGACTGCCACTTATTCCAGAAAAACATCGCAAGTACATGACAGATTACAGTATGCCTGCCTCAAAGCTGAATGCATTACAAACCCTGCCTTCCCCCATTGAGTTCTGATAATTGATAAAAATGAGTTGTGGGCTAGATTGGTGATGGATTAGCTCGCACGCAGCAGTGCGTCCTCATACGCCGAGGCGGGTCCCGGCAGGAGGCGGGATTTCTCTCGCATTTACACCAGTTGATTACTCCACGCGAGAAAAGTAGTCCTCGGAGCTAAGGATGCGGCGCAATGCTTTAAATCAATTACGAAATTGGTTATTAAATATATCCCACCGTTCCTGTTTTCGGCCGCAATTCCCCCGATAATTACGATTTATTGCAGCGAGCACTGAGCAATTGTTTGGCAATGTGTTGTTTTCTGCGACTGTATATGGGGCTGTGACAAAGTTGCCGTTTATGGTTTTGGGATAGAGCTGGTTGATGACAATCATTCACCATTATATCCACTAATGCTATTCTGCAGCACTCTTATCAGCCAGATCATCGAAAAGAGACGCAGGGACGCCATTATTCTTCCCTGACCAATCAGATTCATACGTATGAAAACGGCTGCCTATAGGAATGGGAGCTTCAATCAAGTTAGCCCCAGGAAAGTAAGAAATTCCAAAACTAGCCTGTTGGGCTGGTGTGATGCCAATCATTGTAGCCCAACAAGAAAATTAAAAATGGGATTAAAAGTGATTTCAATCCTTGGTGAAGGTTATTTCCTAATGAATTCAGAGTATTATGCTATAAAAAATCACAAATAAATAAATAATTTGCACAGGGCTCAGTTTGTAGGCTCCACCCTTTGCCCCCATCAATGCTCACAGCTGCCAAAAACCAGCCTGACAATTTCGGTAAAATCGTTTAGGCAAAATCAGAGTTGGCAAAATATTTGAAAAAGAAATGTTAATCAGAACACTACCAACTACTTCTCTTCAAGTATATTGTGAATTCATTCTCAATTCCCAAATTATTATCAAAAGTATCAAAGATCCAAATAAAATTGTATTGTATTGAAAATGTATAGTATTGTATTGTATGGTTAAGATTTAACCTATACAGTATATTAGAGCTGCACTCACGGAGGGAGATCAACTCATGAGCTCACCACCCGTTTGACTCGTGAGCTCATGAGCTCACGGACGTTCCGATTTTCCAACAAAATACCTATTTTCTAGCCCAGCTATAAAGAAATGAATATTTATTGGCGGAGATTTATTAGCATTGCTATGATTATTTAATTTTAAAACGTGCTGACGAGGTACAAAGGTCAGTATAACACTCAACACCGCTTGAATGTATACATTGGAGATTGTAAAGAGGGCATGACAATGATAAGCAGTTATGTATGTTAATAATGTGTGTGAGGTGCTCTGTGTTACGTTTGTGTTCCCAACATAGACGAGCTCACGATTTGAATATTTCAGCTCGAGCTCGGCGAGTTTGCCTTAGGGCTCGAGCCACTCGAGTTCGTGAGTGGTGAGTGCAGCTCTACAGTATATAGAATTGATTTAATTTAGGCCTGAAACTCTCTGCACAAAGGTTTTTTGCTTTTTATTACTGAAATTCCAGAAACTCACTGTGCTAAATTAATTAAAATGAGGTTCCTGAGGGGCAAGTAGAATATGGTTAAGATATGGTATCATTGAGAAAATATCAATATCGTGCCATACCTTGAAAATTTTACAGGTGTCAATCCCTAAATGAAAACCATGATATCATGTCATATCATGTCTTCCCGTGAAATCAAAAGCCCATGATTAGCATGTTTATCAACACATTTTCCCATGTGTCCAGAAAATGATTGAACATTTATAACATGTTATCCCGGGATGGCATACGTTCAAAAATAGCATTAATTTTAATTTGTAAAAAAATATTTTCAAAAGAGTTTTTTTAAATTTTTTTTAGGATTTGATAGATATTGCTCTTTACATTACATTTTAATGAATACACATTTTTATAAAGATGCTGCCAAAAAAGTGGTCTCATTGAATCCTTTAAACACAAATAAGTTAGAGATTTTGTTATGGGTGGTGCTAGTAGATATTTGAAAGAAAATAAGGTTAATTGTTTGTATTTGGAGGTGTTCACATCATGGAGATGATGATCACATTGGGAGTTTTCACTTCATAGTTCTCTTTGACTGTTGGGAGAGGTCTTGTGATTATTTTTCCTCTGATCGATGATTTTCCGTTCCAACTAGGAGGCGATTTCATCCGACCAATCAGCCGGGGTAATCACAATCCTGTGATGGATTCCCACCTCCTTGAGGGAGAGAGCTATAACGCATTAGCAGTTAGCACAAATCGAGCCGCACGCCGCAGCCCGAACTGTTATTGCCGGGAAGAAAAGCAGATGAATAGGGCAGTGCAGTGGAGATGAAAAACAAGTCGGGATAAATGTCATTGTTGCCGCCACCCGACTGTTCGCGGAGAATATCTTAAATACCATGTGATTCAGAAGGTCACCTTGCGGCGCTGGCAGCCCAGCACCACAGCTAGAGCAGCAGCATCTTCTGAGCCACGGCCTCCGCATCGGCAGAGCTGCGGCAGCAAACACTTGATTAGTTCCATGTTATGGATAGTGTGACTTAATGGTTTGCTACAGCTGCTGCTGCTGCTGCTGGGGGGAAAGATGCTGGAGGGGTGGGGATGGGTAGAGACAGGTCGGAGGCGGAGGACGAGGGGTATGGAGAAAAAACTGATAATAATGATAATAATGATAATAATGATATTAATGAAAAAATATAATAATAATAATAAATAATCTTGTTATGTTTCTTTACTTTATATATACTGTATATCTAGTATATATTGTGGCAAGTTTAACTTCTTATGCTAAACCTGCTCTGAGAAAATGAGTGAAGCCTATACTGTAGGAACAATATACTAATTATAACGCCAAAAGCTTAAAAATTGGCAGTGTACAATAGCTGACATGCACAAATTTGACGGTGCCTGAAGTATTGCAGCTAAAGATTCAGATAACAGTTTTGTGTTACACCTGTTACCTTTTTTCCCTTTTCTGATAATTTGCGGCAGGAGAGAAGACTGTCTTAATCCTGCACAGAGCTTAATTAATCTTGTGTGATGCTGGTGGTCTGACTGGCCAATCCCTAGGTGTCTTGGCTTGGCTGCAGGAGCCTGTAGAACACGTTCTCTACACACAGACTCTATGCACGGCCGCTACACACGGCCTCTACACATGGCCTCTACACACAGCTAGGGATGTCATCGATAGTCGATAAATCGACATTTTCACTTTGTCAATTAAATCGAATCGAATGGCTGGGTATCGAATCGAAATAATCGTTATTCTGTACCCCAATAATGGCATATGATTATTAATAGAAAATACACTTTTGCCAGACATTTTCCTGTTAAACTAACCCTAAGTGCAACTCAGACTAAATATTGAAGTATTTTCTATGGCTTTTGTAAGAGATATTGGAAGGAATGGTGTACTTTACTCAGGCATGTGGCCATAGGAATCAATCAAATCGGAAAAAAGGGATATCAATGACATCCTTATATATATATTGTGCCCTACGAGCACTTTACGGTGTATCGAATCGAATCGAATCGAAATATATATCAATTAATCGAATCGATAAAATTGCATATCAATGACATCACTACACACAGCCTCTACGCACAGCCTCTACAAACAGCCTCTACACACAACCTCTACACACAGCCTCTACACGCAGCTTCTACACGCGGCTTCTACAGTCACAGCTTCTACGCATGGCCTCTACGCACAGCCTCTACACATAGCCTCTACACACGGCCTCTATGCACAGCCTTTACACATGGGCTCTACACACGGCCTCTATGCACAGCCTTTACACATGGGCTCTACACACGGCCTTTACACACGGCCTCTACACACAGCCTTTACACATGGCCTCTACACATGGCCTCTACACACGGCCTTTACACATGGCCTCTACACACGGCCTTTACACACGGCCCCTGCACAAGGCCTCTACACACGGCCTTTACACACGGCCTTTACACACGGCCTCTACACACAGCCTTTACACACGGCCTCTACACATGGCCTCTACACACGGCCTCTACACACAGCCTTTACACATGGCCTTTACACATGGTCTCTACACACGGCCTCTACACACGGCCTCTACACACAGCCTTTACACATGGCCTCTACACATGGCCTCTACACACGGCCTCTACACACAGCCTTTACACATGGCCTTTACACATGGCCTCTTCACACAGCCTCTACACACGGCCCCTGCACAAGGCCTCCACACACGGCCTCTATACACGGCCTGGTGGCCAGCCTAGGTCTTACTCCACAGGGACTCTGCGGAGCAGAATTCAGACAGGTTTCATAAGACATTTATGTAATCATCTCAATAGCATTGATTAAAAATCACAATCGCATGCCGATTTCCCGGCCGCACTGTGATGGCCATATTTCTGACCCCTTTAACCCACTACTACGTATGCCCTCCATTAGCAGAATTCAAGTGGGTTTTCCTCGGCAGCGGTCATTCCCTCGACCATGAGGATGATTGTCAGCTTGCCTCATGCCGTGTAGGGAGGTAGTGAAGTGAGCAAGGGTAGCGGCTGCATAGAATATCAACTAGCCGCTGTATGGGAATTTGTAATGATGCCGGGCTCACCGGAGTTATTGATTAACCCATTAATGCTTAGGGATTCCTCTAGAAATTTTCGTCTGGATCTTTAGTACTTTTGGCGATAACTTTGGAATTGAAAACAATTTCGTAACATATTTCAGGGAGAGTTCTTGGTAGTGCTTTAAACAACATTTCCCCTTCAAATATTTTCCCAACTCTGCTCTTACTTGAAAGATTTTATCAAAATTGTCAGGCGTTTTGGTTGCTACTGGCATGAATGGGTTGAGCGTGTTGGTTTTCTTCTGCTTACCCTAATCTAGGCATGCCATGGGACAAGATGGAGCGACTCACCGAGCCTTGTAGAGCATCGCTGCCCACAGATGAAACATGTATTACAGCAAACACCAGCGCATTAATCTGCTTAATTAAACCAGCAGCATGATATTGGCAATGGGAGAGGGTTGTTATGGGAAGCAGGGATAATCTGAGATAATCTGGTACGGATTTACTACTCACATTGGACGCACCTCTAAACAATCGACCTCTGTTCCATTGAATTTTAACCCATGTGCCAGGGTTTCAGTCATTTTTCAGGTTCTTTTGCGTCTTTTGTATGGGTCAAATCAGTTACCAGCAGCATAAGGGTAAAGCTGCTTTACTCTAATTCAGTTGCATTTTCAGTTTCTCCTAAATTTCACACATGCTATGAAAGGCAACTAGCATATAAGTTGTGCCACTTACCTGGTCTAGAGTGATTTCTACCTGTCATTAGGGCTGGTGGGTGGGCGTGGGTGTCAAGTCTAGGAGCTGGGTAGGGACTCTGACATATGATATTAGGAGCAGCTTGTCAATTATTCTGGTTTGATGATATCTGAGTTTATTGCTTACCCAGCAAAACACCATGTAAGAGCACCTCTTATTACCCACCCTCTTAACCCAATGTATATATATATATATATATATATATATATATATATATATATATATATATATATATATATATATATATATATATATATATATACTTTGAGATTGGAAGTCTCTGAGAAAGGTTCAGATTTCAAAATGACTTTAATTTAGTCTAAATCCTCAGCATCCACACCTGAAATGCTGATATGATTGCAGGTAGTACTGTGAAAAATTCTAAAAATAGCACTTGCATGGCTTTTTTGTAGCCCAATCTGTTATCTCTTTCAATTTAAGAGTATCATCCGTGTCACTTGATATTGTTTTTTCACTGCTGTCAGAGCTGTGTGTGGGCGTGGGTTTTTCTGTAGGTGTGTGCCTCATCACTAGAGCCTATAAAGTATTCCACAATAAAGACAAATAGCTAGCTGGAGAGGTAGCCTCAACGCCACTGCCTGAGTGTTATACTTAATGTCCATTAAAATCAGGGGATGCTTTACAGGCAGTCTCCGCTGCAATGTTTATGATGTTCTTTATCGGTACATCCTGTTGCTTTCGTGACCCACCCCTGGGTCTGGCAATTGTGGTAGCCTGTCTATCCCACAACTGTAGAATTGAAGGAATGACTTGAGGGACTTGTGAGATGCCAACTCTTCTTGTGCAATCAGACTAGTAAAAATGGAATCTGGAATTACATGTATTGTCACTTTTTTTGTCATTTTAAGAGAGCTTATTAAGTCCTATCTTTGACTAGATCCCACACCTGTATAATTGCAGAAATAGCTTGAGGGATTTGTAAAATGCCAACTCTTCTAGTGCTAATTCAGACTAGTTAAACTGGAATCTCATCTTTGACTACCCCACACCAGTATAATTGCAGAAATGGTTTGTAGGGATTTGTGAAATGCCAATTCTTTTAGTTCAGACTAGTAAAAATGGAATCTGGAATTATGTATATGGTCACTTTTTTGCCATTTTGATAGAGCTTTATTAAGTCTCATCTTTGACTATCCCACACCTGTATAATTGCAGGTACGGCTTGAGGGACTTGTGAGAGGCCAACTCTTCTAGTGCAATCAGTCTAGTAAAAATAGAATCTGGAATTACATATATTGTCACTTTTTTTGCCATTTTGCAGCAAGGAGGAGACTTAAGCCGGTTGTAAATGGATGCAACAGAATTACCTGGTAGAAATCATTACCTATCCCCAAGTCTTTTGTAACTTTCTTACATGCCCCACCTCGTGTTTTAAACCAGAGCAAAGATGAGAAGTGGTGAGCAGTCAGCTGTAACGCCTTCTAGGCACTTGTCTATAAGGGCATTTCAGAATATTTCTAATGATATGCTTAACAACTACAGTTTAACATATCAGAAACAAGAACCTAATCTAATTGAACTACACAAGAAATTGTGGCAAGATGCCACTTGATTAATTACTCCCCACAAGCCAATCAGAGCCTGCAAGTAGTAGTAGTTAAGGTATTGTATCATTTTAGAAATATTGACGCTCATCCTGCTGGTGACTAATTTGGCCAATACAAAATGATGCAAAATACCTGAAAGATGACTGAAACCCTGGCACTTGGGTACTCATCTGAGAGTACTCAGAGCGAGCTATCCAATCAATACCAACATGACAAGGTTTAGATGGTTTTCAAAAATCTTTGCGTCCTTGTGCTTTGGATAAAAGTAAAAAGTAGCCTCAGCATGGGATTTACATAGGGTTAATATTGGATCAGACCATTTTAAAATTAATGATCCGCATCCCTATCACAGAATATTTAATGGGAACTTTTTCAGGTAAGAAAGAACCATCTTTCTTTAAAAATAGATCTTACAATATCTGTTTAATTTTGAAATATTGACCATTGTGTCTACCCACTGGTGGATCTATGTGTTTTAGTCAGTCCATTTTGACCATATTTGGGCGTTAATGCAGATGCTTTGGAATTTCTAGATCTCCAGACATAGATGAGTGTTGCCGAGCAACGATTGTGTGTTGCCAAGCAGCGGTCGACCCGTTCAAGCATGGAATGCCCTGGCACTATGCTACTATGGCTTGTTTTTTGTTATTCTAAGTAAGGCTAATTGAAATTTTAGTTTGGCTTGGAAATTCAATTGGTGACTAGCCCAACTAGGCTACTCAACCTGTTTGGTTCCTATAGCCTAATTGGCTATTTCCAAATTAGTGTCAACAGCCTTAGCACTATTTAGAGATGAGACCCCCACATGTTGATGAATGTCTGATGACCTGAAGAAGTGTCCTTTGGTTACTGCATCAATCTCTTTCTAAGTATAGCCCAAGCAGGTAGCTAAAGGAATATTGCTTCTTTATGTTTTTTGTGTATGTTTCTCAATAAATTGATTTGTTCATTTCCATCCATACGTCCATCTTCATTACAGGATATGCGCACACTGCCAACCGTCCTGGAAACTACACTTGTGTAGTCTCCAGGACGAAGGCACACTGTGATAGAGCTGTGCTTCCTGTTTAGTCGACCCCCTCTATGTTCTCCCTTCGCTCCGTTGATCTGGGTCAAGTTCCTCCCTCGGGACGTTCTGGTTGTTATGTGTATTGGCGGGGGTGTCAACACAAGGAGTGACAGCATTACAGATTTCCACCCGTTGAAGAGGATTGAGTATAAAAGCAGCTTTATTGGAAATGGCTGCACAAAAGTGGGATATTTATTTAAGGAATTATATGATATAATAGTTAGCAACTTGATGTAGGAGTTCTAGGGCCTTTTAGTAGTCAGAAAGTGGCATTTATTGACTTCCTTTAGTTCTATGTGCGCAATTCCTGTCATGTTGTTCTATCAGGGCTGATTCCAGGCATGCTTCTTAGGAATCTTTTGGATTTTCCAAGGGTAGCATTAACCCTTTATCACTCAATGACGCAATAACGCGTTACATGAGTGCAGCTGCACTTCCTCAGTAGCGAGTTATTGCGTCATTGCATTTGTGCACTTATTCCTACGAAGCGAGTTTTGGCGTATTTTGGGTACCACAATCTTAGATCGCTGGTACACAAATGATTGTTAAATAAAGATAAAAAATTATTGCCCTTTCCTTTTAATCGTAAATTATAGTTATTTAATGCTTATTTTCGGACTCGAAGTCCGTGATTTTCGGCAGGAAAACTACGGGAAAACCCCCTCTAAATATGGAAGTCATGGGGAATTCCCACCAGTGACATCGTCGTGTTGTGGCGTCCTTAGCAACACACAAAACCATTGATATTCTCTCGTGTTTTTTCGTTGTTTCTGCCATCAAATGGCTAGTTTAAACCAGGAAAATTCTGATGAAGAGTGGAAGAGGATCGACTATTGTCCCCTTCACGATCCATGGGAATCAGACGATGATATCCCACTCATTTAACCACTCAACGAAGACGAACTTGCCGAGGTGCGTTATTGACAGTGCGTCAAGCGCAAAATCAGACAAGAAATCAACTTTTAAGTTGATATATTGTAGACACAAATAATATCATATTTAACGAAATGAAAGATACAAATAAAAAATGGAAATTACTCGTTTAACTTGTTTAAAGCACTGCTCCCTATGCACTGCAGTGCACTACGCACTGCGCAACAATGTCTCTGAGGAGTAACCCCTCATGCAGTGCAGGGGACATGGCAACATTGTTGCGTTGAGTGATATAGGGTTAAAAACATTGCTTCTTTATGTTTCTTGTGTATGTTTCTCAATAGTGATTTGTTCATTTCGACCCATGAATTCATCTAGTTCTATCAAGGCTGATTGGGCCTAAAAAAAGTTGTTTGTTTCTGGTAACCCTACCCTAACAAGTATTTATTCAAAAAAATCCCTACCCTAAAGTTTTCATTGCCCATCCAACTCCCAATCAACGTAAAACGTGCATAAAACACACATTTTTGACCAAAAAAATAATGCAAAAAATTTTTTTTACCTACCTTATACCTACCCTATTTTCTTTTTCGGACCGTTACAGGAAACAAACAATTTATTTTTTTAGGCCTTGGCTTTCTTCCTAGGAAATTTTTGGGTTTTCCAAGGGTAGCTTAGAAATATTGCTTCTTTATGTTTTAAGTGTATGTTTCTCAATAAGATGATTTGTTCATTTCGACCTATGCATCCATTTAGTTCTATCATAATGACTGATTGGCATGCTTCCTAGGAATTTTTTTGATTTTTCAAGGGTAGCTTAGAAATATTGTTTCTTTATATTTTTATATTTCTTTTGTATGTTTCTCAATAATAAAGTGATTTGATCAGTTCCACCCATGCATCCATCTAGTTCTATCAAAGCTGATTTGCTTTCTCCACGGTGGCCCCGCCCGTCGACCGTATCGCCTTAGACACGGCAGCGAGAGGTAGAGTAGCAATCCATGTACTTGATCAGCCAAAGCCCTTTTCATTACCTGGACTGCTGAGTGCGCATCTAGCTTTATTTGCCCTCTTCAGCCTGTAGAGAATTGCCTTATTCTAGCCCAGCCAGTTTTTTTTTCGGAAATAAATGAAATTTGTGTGTCCCTTGTTGCACCCGGCTGGCCGTTCCACTGCCGCGCATTATGAGATGATTTGATAGAAATGTTATCTCGGCGCTGCTGGGGATACCACTAGATCCATTTTTCCACTTTTCTCATCGCCGAGACCGCATGCATAAATAGGCACTCAACGCTAGAGATGCAAAGAATGGCGGCCATCTTGGAATTATAACTAATTGTGTGCACTTCAGCATTTACCTAATATATAATACAGCATTTTGGGTTTTGATTAAGATTGTCATGTGTTCTCCAGGTTCAGATGCAGGATATTGGAAATCTGGGAAGTATTTCTACTGGTAAAATACTAGGTGTTATTCCAATTTCAAATGTCATTGGAGTTTCAAGTTGTTCCATGGGACCTAGATGTAGAACCAATATTGTCTGATGAGCAGGGTGCTGTGTAGGGTCTTAGCTAGGATTTCAAAAATGCCTGTCCAAAACAGCAATCCAAAAATTTCCGCCCGTCCAGAATTAGCTACTTCAAATCCTTATATCAACTACAGTTAATAGCCTATAGTGTCAAAAAGGGCAATTTCAGCCGTGTCCTAGAAGATGGTTTTTAAGGAATATATTTTGTTGTTACCCCTCCCCCCACTAAAAAAAAAGTCAAATTGAAAATTCTTCATGGGAATTTTTGTCTGTTCGAAAATAAGGTTATCAGGAGCTAAGGCTCTGGGCCAGGTTGCATAAAAAACCTTAAGTTAAGGAAAACCTTATCCTTAAAAAGGGCATTTAAGGGTAAGGTTTTTCCTTACTTAAGGATTTTCCTTAAATTGTTTCCCTTAACCCACATAAAGGGAAACCTTAAGGAAGGACTTTCCTTATCTACTAAGGTTTTCCTTATGGTTAAGGAAGCACCTTATCCAAACCTGAATGACTGCTATGAGGTGTGTCAAAAATTGACCAATGAAATGGCTTTTTATGTCAGTGTACAGCGTGACAGAAATAGCACTGCCCATGTGTTGCCAAACTAGCTAGGCTTTGAACCCTTTTAGGGTATTGTTATGGAAAACATGACCATCACCTGTATAGCCACTGCAATAAAAGGGCTCTCTCTTGGTAGTAGTGGGTAAATCATTTCCTTGTGTCCAGGGAAACAGCATGGCAGCTAAGAGAAAACCAAACTGGACATAGGGGGAAAAATTGGCTTTGGTTGATAGGCGGGTGGCCAAGTCGTAAAAAGAGCTCTAGAAATATTTTTGATGGCGTTTTTCGTTACAAGTCGTCATCCATGCTTATTCATCTCTACATTGGGTGGACTTTAGTGTATGGGTGGATGACACGTTTGATTTTGCTGCATTGATTTAGCATTTTTGGGGCATTTTATGCTAAAAATCACAAAAAAGCATGTTTTTTGGGATTTCCTTCTAGAAAATTCATTTTTCGTGATAGAAACTCAAAAATTGCTACAAATGTGTTCACAAGGATGCTTTTGATCTTGGAACAAGTTGCATTAGCGTGACTTCTATGAACCCCCCACCATGGGTGATTTTGGGGGAAAAACCATCAAAAATGAGTGTTTTTTGTAATTTCCCATAACTTGAATGTCATCCTGTGGACTATTCCAAACTGTCAACTAAATAGTTGTGGTTTAGAAAACTAACCAAGCAGGGGTAGAAAGAGAGAGTGAGTCATGTTTGCATATTTTCATGACATGCTACGTTTTGGGGCAATTTACAGAAAAAATGGCATAAAACAGGTGATCTTAGGGATTTGCTCCTGGAAGGTGAAATTTTCATAGTAGGAACTCAAAACTTGCCATAAATGATTTTATAAGGATGTCATGGTAATCAAATGTTTTGTGTTAGTATGAAATGTATCTGACCCCTGCTGTGGGTGATTTTGGGGGTAAAAACCTTTAAAATTGTAGGATTTTTGTAATTTCTCATTTATTTGAACAAAGGTATATTATATCTTATACCAAGATTCTAGCCTCATATTGTTATTACAGAAAATTAACCAAGAATAGGCAGATGAGGGAAATAAGTTATGTAAGCCAACCTATGACATGCTAAATTTTGGGGTATTTTACTGAAAAATCTTCAAAAGCATGTGATTTTAGGAATTCGTTTCTTAGTCAGGTGCAAATTCCAGAAAAGGGGCTTCGTTAAGACACTTTTCGTACTACTCGGGATACTGTTAACTTACTTACTAGTGTTCTTCCGATTGTTCGAACATGCCGAACAGCGTTCGTTTGTGCCTCCGATTATGATGATTGAACGCAATTTTACATGTTAAAACAAAAAAACGAACATGGATAAAAATTATATTCAAAGAAATAGCTGGACTTTCGGTAGTCCTGCCGGTCAGAAAATCTGAGAAACAAAGTTTATTAACCTATGTATTGCCCCACCAAAGATGAAACACTGCGGGACTGCTCTAGATCCACCTCTCTGAGCGTTCTGCGGCGATGTTACAATGCTGCCATTGTTGTTTTGTTATGGGCACACAATAGAGCAAATGTGCATGACGCAATTACACTAGTGTGTCTTGATACCGCTAGGTGTCGCGGTACCTTATGACTAAGGTAAATAGCAATGGTGGCATGGAAAAACATGTACACAACTTCGATTATTAATCGGTCATCGGTCGTTCAGATGGACCGATGATCGACTTGGAAAACTTTGACCGATTCCAAACACTATCACTTACACAGATTGTATCCCCTGTAACTGATTGAAATGAGCCACTGGCATAATACCTTAAAGCTTTGAATACTTGTAAGGATGTAGGAAGGGCATGGTTTTGTTGGGTAAGGTGAGATAGTTCTGCATCCAGAAGGTCTATTATCATCATGATCCCCTCCCTGTCAAACCGAAATCTGCTGTACAACTCTGTGTCATCAAAAATGTGTTATGAAACTGAATTAAAATACACTGATTATCTATTACACTGTGTAGAACTAAATCGGAAGGTATGATGGGTTTTTGGCTAAAATGGCATTACAAAAAAAATCAATAAACATTATATTAATATGATATCTTATCACAGTGCCATTTTTGGTTGTTAAGAATTATGGCAAAAAACGTTTTTGGTAATGGGGGATTTATTGTGCACCCAGACAAATTTATCAAACAAGCAGATGAAATGGTTTCTTTTGAAACATAATGTTCGGTGTATGAAAAATCAAACACATCTCTCTACAAGCAACATTCTTAATGAGTAAGAACTGAAAAGATGAAAAATGGACCACATGTATTTATAAAAGTTAATAGAGATTGTCAGGACAAAAAGTGATGCTTGATGAAATGGCTCTTAAGCTGAACAATTTTGATGAAATAAACAAAACAAATTGATTGCTAAGTAAAAAACAGTAAAACAATTAAGGTTTCTTGATTAAGCATACTATATTAGGCTAGAATGTTACCTGGCTTGGTCTATGGTAAAAAATAAATATATTTTTCATGCACAAATGTTGTTACCTATCAATTTGATGATAAAAGAAATGTATAGGAATATAACTGTCCATGAAAAATATTGGGCCTGGAAATGGTTGCATGTAAAGTACTGACAAAGTATGCCATTGGATTGTATATTTCCCATAGGCTTGATTTGTTGATAACTGTCTAATTTGTCACCTTTCAAAACAAAACACATGTCTCAGAGAGAAATAAATTATGTATTTCCTGAAACATTTATCCATTTTCTAAAATTTAGGAAATTGTATCTAGTTTGGAGCAAATTTGAAGATAAGGATACAAGCTAAGGGACCTCTGGAGGTCCCTTAGCATTTCTTCCTTATAATTAAGAATTTCCTTTAAGAAAAGGTTATGGCAACACACTTAAGGATAAATGACACCTTAAGGGACACCTTAAGGAAAATCCTTAAATCAGCTGGCACCTTACGAAAATTCTTAAGGAAACCTTAAGGGAAATCCATTGTTATACATAAGGGAAACCTTAAAGTGAGATAAACCTTAAGGTTAAGGGGTAACTTAAGGGACAACTTTAAGGAATTCCTTTTCTAAGGAGCACCTTAAGTGTAACTTAAGGAATTTCTTAACTTAAGGTGCTTTATGAAATCGGGCCCTGGACTGCTACGGAATCTCCATGTCTGGAATGGTCCAAAACAATTTTTTCGTGATATCTCATCAATAAAAAACATCTTTTGGGAAATATTTGCAGCAGAAATGTGGAATAGAACTCAACTAACTACTGTCAAATATTTTGTGACTTTGATCTTTATTCCTCACACATATTGAAAATTACCAAAGATCCAGAAAAGGCTCTTCAAGAGAAAATCAGGATATGTACTTACGTAAGACAACAGTCACTTAAAATTGTGTTCAGAGCAATTAAATGCTAGTACTGACCAACCAACTTTTTCCCGGTGAAGTACAGCATGCAACAATGCTAGGCAAAATGGTGGAGTTTTGCCATCATTGGATAACAGAGTTTGTAAGCAATGAATAGTCCACATAATGTAATTAGTAGCTCACTATCAACATCTTTTTAAACAAGGTTTGTGGACTTAAACGGTTTATCTGTAGTGATAAACATAAGATATAAGCTAAAAAACTGAAATATCACAGCTAGAAATGTTCAGATTTGTTCATTTAATCTGCAGCACTCCGACCCCAACCCATCCAAAAAGTAGTCCTGGCATGTAGGTATTTCACCCACTGTTGCTTAACCCTTTATGCTGCTGGTGGCTAATTGGACCAATAAAAATGATGCAAAAAACCCCAGAAATATGACTGAAACCCTGGTATATTGGTACTTGTATGAGATTACTCAGCTAGAGCTGTCCAATAAATACCAACATGATAGGTTTGTGAAAATCTTATGGCCCTTGAGCTTTGGACAAAGGTATCCTTATAATTGGAAGGGTTCATAGTTTCTCTCAGTTCCCCTTTCCATCAACAGTCAAGTACCCCTTCCTCCCTCTCCCTGCTGATAGGTATTTACTCAATGTTCTAACAGTATGCTATGCATGTCTTCTTAAAATTCACCTGCAAAGGCGAGTGTACTAAGTTCGTTAATATTTTATGGCCATGTGTTCGTTTATTGTGTCTTGTCTTACTGATTAGAGCACTTGCTACCAGGACATGAAATGTCATCCTTTTCAGTTCTTGACCCTACCACCTTGTCATGAATGTGCTCACATGCTATGCCTACCAATTCAGCACTCTCCGTATTGCATGAAACATTCACTGTACAATAGATGCTTTTGATGTAATATTTATTGACCATATACTTGGATATGAAATTGATGTGAGATTTATGTGAGATTCTTTTTGCTGTTGTATACTTGTTTTCTCCTTGGCTGTTCTTTTGGTTTAATATGGTGGATGTGACATCAGGGATTGTGTATGTATATATATATATATATATAAATATATATATATATATATATATATATATATATATATATATATATATATATATATATATATATATATATATATATATACAGTCAAACCTCTATTAAGCGACCTCTCGAGGGAAATGTCAAAAGTGGTCTTTTAAAGAGGTGGTCTCTTAAGAAGGAGTTGAGGATCTGGGCGAGGTTATGAAGAAACAAAGAATTTCTAACAATGACCAGGTATTATTAAGATTGTTTTGTTTAGCTGCGTTTGTTGAAATGTCTTCATTAATATTTCAAGAATTAACAATTCAGAAAAATAAAAGTTGAACTCCAACATTAATTGAGGACCATCATAAATGATATACTTTCAATTTTACTGATTATTTCACTATTTTATTGTGCCTTTTCCAATATACAAGGCGCCCAGGTATTCAAGTGGCCGTTGAATGAAGTACAATTTACTCTTAAGGATAAGATTTCATGGTCGTTGGTCGCGTCAAACAAGTGGTCGTTTAATCAAGGTAAAATATATAGGGAATAGCCTTGGGGGGATTTGAAACGGCCGTTCAAGGCAAGTGGTCGTTTAAGAGAAGTGGTCGTTGAGGCAAGTTTGACTGTATATATATATATATATATATATATATATATATATATATATATATATATATATATATATATATATATATATATATATATATATATATATATGTGTGTGTGTATATGTAATGCAAATCTCTCATTTTAATCCATTTGTGCTTTAAAAAATCTGAATGCTCAAATACTTCCTATAAATATACATACACACACATATAGCATACACACACACGCACACAAGCATGCAAACACACATACACAAGCATATGTATGTAGATAAAAAGATGTGTTGCTCTCCGGTGCTTTTTTTTAAGGTATCGAGAATCAAAAGCCATTTGGCCTTAAATTAATATCATAGAAAGTGGATTGTGTTCTAAGACTGCATTGATGTTTAGAGGTAAATGAAGTTAATGTCATTTGGCCTGAAGTTGACAACTAGATAGCTCTGCATTCTGGGACACTGCCAATATATAAAAGTACACTCTAGGTATAGCCATTTCAAAGGCTTAATAGGCACCATGAACGGAATGTCATTTGGCCAGAAATCTTCCCCCCAAGTAACTAGATGCGCAGTGTGCCTTAAGTTCTATACTCTGCCAATATTTAAAGGTAAACTCTAGGCATGAAAGGGTTAAGCCTTATGCTGCTGGTGGCTGATTTGGCTGTTACAAAAGGAGGCATAAAACCTGAAAAATGACTAAAACCCTGGCAAAGTGGTACTCATTTGAGAGTACTCAACGAGAGATATCCAATGAGTACCAACATTGCAGGGTTTAATTGGTTTTCAAAAATATTTGTGTCCTTGTGCTTTGGTTGAAAGTAGCCTCACCATTTGAAGGGTTAAGCTCTGTATAGCCATATCCAAGGCTTAATAGGCACCATGAACGGAATGTCATTTGGCCAGAAATCTTCCCCCAAGTAACTAGATGCGCAGTGTGCCTTAAGTTGGCAGCGCCGGGCGTGTTTTGCCAGCTCACTTCTCTCTGGTTGCCTGGCGTTCTCAGCGAGAGCAATTTCCTAACACTAAGGAGGGAGGAGAGCTAGAGTTTCATTGATGTAGATCATGCTATACACAAATAAATGCAGGAATTTATAGCCCTGCTCGGCGGGGCCATTACCAAAGCATAAATATCTAAGAAGTGCTGTGAGTATCAGCGATATTAACTTAAGCACTTTGCGGTGCATGATAAGTTTGCGAGCTATGCTAAGAGCCACTGTGTAATATATGAAAGTCTTTAAGGCAGTGCAGTGCAGTTATCATTAACTTAAGCTCTTTGCGGTGCATGATAAGTTTGCGAGCTATACTAAGAGCCACTGTGTAATATATGAAAGTCTTTAAGGCAGTGCAGTGCAGTCATCATTAACTTAAGCACTTTGCGGTGCATGATAAGTTTGTGAGTTATGCTAAGAGCCACTGTGTAATCTATGAAAGTCTTTAAGGCAGTGCAGTGCGGTCATCATTAACTTAAGCACTTTGCGGTGCATGATAAGTTTGCGAGTTATGTTAAGAGCCACTGTGTAATAAATGAGGCAGTCTTTAAGTTAGTTATGCAATCTTTAATGTAGGTATGTTGATTGATTTTATTTATTTATTGATTGATTTTAATTAGGGATAAAAATGCACATGTACAATACAAGGTAAAATAGTCACAGTGTCAGAGGTTATACATGGCATAAATATACCTCAGATAGCACTTTAACCCTTATGCTGCTGGTGACTTAGTAAGCTAAGACAAAATAATGCAAATATCCTGAAAAATCTTGCATTCTTGTGCATCAGAAGAAAGTAGCCTTAGCATTGGAAGGGTTAAGTGTTGACTATGTTCATTGTTGTGGTGCCAATAAGTGTGTGGGTTTGGCTGAGGGCCACCATGTAATACAGATACTATCTTTAAATCAATACTGCTGTATATGATTGAAGCATCTAATGGTACACAATAAATTGACAGAAGCAATTTGTAATATATGATACTGTCTTTATGTGAGTACTGTCATCTTTAACTACTCCTATAGCCACTCAGTAAGTCATCCTAAATGCTGTGTGGCCAAATGATACAAACCAATAACATATACAATCTTAGATATATAAAAACTGGTGGATATGAAACCAGCCGGTCAACCTGAACAGGCTAGCCTCAACCAAGAGCCTAAAAGTTGTGCTCTGCGCATGCTCAGATGATGCTGGCACACAGGTTTCTCTGTAATGTAAGTGATATGAGAGCCCTGATTAATGGCTCCTTATTACCTCGGGGCCCCATGCTGATGCCAGATCATAAACCCCTGTCGTGTCCAGCCCTTCACTTACAATTATCCCGGCATCCCTCCGCTACCTCCTATCATGGAGAGCCACTATTAGAATGCATAGGTAGCGAGCCGCATGCCACGGGAGGATTAGATGCCGTCAATTTCACTGAGAGCATAATAAAATTGACTGGGTGCTAAGCTTCCTATAACATTATTCAGCTTCCAAGCGAAACTAATGATTAACACAGCGATTAGGCGTGGAACAACTACGGTGAATCTCTGTAGATGGCGCTGCAACAGTCACAAGCGAAACTAATGATTAACACAGCTATTAGACTTAGAACAGCTAAGCTGAATCTCTCTAGATGGCGTTACGACTACATTTCACATTAAATTTTGTATAAATACAAAAGGCTTTGGCACCAATGACCTATGTTGTATAGCCCCCATTTTGTAAACATGATTTAACCCTTTTGCTTCTGGTGGCCAATACAAAATGATGCAATAAACCTGAAAAATGACGCAAACCCTGGCACATGGGTACTCATCACAGAGTACTCGTTGAGAGCTATCCAATGAATATCAACTTGACAGGGTTTAGGTGGTTTTCAGAAATCTGAGTGTTCTAATGTCCTTTGGACAAATGAAGCATCAGCATTGGGAGGGTTGATGGGACCTATTTGGGGTGAAGGAGCTTTTAATTACACAGGAAATGTTTAGAGGATTTCAATCAAGAGCACTTACTGAAAACAATTTTCAGGGTATGACTTTTGATACTTTTCTAGAAAATCTGACAATAGAGGGATTGTCCTTTGGAATTTCTGAGTGCCCTTGGGGGCATCAATATCTGTGAGCAGCACATATGGGATGACTGCTGTATACATTAGAAATGTCATTCCTTTGTGATTGTGAACAAAATGCCTATTTTTTATTTAAAAAAAAAATACTGCAAAGTTGTGAGTGAATTTAAATATTTTCCCTTACCAAAAGGCAACTGAAATGAAATCTCAAGAAAAATCAGGCATTTTCCCAACAGTATGCTAGGAATTCATGAGAGTTCTACCTTCAATTGTTTGGTAAGAATGGTAATTGACTATCAAGTTTGTCTATCTTTTACTTTTCCCCTGATTGGTAGTGTGTAGAATAAGATGCCGTAACAGAAATCTCCATTGTCTTTTCCATACCAGCCATTATATTTATTGTGCAAAGTATTGGTATACTAGTAGTAGCATATGCTGATAGCAGGCTCTGTGACATTACTCGGAGTAAGCCGGGTTCCAGTCACCCTATAAACCAAGCGGATCTGCGTGAGACGCTTAGCTAAATTACACTCACTGCTAGCTTTTTGGAGTGCCGGAGAAATAGGCGCATTATCTTGGCGCGCGATGCTGGGCGGCCTATGGACGGGCGGACCATAAACTAGACACAATTACGAACAGAGAGGATTATGGGAGCCGTGCATTATGAGATGAAGCCTCTGGGATTTTGTCACGGATGTGGTGACTCGCAGCGGGCCCAGTAGACGTTTATGTGCATTGATTAATAGCTAGCTCCATGGTAGCTCAGATATACTTTCCTTATAGCACCTTGTGATTTACTACTAGGCGTAAAAAATAAATTGTTTGTTTCCTGTAATGGTCCGAAAGAAAAATATGGTAGGTCGGTAAATTAAAAAAAAAAGATTTTTGGATTATTTTTTTGCTCAAAAATGTGTGTTTTATGCATGTTGTAAGTTGATTGAAAAAACTTAAGGGGTAGGGATTTTTTTGAGTAAAAACTTGTTAGGGTAGGGTTACAGAAACAAACATTTCTTTTAGGTATTAAACAAAATCGCAGGTATTGGGGAAGTTGCAGGAACATTAGGTAATGGTGCAGCTGACTTGTCACATGTTCTCCAATTTGTGTTCCAGATTTACCCCTCATGCTGCTGGTGGCTAATTTGGCCAATACAAAATGATTGATGAAAAAAAACATGAAAATGATTGAAACCCATGAAACACATGAGTACTCATCTGAGAGTACTCAGCGAGAGCTATCCAATGAGTACCAACATGACACGGTTTAAATGGTTTTCAAAAATTGCATCCCTATACTTTGGACGCAAGTAGACTCAGCATTGGAAGGGTTAAACCATTCAGTTAAACCAGTTGCACCAGAACAAAGCTTGAGTCTAACCTGGTAATAGTTAAAAACATATCTCACTGGTATTGGGAAAGTTCCATTTAAAGTGGTGACACATTTTGTTCTTTACATGTCCACTTATTCATACTAGTATATATACTTTTTTTAAGGGTTCGCCACCCCCTGTTTTTTAAAGGTTGACTCAGATATATAAGAAGTAGAGTTTTTTTGTATATGCAGATGGCACAGATAGCGTGAATGATGATATGAAGTGAATATGAAACTCTTTGTAGTTGGGCTACAGACAATAAAGAGTAATAAATGAAGGTTTTCGGTGGTTGCCCCAGTTTATAGAGGAATCTTAAACCCCTACTTGCAACTCACCCTTACCTGGGATTGAACCTTGGACCCCTGAGGCCTCCCAGCACAGGCCGGCAATCTTGCCACTGCGCCAGTGAGTCTAATATAAATACTTGCTTGTAACAACCACAAGAGGCCAGGCTATAATTTTGGTAATATTCATTTAAATGCAAGCATCTTTAGGAAGAGGGTTAAAATGATTATCAGATACGGACCAATACTCCGGTGCAGGAAAATCTAAAGAATTCCGACTCTAGCTTCATTAGTTCCTTGTGTAAACAGCATCACTCTCAGACACCTGTTTGGGTTTAATTGTCTTAATTGTCAGGTTCACCTGTGCTTTGATATCAGGCTTGGTAGTGGACACATGTCTACACACATTGCCTTGCTCAGATCAACACACATCTCAGGCACCGTATCTCTGACGTCTCTTGGCTCCTCTGAGCCAAGATAATACAAGGGAAAAGGTCTTTTAAGAAAATAATTTGTATACATCCTACAGATTTCCAAGCCAAAAGTCACTGAATAAAAAACTAAACTACACAGCAATGGGGCAAGCAGAACAAGATCCTAACTTGTCCTACCAGACTCAATGGTACAGTGGCAAGATTGCCGGCCTGAGTGCTGGGAGGCATGGGGTCCAGAGTTCAATCCCAGGCCGGGGCGAGTAGGGGTTCGATTCCTCTATAAACTGGGGCAACCACCGAAAACCTTCATTTCTTACTCTTAATTGTCTGTCGCCCAATTATTGGGAGAGATAACTTTGAAGAGTTCCATATTCATTTTATATCTTCGTTCATGCTATCTATGTCGTCTGCATATACAAAATAGCTCTCCTTCTTACATGTCTGAGCCACCCTTTAAAAAAAAGGGTGGTGATCCCTTTAATCATAAAAAAAAAAAAAAAAAATCCTAACTTGCCCCACTCTGCAAGTTATGTTTTGATTCCTTGCCATATAACACACCTTTGTTTAACATAGTGGCGGCAGGAATGGAAGTGCCGGGTAAGGAAACTTTAGGGGCAGCTTGCACCACTCGGGAAGTATTGTTTTGGAACCTATGTTGCACTCTGCAGTATATTCAGATGTTTAATAGATCATTATTCTGAGACAGTTGATAGGTGGGATTTGCAAAAAATAGAATATAGGAAACATTTTTTTAATACTGGGCAGGGTGCAACATAGGTTACAAAACAATATTCGCTGAGCGGGGCAAGTTGCTGCTTAAGTTGACTTGCCCCGCCGAAACTTCCACTTGCCCCGCCACTCTGTTAAACATAGGGGAGATTGGACTTTGTCCAAAACATTACTTGCCGAGCGGTGCAAGTAAAGGTCTTGTACAGCTTGCCCCATTGCCGTTTCTTGTGGAATTCACTTGCGACTTGCAACGGGGCCAGTGGTTTTGGTGCATGCTGCTGGGTGTCAAGTTGCATGGAAGAATGCAATATGATTGTTCAAGTTGTAGTAATTGGCTTCTCATGAGCAGTATCTGGGCTTAGCATCAATGCTTTTCCTTAAATGTTTGGGCAAGTACACGGATTATTGGGCCAATTAAACAAAAATATCAATTAGTCTGATGGAAAGGTGAATTTTATTGAGCTTCTTCGTCTACAGCACTATCATTTCAGCTTTGAAAGCCTTTCATCCTTGTAGTAGCCAAGAGAAGGGCGGCCAGATTATTTTGGGAATATCTTAGTGGCAGGAATTTCTTTTGGAAAATATTTAAAAGAGCAACTTTGATCAGAACCTTTGTTACAAATGTTGTTTAAATATTTTTTGTGAATATATGATTAATTCCAATTTTCTTCAAAAATATAATATATATCTGTGTGGCACTTTTTCTCGGAAATTTCCGATGGAAAAAACAACTTATTCTGCAGTGTTAGGTACAAAAACAGGCGTAACTAAGTTACAATTACTCATTGTCGGAAATGTTCAGTACCCCTTTATTACCCTTAACCCTTCCAATGAGGAGGCTACTTTCTTCCAAAGCACAATGATGCAAAGATTTTTGAAAACCACCTAAACCCAGTCATGTTGGTATTCATTGGAAAGCTCTCGCTGAGTACTCTCAGATGAGTACCCATGTGCCAGGGTTCCGGTCATTTTCCAGTTTTTTTTGCATCAATTTGTATTGGCCAAATTAGCCACGGTGGCAGCATATAAATGCCTCCAGTGCAGATTCCCTGTTTCAATTCCCATAGCTCTTTAGGATGCAAGATACCTCTCCCAATCCCATCAAGTCTTCAGGCCCACAAGGCCAGGCCTCTCCAGTGAAAGAGGAAATTAATCTAATATAGGATACAACAATAAAACAGCGACTATTTGGCGTATTTGCACATGATAAATCTCACTCGAGAAGCCGGGCACTTGAGCACAAATGTTACTTCCCAACAAGTGTTTCCTGGGTATTCACTGCAGCGTAGCAATGGCTTAATTTAGCACTGTGCTTAGTGGCCATTTATTTCATCACTCCATGCCCTCCCAGATCCTTCCAGGGCTGGGGGCAGGATTCAAAGAGAGAAGGGGTGAGAAGGGGGTACAGATAGCCTAGAATTCAGGTTGGTGTAGAAATATTTACTTGGTTTAGATATTTTTCGCCTGGACATGCAGCAAGTAATCCAGGTGGCCATATTTTTCCCATCTTGAAAAGCCATGATTGATCATTCTGACTTAACCCTTCCAATGCTGAGACTACTTTCATCCAAAGCACAAGGATGCAAAGACTTTTGAAAACCATCTAAACTCTGTCATGTTGGTATCCGTTATCACAGAGTACTCTCAGATGAGTACCCATGTGCCAGGGTTTCTGTCATTTTTCAGGTGTTTTTTTTGCACCATTTTGTATTTGGTCAAATTAGCCACCAACAGCATTAGGGTTGATATGTGCAATATAAAACACCAGCAGAGACTTGATAGACCTGATGGTGCTTAAATGGCAGTTCAACGTGTTAGATAATTCAGAGTGGTAGCTAGGTAAACTTATCAGGGATTTAAAGCACCTAGTTGAGGGTCCAGCAAATCTTTGGTTACAAGATTATTTATTGGCCTAGTAGCATCCCTGCTGGATAGGGAGAAAATGACTGAATAAAAACTGCATTCCTCTACAGGATTTCAATGGCTAGTAATCATATAAGTTGTCATCTCATCAAATGAGCTCTTTTTTATGGATATGGATGTACCTACTTGCGTTTGAAAATTATCATTTGTAATAAATGATACTTTGAAAAATATTTCAAGAAAATTTAATTTTCAGATGCTTTTTCATGAAGTTGTGAATTTGTCAGGCCTTTTAGGTGAAGAATTGTTTTGTTATAGTGAATACACTTATCTTTCACTTAATGCAGTTGAATGCATTTGTTATCTATGGCCTAAAAAAAGTTGTTTGTTTCCTGTAAGCCTACCATCATTTTTTCCGCCCTTCCAACTCTCAATCAACATAAAACATGCATGAAACACGCCTTTTTGGTAAAAGAAATAATAAAGAAAAAAGGATTTTACCCTTACCTACCTACACCATTTTTTTCAGACTGTTACAGGAAACAAATAGTTTCTTTTTAGGCCTATCCTGGTTAGTGCTGCCTTAGGAGTCTGGACTAAGAAAATATCTCATATCCTAAAAGGTAATATTTCAGGTGTGCTGCCTGCTATTACACCTGGTGGAGATCATGAGAACTAGAATTGCCAAAGGACTTTGTATGAGAGTTGTAGATGTAGATGGGGGTTATATGGTTGATTAAGCTACTCTACACATAGAATTCTTAATTCCTCTAGACTTATTAACACATTCATGCCTGTAGGTATGTTTGACCAGTGTCGTCTGGACCTGTCAAACTTTTGAAAATAACTTTGGAATGAAGCATGAATTCTCAAAATATTTGAAGGAGAATTCTAGATAGAGTTCAGTTGAACAATTCTCCTTCAGATGTTTTCTGTAAATTGCTTTTGTTAGAGAGATATGACCAAAAATGTCAGGCTAATATGGCTGCTATTGGCACAAATGGGTTAAGGAAAGGAGCAGCCAACAGCTTTGGTATTAATCTTGGGTATTTTTCTGGAGTTGTATCAACTATAATGCTGAGACTGACAACTCGATTTGGCCCAGTGTTTTTTTCTCAAGTTTTGCCACCTATTGCAGAAATTGAGTACTAGACTTAACTCCAATTGTGCCACCCTATTGGGCAGAGACTACGATCTAGATTTCAATGAGAAATTATATCTGAGGTTGTGCACAAAAGTGCCAAGAGAGAACTAGATTTAGCTCTGGTTTTATTGAGATTATGCCATCTATTGCAGATGCTTGGAATTATAATTTGCTCTGAATTTACAATTTTCAGAGGTTGTGCAACCTAGCACTGAGTCTTACAATTAAACTTGGCTTTGTGATTGTTTGAGGTAATGCTGCTTTTGTGCTGAAACTAAGAACTAAATTTTGCTGTTTTGAGGAAAATTAAAAGAAAAAAAAATTAAAATACAAACAATATATATATATATATATATATATATATATATATATATATATATATATATATATATATATGTATATATATATATATATATATATATATATATATATATATATATATATATATATATATATATATATATATATATATATGTGTATATATATATATGTGTGTGTGTGTGTATATATGTTTATTTTTCTGAGGTTATGCCACCTAGTGCCAGGTGTAAGAACTAGACTTTGCCTATTGATTGTCGTAGGAGTACAGAGTCTGGTCCATTAGCAGCCAAGGATGTGTTGAGTGGGGAGGTAAGTGTCACCCCTTTTCATGGACAAATAAAAGAGTCTGTTTAGCTTTGGAGGCTGGGGTATCTATGACAGGAAATATAATTAACTACGAAAGAGGTAGAGAGGTAATTGTATCATTGCCGAGACGGTATTTATTTAACGCCCAGACACACTCTCTAATAAAGAAAACATTTATTGATGGGTTTAGTGGAATTTTTTGTTTTGGAGACTCCAGCAAATAGTGTTTTTCTTTAAGCTGAGATTAGTCAAGACACTTGTGGTGCTAATACACAGATTACAGAGCCTCAGATGCTTTGCACTAAGAACCAGGGGGGTATCTGCGCAGGTATGAATATCATGGACATTCTTCTATCAGCAAGAAGTGGGAAAACATAACAGCTATGGTGAGTGGCAGTAACAGGTTTACTGTAAATTCTCAGAAATTTAGACCACCCTAAGAATTTGGGACACTATAATTATTTTGAAAAATAATCAATGGGAAATCTGGGCAACCCTCGATCTATCGCCAGTTGCCATACAAGATATGGAACTAGCTGTAAATCTTGCTGATACAGCAGCAAGGTATTTTCAGAAAACATGGGCCACCCTGAACCCATAGAAATCGTAATTGTTAAAGTGTCCCAACTTAATGAGAATTTACTGTAGCTTGGATGGTGGAGTGCCCACCGCTGATATAGCGGTGATACAGCAGCAAGGTATTTTCAGAAAACATGGGCCACCCTGAACCCATAGAAATCGTAATTATTTAAGTGGCTCAACTTACTGAGAATTTACGGTAGTGTTGATAGTGGAGTGCCTGCGGCTGGTATAGTCGAGACATGTGGAATCATGGGATACCGGTGTGGGCGGTGCTCTTTAAGTAGTGTCCCAAATTACTGAGAATTTACGGTAGCTTGGATGGTGGAGTGCCGAGACTGGTGGAATCATGGGATGCTTGGAGAGTGGGCGGGGCTCTTTAAATGCCGCACATTCTCGCCATGTGCTCCTCCTCCTCGCTGAGACCTGATCTCTTCTTCATGATCTGCTCAAGACATATGCTTATAAACACCCTCTCTTTTTCTCCCTCTCTCATTCTATCTCTCAGTTCACTCGCATTTCTCCTTCATTCTCTTATTCTCTTTTACACAGTATTCTCCTATTTCTCTCTCATTCTCTGTATTCCATGATCTTTTCTTCATCATCTGCTCAAAACATATGCTTATAAACACCCTCTCTTTTTCTCCCTCTCTCATTATTTCCCTCAGTTCACTCGCATTTCTCCTTCATTCTCTTATTCTCTTTCATACAGTATTCTCCTATTTCTCTCTCATTCTCTGTATTCCATGATCTCTTCTTCTTGATCTGCTCAAAACATATGCTTATAAACACCCTCTTTTTCTCCCTCTCTCATTCTCTCTCTCAGTTCACTCGCATTTCTCCTTCATTCTCTCATTCTCTTTTATACAGTATTCTCCTATTTCTCTCTCATTCTCTGTATTCCATGATCTTTTCTTCTTGATCTGCTCAAAACATATGCTTATAAACACCCTCTCTCTTTTTCTCCCTCTCTCATACTTTCTTCCAGTTCACTCTCATTTCTCCCACATTCTTTTGTCCTCTTTTGTGCAGTTCTCTCATCTCTCTCACATTCTCTCTCATTTTCTCCTCATTTCTCTTTCATATACTTTGTGAAAAAAAACACTTTTATTTCATTCTCTCCATTTGCAGTCTTTCATTCTCTCCCTTTCATTTCTGTCTGTCTCTGTCTCTGTCTCTGTCTCTGTCTCTCTCTCTCTCTCTCTCTCTCTCTCTCTCTCTCTCTCTCTCTCTCTCTCTCTCTCTCTCTCTCTCTCTCTCTCCTCTCTCTCTCTCTCTCTCTCTCTCTCTCATCTTGTGACAGCAAAACACCATGATTTAAATGGATTAATAGCTATGCTCTCCACTCCTTAGTTGATGGGTAATTCTGTTTCAGGGATTGATAGCCCCAAAACAGCATTTTTCCTGTTGAGTAATGAATTATGCACTCAGACTAGGGATCCACGCACAATAAACCTGATATTGGTAATGGGCACATCCGGGAGGAAAAGTGATCATCGGTGAGCTATGGCCATTGTCTAGAGCACTGCTTACAGGGTTGTTTAGGTAAGCTCCATGGGCTTGGTCAAGTTGTAGATCATACTAGGTATGTCATCGATAGTCAACAAATCGATAAATCAACATTTTCACTTATTCGATTAAATCGAATCGAAAGGTTGGGTATGGAATCAAAATAATCGATATTCTCTACCCCAATTCTGCATGTATGATTATTAATAGAAAATATGCTTTTTCCAGATATTTTCCTATTAAACTAAAGCAAAGTGAAACTCAGACTGAATATTGAAATACTTTTGTGAGAGAAATTGGAAGGAATGGTGTAACTTACTCAGGCATATGGCCGAGATACAGGGTATCGAACCAAATCAAATCGAATCTATTTATCGGAAGTAGTATAGCAATTAATCGAATCGAAAAAAAAAAGGGATATCAATGACCTCCCTAGATCATACTAGGTATCCATCTTGACCATGTGTGTACTAGACACTTAACCCTTTCATGCATGACCAGAGCTCCCAATGAAAATTGCTATCTTAATCTATCAGGATACTTTTGGAAATGACTTGGGAATAAGTCAGAAACTTTGAAATTATTCAAAGGAAAGATGTAGACTAAGATCTGATTTACATTTCTCAATCAAATGTTTTTGAATGCTTCCATGAAATAAAGATTATTAGATAATAATAATAATTATTATTATTATTATTATTATTATTATTATTATTATTATTATTACTATTATTATTATTATTATTGTTATTATTACTATTACTATTATTACTATTATTACTATTATTATCATTATCATTATTGTTATTATTATTTTTATCATCATCATCATTATTATTATTGTTATTATTATTATTATTATCATTATTATTATTATTATTATTATTATTATTATTATTATTATTATTATTATTATTATTATTATTATTATAATTATTATTATCATCATTATTATTATTATTATTATTATTATTATTATTATTATTATTATTATTATCATTATTATTATTGCTTGCCTCTTTCTGGCTGCAACAAGACAGCATGGGTTAACACACTCCAACCTTGGCCCTTTTGATGCTGAGCCTACTTTTGTCCAAATAACAACACAGCAAAAATGTTTGAAAACTATCTAAACCTTTTCATGTATGTATTAAAAATTTTTCCAGAGTACTAGAAGATTGGTACCAAGTTGTCAGGGTTTCTGTAATTTACAAGCTTTTTTGCATTTTTTCACCACATCTGCAATTTGCCACCGAAAGTGTTATGATCAGATTGAAATGAACTAAATGAGAATAAACTAAAAGCACAATAAAATGAACCATTTATGCCAGGGATTTCTGTGTAGGGGTTGTTCTGTATTAGAGGGGGTTGTTTTAACACTTATGCAGTTCTACTCTATTGATCATAAGGAAAACTAAAAAACGTGATTTGGAATTTGAAATTTCGTTTTTTCGTCACATTTATGCCAATTGTGGCTAATTTGTGACTAGCCAGTTGTAAGTAGTGGAGGAAACCACTGCCTAACCCCAAGTCACTGGAAACTGTCTCACAGGCCAGGATTCGAACCCAGGCAGTGGTGATAGACAGCGTGCAGTCAGTGGCGGCGCCTTAGACCACACAGCTGTCAGAGCAGGCCTCTAGAACACGTGACAATTCCAAGCTAGGAAATCCATATTTTGAATTGTAAAGCATGTTCATCCAACCATTTGAAACCCCCTATATATATACTAAACTGCATAACCATAAAGAGTTGGGTTTATCCCAACTTATTTAATTTTGATTAGAGGATTAGAGGAGTGCTTGGTGGAACCGGTTCTTAACTTTCTATAAAAACATTAGGGTCAGAGGGCAAAATTAGGGTAGGTAGGGTTATCCTAAACAAACTATTTCTTTCTTTATGCCTAAGTCATCTCAAGGTCATTCATGGGATTCCTTATTGTATACAGGAAAACGTAAAACACATATACCTGATGACCACACAGCTAAAAATACAACAACCCAGGAGTGTGATATATGCAACCTGATTTGCTCCCTATTTGAAAGGAGCATGACACATTGACATATTTATGAATTTCCTTATCATTCCATTGTGTATTGAGACTGCAGTCACTCTGGAAAACTGTGTTGGTTCAGGACAGGATCTCATTAAACTTTTATTGTGTTTGAGAGTACTTGTTAATATGTAGATGTAGCACATAACCCTACAGGACTTGAAATTATGTTCTTCTGGGGCAAGTAAAATTTATCTATATTCAAGTCAATTTGGTTAATTGGTGGTATAAATAGGAGGGGGGGGGGGGGGGGCTAAACCCTTTTCCAGGAAGCGTAAGACAGAGAATGTTTCAGAATCTTTCCAGGTAAGCGGCCGGAGTCAGATCAATGTGATTATACACTGCCTCACAGCTTTGAGTGATTACTTCACAGCTTACTAAAGGCGACAAAATTGCGCTATATACCTCTATTACTGTGACATTTAGAATGCCACAAATAATGTTTTGAAACTAGATTCCCCTGAATGTGCCCCGCTGACTCTTGCTTTATAGCCACAATAGAAATAGCAGGCTTTGGAAAATGTTATCCTTATTTCGGTAAGCGCTGGAAACAGGTATCTGTTGGCTATTGATGAGGCTGTACCCTATTTGATCTTGCAGAGAAATTTGGATTTGGAATTTCATTAATCTTCACTTTTTGAGCTATTTTGCCAAAATGTGACTGGCAAGTTATAAGTGTTGGAGAAAATAATAATGATAATAATGATAATAATAATAATAATATTAATGATAATGATGATAATAATCTTTATTTCAGTCAATTACAGGATTTGATTTTCGCTGTGGCCCTCAGATTTAAGGATTATACCTTTCATGCTTCGGGCCACAGAGTTGAAAGCCAGAGTATCTGTTAAAAACCACTGTCTAACCCCAAGTCACTGGGAGCTTTCTCACATGCCTTGGCCGGTATTCTAAGCCGTACACTGATTAGAGACAGCGAGCAGATGATTTTTAATGCTTTAGACAACTGGGCTATTGGGGCAGGCCCTGACATAACCCATTTGGAGGCATGTTGTGGTATCATTATAATGGTCATGTTGTTGAATATAGAATAACTGAATTTTTTATAATACCCTTTCACGTCTGGAGCACCAGGGAGAAGGCCTAACTAGTCTGGTGATAATTTTAAGTGAAAAGAATGTCGCAGAAATTATTTTGTGGGAAGACTTTTTGTAAATCAATCCTTTTCCTATGATATCTTCAAAAATATCATAATTTTAGGTGCAATTATGAGCTTGCATGCAAAGTCATCATCAACCTTTCTGACAATGTTAAACAGGTTATGATGAGTGCTAAGATAAACTGCTCAGACAATATTTCAGCAATATTGTAAATCGAGTATGAGGATTTGATAATAATGTGCAAAGGTATGCATAAACATTAAACAGATAAGGACCATAAACCATTGATGTATAGAGCACAGCACAATATTGTATGTGAAACGGAAATGATCCAAAGATATCGTGATCCTGCTAAAGTTATTTTCTCCATCAATATCAAATGTTGCCTTGTTGTCTGCAGATGCAATTATAAGTTATTCCTTTTTTATATATTTCTTCTAGTGTTTCATCATTATAGATACATTTCATTTCAATTATCTTTTTATGAAAAGGAACTAAATAAACCTAAAGATCATACTCACTTTTCTTCAATCAATATATATATATATATATATATATATATATATATATATATATATATATATATATATATATATATATATATATATATATATATATATATATATATATACATACTGCATTGTTAAACAGTCATTACAACTTCACTTTGAATCAATTTACTATGGTTATTTTCAATCATGCACTTTTTGGAGGTCGACCGTTAGCGGTCGATCCTCCCTTGCCTTCGTTTAATATTTCCCTATACAGTTTTCAATGGGGTTTTGGTCGTCATCAAAATTGCACCCGTTATTGCCGTGTGTGCAAGGTATATGTTCTCGCGTTTGGCAGTCGGTGTTTTATTTTTTGTGGTATTTAGTTTAATTGATATGTTTTCTGTGACCGTTTTTTATTTTTTTGTCCATTTTTTATTCATTTGTGTTTTTCGGGTGTTTTGTGGGGTGTGTTCTTGTTGTCGATGTCAGTCTTGGCGGCGGCTAGGTGTGCTAGTGCGCCTGCGCGAGTTTGGTATTTGAATATTGTGACATTTTGCGGGGGTTTTCCTTTGTGTGTTACGTGTGTAGTAGGGTATGTCTCGTCTGTTATTGCTTTCTTGTCGTGGGTGGTCGCGCAGAGTAGGCGTGTAGGGGGCATGTTTTAATGTGCGGTTTAGTATCAAAGTCATTTTATTGGGGTGATGGGTGTTTTATTTGTATTAGGAAATCGTGCGGCGTTGGTATCTGCATATTTTCTTTGTGTTTTTGCGCATGCGCGGTTTGACCATTTGAATATGGTGACGTATTGCAGGGTTTTCCCCTTGTTTGTCACGTGCGTTGTTTGGGGTTTCCTCGGTATTTGTTACGTATGCGCGCGGTAGTTCTTTGGGTTTTATTTTAGCTTAGTTATCGTTAGGGGCAGGTGATTAGTTTTTATTGTGCGGTTTAGTAGCAAAGTCAATTATTATTGGTGGGCGTTATGTTTGTAGTTGCAAACCGTATGGCTATGGCATCGGTGATTTTTTTGTTTCTGCGCATGCGTGGTGGGTCCACTTGAATATGGTGACGTATTGCGGGGCTTTCCCCTTGTGTGTCACGTGTGTCGTTTGGGATTTTCTCTATTTTTGTTACGATTGTCTCGCTGTATTTCCGGAGTATAGACAGTGGCAGGGGATTTGTATCGGAAGTTGCGCTACCCATGTTAAGGTAGGTTACTTGATTATTTTTGGTAGTATTTCACGTTTGAGTTGTCTTTATGTTTTCGCCTTGTAGTGTTGTGCAGACTGGCTAGTTTTGTTTTAGTCTGCCTTTCAAACTTGCCTAAGGCCACTCCAATTTAATTACTTGTCTTATGAGCTTTTTTTGGAAAAAAAATCCTGTCAGACTCCAAAAAAAAAGAAAAAAAAAGTCATCTTTGGTGTCTTACGGACGAAAGTGGTTTTGAAATTTTCTGTCAGACTCCAAAAAAAAAAAAAAGTGCAAGTTTTAAGAATATTCTTCATAAGTGTAATTTAATCAACTACAGAAAGCTATCATTGCTGTAGTAGAGCCTCAGACTTGAGAAGGTATACCTCCCACCCTTCAGGTTACAGGAATTAATAGATTGATTGATTTTATTTAGTTGAGAATAGGCTGGTAGAAACATATCGCTACCAGTCCTAGTCGTCAGACTCTAAAAAAAAATAATAATAAAAAAAGACACATTTTTCAACTTTTTTTTTATTCCAAAATGGCTCATTTCCTACCTCCTGAGCACGTAAGACAAGTAAATAAATTGGAGTGGCCTAACACTGTTGGTGCTCTATCTGTATATAACTATGGGCAAGTTAAAGTTGTAAGTTATAGCGGTGATAGCTGTGGGGTATTTGAAACTTGCTTGCCCCCTGGCAAGGAATGTTTGTATCTTTCAAGTTTATTTTTGAGTTTGTGTGCAAGGTTTGGGTCTGCCATCCAAGCTTGCCAGCTATCATAATCATTGTTGCTTGACTCATTGCTCTGGGCAGATAGAAGAATTTGTTAGTAATTTGCTGATACAGGTGAACTTGGATATGACAGACTCAATGGGCCCAGGAAAATTGGTCCGTCTTATGCAAAATCTGTCATATACATAAGATGAATGCTTGATATGCATCGGACTGGGACTAAGCATATCGTCCGTCATATGCAAAAATCCGTCGTACAGTGGTCCGTCATATCCAAGTTCACCTGTACTATTAAAGCTTGAAGAAAAACTTACTTTACTTGCGAGAACTAGTACTGACTTGTTTTTACTGCGTTCTGAGTTGATGGTTTATTTCCTTTTGTGAATAGTTATGTCTCCTGGAAGCTATTTTGCCATAAGTGACAAGGCCATAAATAATGTCAGTGTATAATTGAAAAAGGAAGTTCCCAGATAGTAATTAGAAATATAATTTCAACATTTATTTTGCAACCAATTAACCAGCTGCTATGGTTCGTAATTTTAGCTAAAGGGATTATTGAATTAGTGCACGATGACGTTGTGATCACAAATATGCCAGAATATTTAGAGGCTTAAATGACTGTAATTAGACCTTATCTAAATTCCATTGAATGTTTATCGCACGCTAGTCTATGGGTGAACAAACACAGAGAAACTTAGCGAAATATTCCCACACCAGTAGGGCTGTCATCGGTAACCAAATTTTGTCGAAACGATATATTGACAAAATATTAGCGATACGGGGGAGTATCGATATTTTACCGATACGGTGCGGAAGATAGCTGGAATTGTACTTTTTTATGTGTTTTTGCCCCATCCCTATGCTTGACCCGAAACTGACCTAAAATCCGCGATTTGGGAGTCCTCTTTAGCGTACTCGTCCTTCCCCATCGCGCTAGAATGGCAAAAGGAAGTGTCTCACAATCCATTGCACGGAACATGCGCAATGCGGATTGTGTATTTCAACACTTCCGGTATAAACAAATCGGGGCTGGCGAAAGCAGATGATGAAATCGTTCATCATCCTTTGTTTTGGACAGGATTTTTTTTACAAAAAACAGACAATATATGAGGTAAGCAATGTTTTTATTATAATCGCTATTATATCGATACCTTGGCCACTTTGTCGATGCGATATATCGCAAGTGACTTATAGCGGTGGATCGGTTCCGTCGGTATCGATGACAGCCCTACACACCAGTACCACAACCACCCACAACATAATAGATCCCAACCACAAGCAAAACACGGAACATCCATTTATTCAAAAAGAAAACTTGATCAAATAGAACACCTCAATACAAGCACTTTGGAATCAACCTCAGCCTTTGACCCTAACAAAAACGTACTAATAATATGTATATACAGGTACCCAAACACACCTATCCAAAACTTCAAACAATATCAAACGCAAAATTATTATGGGTGATTTTAACATAAACATAAACAGCAAAAACCATGCAGCAAACTTAAAAATTTGCGGCACTTTAAAAACAAAACAGATAGTGACCAAATCTACAACAAAACATAACACAACAATAGATCATATACACGCAAACATTCAAACGCAATACTCAACGGATATTATTAGAACATACTACTCAGATCATGACCAAATCTTTATAACAATTTAATACACCCACAACCAGCAAAACAAACAATCCCTTAACATAACCAGCTATGACAACACTCATCCAAACTCTGATATATATTCTGCTATTAAGACAAACAAACAAAAAAATTGAAAGTAATGAAAAATTAATAAGTCAAAAAATTGCAAAATACCAAAAGACGGGATAACCCAGGAATAAGATGACCTCCTGACGCCATTGACGTCCCTCTTGTTTACATTCCTAGTTGTAAATGAGCCATTTCAACCGGGGTCCGTAATGCACACATTGACCCAGTAAGACGAGAGAGATGTAAATATATTGGCGGAAGTAAGGTGTAATTTACTGCCCGACAAGAAGCCTCATCAAATTATAAGAGCGAGTAGCTGTTTATAGAATGTACCGTCTTGCAGCCTCCATGCTTACAGGCTTGTCTACAAACAGCTCTCTGATGAATTATCAGCAAGCTAGCTTTTAACCCTTCCAATGCAGCATGCAACATAACCACTTGCCCTGTTGCAGGTTGCAAGCGAATTTGTCTAAAAAACGGCATGGGGCAAGCTTAACAAGACCCTGACTTGTTCGCTCAGCAAGTAATGTTTTGGGCAAAGTCCAATCTCACCTTTGTTTAGTAGAGTGGTGGGGTAAGTGGAAGTGCCGGCAGGGCAGGTAAACTTTAGGGGCAGCTTGCCCGCTCTGAAAATAATGTTTTGCAATCTATGTTGCACCCTGCAATGCTAAGGCTACTTCCGTTCGATGCACAAGGACACAAATATTTTTGAAAACCATCTAAACCCTGTCATGTTAGTATTCATTTGAAAGCTGTCCCTGAGCACTCTCAGATGAGTACCCATATGCCAGGGTTTCAGTCATTTCTCAGCTTTTTTGCATCATTTTGTATTGGCAAAATTATGCCACCAGCAGCATAAAGGTTAACTTGTTCATTGCTGAACGACTGAAACTGTTTTGACTTATACGGTGGTATCTCTCTATCACAGGTATTATTCTCAACATAATTGGAGACCAATTCAATTAGGACTCAAAATACAATCTCTTTCTCAAATATCTTGTTAATTCTATGTTATTTTCAAAAGTATCTTAGATCCAAGCGACACTTTTCCAGTGGAATCTGAGGTATGAAGAGTTAAAAGAGGAAGGCAATTAAGGCCACCATAAGGGTGTTAAAGGTCACCAAACCTTGCTATATGGATCTAAATCAATCTTTTTAGTTGTAATGGAGGGAGGGATAGCATATGTGTGTGTGTGGGGGGGGGGGGGGGGGGGGTTCAATGCAAGAAACCTGCTTTAAATGAACACCTCTGACCTATACACAGGTATTCAACCTTTAGGAAGTTCCAATTGTACTAAGATTACAAGATGCACAGTTGTACACGGATAGTACAATGCATATTTGTATTTTGACAATAGAATGCATATTTGAACTAAGATAGTAGAATGCATATTTGTACTTTGATAAAAGAATGAAAATCTGACCTAAGATAGTAGATCATATTTTAAAATATGATTGAAAAAAAAACCCTGAGGAGAACATTCCTTAAAAAAATCTTGTTGTCTGGGTCCTAACTTTGACTTTAAGTGTCGATAGGAAATTTAAGTGGCAACACACTTAAATCAGCATCATTGTGGAAGCTAGCTGCAACTATATTTGGTAAGAGTACACAGGCATTCACAATAGATTTCTTGAATTTCAAATGGTGCTGATTGTTTAATTAAGGCCATTGTGTTTACATATCTGTATTTCTCTATATCACTATAGTGGCTCCATCTATATCTTTATCCTTTCACTGCACCAGGCCCTTCTCATTAGCGCACGGAAGCCGTGAGTCTCGCCGGGATCAGGTTGATGTCGGCTGAAGATGTTTTCGGAATATTCATTGAATGTATCAGGAAAGAGCATATTTCGCCTCGGCCTGCAGAGAGTAATCGAATAAAGGACGCGTCGGCGCGGGACTACGGCCCAGCTAACTCGCCAGCAAAGCCTGATCAATATTTCATTCTCACAGCCATTTTCTGGGAGAAAAAACCTATCATCCTGGTCAGAAGAGATGCTTTTAGTGATGCTGCCATTAAGGGGAACGCCACCCTTGCATTTTCAATTTGTGCTGGCTCTCTCGCTCGTTCTGCAGCCTGTTGGCTTAGCCTGTAGGCTTTAACCCTTCCAGGGCTGAGGCTACTTTCATCCAAGGCACAAGGACGCAAAGATTTGTGAAAACCATCTTAACCCTGTCATGATGGTATTCATTGGATAGCTCTCACTGAGTACCCATTTGCCAGGCTTTTAGTTGTTTTTCAGGTTTTTAAAAATCATTTTGGTATCAGCCAAATTAGCCACCAGCTGCGTAAGGGTTAGGCTCTGTAGGGGACTCACAAAGGGATTTAGAATACCTCCAAGAGTGAATGTTGTGGACACTGTCTACCTGCAAATCTCTTTACAATGAACCCCTTCATGAGTTGTACTTTTTTGTGGCATTTTAGGGTGCTCTTCAAAATTGTATTCTTTACTGCAATTTCTTTGATTGCCTTCATGATTTGAAGACCTTGATTAAAAAGATACTTTCTAATAGTCCACAAAATTGTATTATTTGCTATTTGACAGATATGCATCCCCGTTATTAGAACCAGAGACTTCCCTACCACTAGGTTATTTATACCTCTGCTCTAACTGATATTGTCTTTGAATATATTCCTTCCACAAGAGTCCCAGTTTTTGGGGTAGTAAGACTGAACTGATCAATATTATAGTTAAATGAACTAAACTCAGAACATTTATGTGATCTTTCATTATGTAGGTTCTAGTCTCATATTCTGTATTGTGGATGGCAGTGTTATTGAGGATGTTAGATACAGAGTTTGATTCATGGTTACTGTTCCTGGAGCAGCTGTTACCTATGGCAACAAAGGGAATGTTGTTGTCATTGTATTTTGCAGGATTTCTACAACGCAGGATAACAATGAAGTCTATATTCCTAATATGCATACACTGAGAGGCCGTAGAGAAATATTTTGATTTCTTTTCATTTGAGGCAAGTCTAATAGTCTATTGCAGTTGAATATATCTCTGCTATACTTCAACACTTTTTTATTATTTCTTCTTTCCTGCAGAAAATATGAGATAAGTTAGTTTAAACAATGGTCATACTTGTCAAGCAATTGATTAAAATTTCTTTTTTTTTAAAAAAAGACTTTTTTGTGAAGCACAATTTTTAGAATTGATTTTTGCGAGTACTTTCAGATGAGTATCCATGTGCCAGGGTTTCATTCATTTCCCAGGATTTTTAAGTCTCTCTGTATTGGCCCACCAGCAGTATAAGGGTTAAAATATCTGGAAACCCCTGCTAGTTCACATTGAGACACGGCTCTCTAATCAGGTAAAAAGTGTGAGATCAGCAGGAAAAGCAAAGCCGTGTTCAAATAGATGATTCCAGTGAAAGAGATAATGTCAATATGTAACTCAAACACGCACGGGAGTGGGCTGTACCCGGACTAGAGGAAAGCCTTCGCTGGTGTTGACGACTTGTAGGGTAGCCCAACGCCCCTAGCTGAATCACTTAGTATACACACGACTGCAAGCCAAATGTATGCTTATGCATTGCCTCCTATATTAATACAATGATTACTGATACTAAGAGGGAGAGGGGGGGGGGAGCGTAGTCCTACCTGGCCAAATCACTTAGTACACCCACTGGCAGTCAAATGTTTGCCTTATGCATTGCCTCCAAATTTAACATATATTTCCTATTTGACAAATCAAACTAACGTACAATGGGGATGAACAGATCAGATATTTAACACCTACTTAAAGTCTTGTTTTTCATGCCTGCTGATAAAAAAACATTTTTCTAAACAATCTAAAAATAACTGCTTTTTATTGAGGCCTAAACAAAAAAATGTTCGTTTCCTATTACATGCCAGAAAAGAATAGGGTCGGTAGGTAGGGAATTTATTTTATTTTATCATTTTTTTCTCTCCTCCATGCTGCATTAGAAGTAAATGTAAAGCATATAGCAGTATCTAAAGCAGTGGCATATCTATATCTATTTAAATCCACTGAACTTTTATTATATGCTGATAGTTGATGTTTTGTTCTTTCTCTTTTCAATTTCTTTTGTATGCTATGCATGGAATTATGAAGCAATTACAAATTTTTACATTGCTAATTGCAAAATAAAATTGGGGCAATAACAAGATCAGGGTGGGGGCAAGAAATTAGGGTCGGTAGGGTAATAGGAAACAAATATCTTTTGTTAGGCCTGACTGAAAACAGAGCAAGAGCTATCCAACAAATACCAACACAACAGGGTTTAGATGGTTTTCAAAAATCTTTGCGTGAAAGTGCTTTGGATGAAAGTAGCCTCAGCATCAGAAGGGTTCATCCTGGAGCACAGTCAGTAAGTCCAGGAGCACAGTAATCTTTGGTGGCTGTGGTTCGATAATAGCTATGAATATTGTCACCGGGTGGCACTACTTTATTAGCCCTTATTGCAATCATAGTTAAGACGAAGACCTATCAATAGGGAGTTTTCACTAAATGGAGTTCACTGGTTTTTAAATACAATTTGTATCAAAAGTAGTTCAAGTTGAATATCTGATAGGCTCAATTGGTCATGTTTTGCTAAAATCTCCCAGTTAAACAGTGCTTTAAGTTTTTGGCTTGTCGCATGTTTTGAAGCCCCTATAATGCAACAGTTGGACACTCCTGACTAGGATTCCAGCCAGAGGTTCATGGCATCATGAGGTGCTACCTTTCATAGAGATCTATTGTGTAAATGTTCTTTGTAAATTTGGATTTTTTGTCAAAAATATTGGAAGGAAGTTTGGTGTCTCCAAGAGAACTTTCGGTTAAATGTAACACTCAGATTGGATTAAAACCAAAAAGAATGGCATGATCAACTTCAGCTGTTCAATTTTCTCTTGAATTGTTATTCAATGAATAACAAGTTGGTTGCAATATTGTGACTGTTTGATTGGTATTTGTCGTAGGGACAGATAATTAGACTTCTGTCCTCATTTGTTCTCACAAAATCCACCCAAGCAAAAGCATAGTCGAGGAAATATTTGAAGGAGAAATGTTAATTAAAACACTGCCTAAAAATCTCCTTCAAATTTTTCGTAAATTAATGTTAAATTCCTAAGTTTTTGTCGAAAATATTCAATATCCAGACGACAATTCTTTAACAAACATTTAAGCATTAATGAGTTACTTGCCTGGCTATCCTGATCACCATGCATCCTGCCTAGGACAGCAAGGGTGCGAATATAGCAAGATTTTTTATATGCTCCCCAAATCTCTACCGACACTGGTATTCTTAGTACAGCGATTGGGTTTCATCGGACCCTCTGATAGATGTAAATCATACCGAATGTACATAAGCCTACAAACAATGAAATGTCAAGTCTGTGGTCTAGTAGGTGCATTTTCTTATTGTGAGATAATTTGTCCAGCGATAGGGATTGATGGGACCCTCTGATAGGTGTGAATCATCCAGAATGTACATAAACTTACAAACAGTAAAATGTCTAATCTGTGCTCTGGTAGTTATTTTATTTTTATTGTGAGATTATTTGTCCAGCAATGGGGTTTGATCGGACCCTCCGATAGGTGTGAATCATCCAAACCACACATAAACCTACAAATAGTAAGATGTCTAGTCCCTGGTCTTGTAGATCAGGGCTCAACATTAAGGCTAGCCCCAAAGCCATGGGCTAATTATTGAAAGTCAGGGCTAGTAAATTCTACCTGTGAGTAGCCTCAAGGGGCTAGATAGAAATACTGGTGCTTAAAAAAGTATGAAGCCCACCTTTGGCTCTGCATACCTGGATGATAATAATATAACTCAAATCAACTCAATACACTGCATTCTTTTCATGTTATAGACAGAGGCTTAATGGGGTTGGTCACTATTTGAATTTTTATTATAAGTATCAGGGCTAGCAAGAATATTTCTGGGCTAGTAAAAGTTACGGTAAATAGCCCTGCTGGGCTTTTGAATTTTTTTCATAATGTTGAGCCCTGTAGATATATTTTCTTTTTGTGAGATTATTTGATTTCAATTAGCAATCGGTACTAATGTGTTTTCTTTGCCTTTTTCAGACATGTTCAGATGTAGGAAGTGATTTCCTAAGAGTCCTCATGGTGAGTTATTAGCTTTTTATTCTCTTACAAGGATTTCTCATTTGCTCCTCTAGATTTGTGAAGGACTTTTAATTTTTTTTATTGACTGCACCACAATATGGTCCATAGCATGGCACAGAATATGGCAGCATCTTTAGGAATTGGCACCTTTAGATTGTTTCCTGATACGATACACTATTGGTATTTCCTTAACAATACAATAACAATGTTTTATTTGTATTTATAAATACAATATTTCTAATAACACTATCTGCTTCTGAGGGACCTATTTTTATTAGATTTAGCACTTTCAGCTTCAGAAGTTTAACTAATAGATAGGGAACTGCCTTTGTGCTGATACGTCCAGGTAGCAATTAAGTCAATTTTCTATATACTTTAAATCTTAAATGATACAATCTGATCCTTAACTTTTTCGATACTATATTATTATTCATTCAATATCAGTATTTGGCATTGTATTGAGTACTGGTACCTATCATCAGTACTGGTACCTATCGAGTACAAGTACTGGTACCTATATCTGGCAGGGGTAACGCATTATTGTATTTAATCATATTTATCTGGTAAGGGATGGACGTTCACACATTTTTTATAAAATTTGTGTTCTAAAGAAGGTGAAGGATATAGACTTTAATGATGATGTAAAAAAATTTATGTTATTCCCATTTGGGTATGCCTTGATACAGGGTGTAACATAGGTTCCAAAACATTACTTGCCAAGCGGGGCAAGCTGCCCCTGAAGTTTACTTGCCCTGCCGGCACTTCCATTTGCCCCGCCACTCTGTTGCATGTTAAGCAAGGTGAGTTACATTGCGAGGACTCTGTCCAAAATATTACTTGCAGAGCGAGGACTTGTTCTGCTTGCCCGATTGCCGTTTTTTGTTGAATTTACTTGCAACGGGGTAAGCAGTTATGTTGCACGTTGGATAATCCTTCTCTGATTAGATAGAAGATACTTTCCACCACGTAAAATATATACATTAATAGATATATCCTCAATGAAATTACTCTTTCCACACCATCCCAGTGTAGGGAAGGGTGACTGCTTCATAGTTTGAGGTTTCCCCACCAGGTTGAGTTGTGTGTAAATAGTAATAGATACACGTGTACATGTTGGTACAAGCAAGGCTCTTGCCAATCCATGTATCCAGGAATGAATGAGGGCTGTTAGACGGCTGAAAGTGGTGGAGGAAGTGGTAGGAGTGATGAAACAGACAGGATTTGCAGGCAGGCCTCTTGCTGTGGAATGCAGGCAAGATATTTCTGCCATGGGGCAACCCAAATTAACACACAACATACATTGGCACAAGGTGATGTGAAAAGATCAGGGGGTATAAACTTAACAATCTGTGTACTGACCTACTACTTCATGCCTACCTCATTCCATTAGATATACTGGCTATATATATACACAAACACATGTATGTATATATATATATATATATATATATATATATATATATATATATATATATATATATATATATATATATATATATATATATATATATATATATATATATATATATGAATATATATGAATAGATAAAGCTGAAAAAAGTGAGTATGATTGCATGCCCCAAGTCTTTAGGTTTATATAGTTCCTTTTCATAAAAAGATAATTGAAATGTATTTATAATGATGAAACACTAGTATAAATATAATATAAAAAAGGAATAACTTATAATTGCATCTGCAGCCAACAAATCAACATTTGATATTGTCGTAGAAAATAACAGGATCACGATATCTTTGGATCATTTCCATTTCACATACAATATTGTGCTGTGCTCTATACGTCAATGTATCTGTTAAACGTCTCTGTGTGTGTAAGAATATCAGAACAGAGAAAGCGATTGAGCAGTTGGGACTTTCATTACGACAATTGCTGCCTCAAATACCACAATATCTTTTCAAAATATCTTTGAAGTTTTCTTTTGGCATTCATATGAACTGATTTCATTTTGCTGACCATTGAATCATTTTCAAGGTTATTTTATGACATTTATTGATTTAGAGATATTTAGACATTTAGAGATATTACATATTTTTAAATCAAGTCTGCAAAATATCTTAAGATCTTCTCTATAAAAATCTTTTTAAAAGTTCAGATTACTACACATATAAATCCATATATAATGAAATAATTCAGGGGTTCATTCATAGAATTTGATTCCTATAGTTCAGAGGTTTTCATCACAACTGCATGTAAGGTCTTATTTACAGGAAAAGATAGACTTTCCTTTGTGATCCTGGGTTGGTTCCCTCTCTCTGTATAAATACCTCTCTGTTATCAATTTGACTTTTAGCATCCCCCTGGGGGTGGGAACTGAAACTAATCAGTGGCCAGTTCCCCTACACAGTCCTTGAAATGAGATATGTACCCATCCACAATCCTAATATCTGCTCTTGTTTTGATCGGCATATTTCAACTTTCTGCACTCATGTGATAGGCAGTTTAACATTCTGTTGAAATATGATTCTAGGCCTTAGAACTCAGCGCATGTGAGGATCTTGTTCTGGGCTATATATGTATATAATAGTAGAGTGCTGACATTTAATTCCTGCACCAGTTGCACGATTACTGGCAGAGGCCTGGATTTCTGATATTAACACAAGTATTTTGAAAATTATTATTTTTTGTTTAGATGATATGATGAACAAACATTCTTGTCTCTTCAAGGAAGTTAAAAGTTTTATTCTTGGGACTATTCATATACATGTATATTTGGTTTTATGGTATATAAATCAATTGAACTTTTAATCACAAAGTACATATAAAATGATTTTAGATGTAGTTTTTGATTATCATTATCACTCAGTAGATTTTTTGAATAGATTTATTTGGAAACCTAAATAGTCCTGCCTTTTTTGGGCCACTTAATGGATTAATCCATTAACCTGAGTGTGCAGAGAATTACCCTTGAAAGACAACCACTTGATAAATGATCATTGATGCATTTAAAATAACAAAGGAATTTTCTATTGATTTACCAAATAATTAATGAAAGATTTTTCCCTCGGATCTGCTTCAAATTTTGCTTTCAAATATTTTTTTCTGCCAATGCTATTGTGAGAGAGGTATGAACCAATGAAATGTGTTGCTAGTGATCGGCTGCGGAGCTGATGGGGTTAAGGATGAGGAATGTGCTGCTAACAGCAGCCGAGCCTTTATCACAGCTCCTGCAGCTTCCAGCGTTCTCACTTGTGCATTTAAGCTCGCGAGAGTCGAGCAAACGGGCTGAGACGGCAATCGGGAAGGACCCGCAGCCAATGCTGGCTGCCACAGCCTCTTCCTCCTCCGTATCTAAGAGCCCACTATCCCCAGCCTCTCTGGTCGACATGGTGATTGTATCAACAGATAACACCACTCCCCACTCTCAGAGCTGCAGACGAACAGACAGACACTACACATTCTCTGGCCGTGTAGAATAACAGAATAACAGGAGTGTCACTTACCTATCTTATAACGGCCTGCTCACAGAAATTTATGTATTCTTTTAATACAGAACACCATTTAACCCTTCTAATGCGGAGGCTACTTTCACCCACAGCACAAGGTCGCAAAGATTTTGAAAATCATCGAAACCCTGTCATGTTCATATTCATTGGATAGCTCTCACTGAGTACTCTCCGATGAGTCAGGGTTTGATCATTTTCAGGTCTTTTTAAGCATCATTTTGTAATGACCAACTTAGCCACCAGCAGCATAAAGATAAAAACAAGATAATTGCAAACTACAAATTTATTTGATGCAGTTTTAAGCAAAAACAAAAACAATATGCATTGAGTGAACCATCTGATTTAATAACAGGTGTACATTTATATTAATTACGATTATGATAATAATGGAAATACAAATCACAGGAAATAAATCATTATGAAAATGGGGATAATGATGATAGTAATGATAATAATATTGATGATGATAATTATTATTATAGAATGATAATAATGATAATAACAATAATAATGATAATAATAATAAAAATGATAGTAACAATAATGGTAACAATAATAATAGTGATAATAATGATATATATAATAATGATAATAATGATAATTATAATGATAATAATAATATCAATAATAATAATAATAATAATAATAATAATAATAATAATAATAATAATGATAATAATAATAATAATATGATAATAATGATAATGATAATAATAATAATGATAATGATAATAATAATGGTGATGGTGATAATGATGATGATAATCATAAAAATAATGATAATCATAATAATATGATAATAACAATAATAATCATAATATTAATGATAATAATAATAATGATGATA
>OZ012685.1:26364002-26390639 GCA_963942565.1 Maea johnstoni
GGAGGCTCGGTGTAGGTCACTTATTGACAAATTTTGTCAATTGATATGGGGAAAAAATGTTGGCACATCATGCACATTTTATATCATCGAATTTCAGGGCTAGGTAAAATATCTCTGGGCTAGAAAAAGTTGAGGTAACTGGCCCTACTTGGCTAATGAAAACTTCTGATGATGTTAAGCCCTGTCAAGTTTACACTATATAAGATAACTACAGTTACCAAACTTTGATAGCTTCTAAAGGATGTTGTTTCTGGAACCATGCATTTTTTAGAACTTTATGATTTCTTAAGAAGATAGACAGATCTGCATGAATACATGAATACTAATCTTGCAACCAAACTTTTGAAAGTAATATGATGTATTCATTATTAGCTTATCAAAATTTGTCCGTCCTTTTTTTAGGGGAACCTAGCATATTTTGTTGTATTGCATCTGATAGTTCATTCATGCTTAGACCTCTTGAAAAGTATTGTCTTGGAGATAAGGTACTTTTGAAACTGAGCTCAGTCAATGAAGCATATATCATTGTGGTAAAATATCACGGGAATGATAATGGTACGATAAAAGGGAAAGAGCTTTTGCGGATGCTATGTCTACAGAAGGGGCAAGAAGAAAAGGGACAGTATTAGATAACTGAATGTAGGTATCGATATCATCATCATCATCATCATCATCATCATCATCTCAACCATTATCACCATCACCACCATCATCATCATAGTATCTACATCTTGTGCACCGCTACCTGTTTGCCATTCATGAGAGCTGTCAGGAATATACAATGACTCCCCACAGGTTCATCAAGAGAAGAACCTAACAGCTCCATAAGCTAAAGCTACAGCCATCTTCCCTTTTTGCCATAGCAGCAGCAGCAGCAAGATGCGGTTGCCACGACAGCGGCAGCCACTCTCAAGGACGTGAAGGGCACTCCCCCATGAAATTGCTAATGTTTGCAAACAGGCAGCCACGTGCTCAGCCGATGAAATGCTTATTATAGGAAAAAGCCAATCAAAGTCTGGATGTGTTATAAATCACCTCTGCCGGCCGGCCTGGCGATGGCAGGCACCGCGCCGCCGTGATAAATGGGACAGGGAACCGGCACACTGCGAACAGGTATGACGACACGACGACAGCCCCAGTGACACCCGGACCGGCTGTGGGAACCGGGCGATCTCCGTACAGGTGTGCATCTTGCCCGCATGAGTCGCCCGCTCTAATTATGTGCACGTTATTAAATTATCAGCATAATTATTATTGCTTCTGTTCAGGCCAATGGTATCGGGCTTCATCATCATTGCTGCTGAGGTTTTTCGCAAGAATTGCCGCTGCTCACTGTCGCATAGCAACCATTTGATCTTAGATTGGTGCGGTGTGCAAAGCAGTGCAAATAGTCATGCCATTACATTAAGCTAATCAATATGTCCGCTACGGCATGGCGGAATGCTGTTGATAGGGTTGATGTGGTGCTCAGCAAGGTGGCGGTGGCAGTGTCAGTGGTGGTGGTGATTTGTACCATAAATTCTCTGAAATTTAACCACCCTAGAAATTTGGGCCACTACAATTATTTTGCAAAATAATCAATGGGAAGTCTGGCTGGCCAAGCCTAGATCTATCGCCAGTTGCCATTTCACAACATATGGACCTACAAGCTGTAAATCTTGCTGATACAATATCAATGTATTTTTTAGAAAACATGGCCCACTCTGAACCCATAAGAATCATTATAATTAAAAAGTGTCCAAATTACAGAGAATTTGTGGTAACTGGCCAGCAGCCTGACTGCAACCCGTCTCAGCCGTGATCCAGCTGCACCCTGAACCCATAAAAATCATTATTGTTGAAAAGTGTCCCAAATTACAGAGAATTTACGGTAACTGGCCGGCAGCCTGACTGTAACCCGTCTCAGCCATGATCAGCCACCATGAACCCATAAAAATCATTATTGTTGAAAAGTGTCCCAAATTACAGAGAATTTACGGTAACTGGCCGGCAGCCTGACTGTAACCTTCCTCGGTCGTGATCCAGCTGCACCCTGAGTGGAGGGAAGCAGCTGCTCTTACCCATTCATGCAATTGGCTTCAAAATATACCCTGACTATTTGCCTGATATATTTTGTGACCAGCACATTTTTTTTTATAAAACATTTGGCAGAGCATTTTGACCCAAATGCTGCTGGTGGCTAATTTGGCCGATACAAAATATGATGCAAAAATCTGAAAAATGACCGAAACACTGGCACATGGGTACCCATCTGAGTGTGCTTATGTATAGCTATCTAATGAATACTTACATGACAGGATTTAGATGGTTTTTGGGTCCTTGTGCTTTGGGTACTCAATTGGGTACTTAAGTAGCCTCAGAATTGGAAGGGTTAAAAGGCAATGGTAAATACTGCTATATTTTCATACACAAAATTTACTATATTTACTCTAAGAGAGTCAATTGCGGGTGAGTTTATGTTTTGTTTGTATGTTATAAATTGGTATCCATCTATACTGATGTGTGCACATTTTCTCATGTTGTATGTAATGACCTAAAACTACCTTCTGAGCTTGTTGAAAGGTCTGTAAAATCCATCAATCAATTACCAGAACCAAAGCCTAAACTTTCCTTCAAATTATCTGTTAGTATTAACGCTTGATTCTGCATTAGTTATTTTGGAAAGTATCATAGGTCATTTACAAAAGTATTATAGGTCATTTTCAAAAGTACCTTAGGTTCAAATCATCTGTCAAGGCGATCTCTTAATAAGGCATCGATAAGGTTAAACTGTGTAGGCTGCAGACAACCATCCGGTGCTGCCATCTTTACCACCACCCATCACAGACAGTGCTACTAGTATACAGTCAAACATCCCAGCCAGGACAATGATTGGTCAAGCCTCTTTAAGTGACCAATGGTCAATGATGGTCGCTGTACTGAGGCACGGATAACTGCCTAAACAGGCACTGAATAAATACTGGCCCGCTTGCCCCGGCAAGTGAATTTTTGAAAAAATGGCTCTTGGGAAAGTACATTTTAACTTACACTTGCCCAAATGGGGAAGCGGATTTCTGAAATAGTTTTTGATTTTAATTATAATTTTTTACCGCACTAGACAAATTTTCAACCTTGTTAAGACTATATATATTTTCGGGGTTGCTTATTAGTTATGGGGGTGACGTAGCACCCTCCACTTTTCTAACTTCCCCCCCCCCCCCCACCCCCCACCCTCCCTAGTTACATTTGTCACACACAGCTCCCTAGTGTTACATATTGTCCATAGGGGGCAGCACTTGTTGTTTTAGTCTGGTTTATAGCCACTGTGAAGATCCTAACAACAGAATGTTACTCTAGTAGTTACTCTTATGATATATATGTGACAAGATATGACATTTCTTTGATTTTACTGAAAAAGAAATTGTAATTAACACTTTCACATCTAGAATGTACACACTATTTTAAGTGTGGAGTAGCTTATTATAGAGCAATATCATGCACATTATTTGATTTAAAGTTATAATTCCTGTTTGTTTTAGCAATTACTATTTTAATGTTTTCTCAAATGTAACTCTGTTTCAGAGGTCATGGGGAAGGTCCTCAGAAAATGTGTGCTGTAATAAATTCCAATACGTTAAATGTGCCCTACTCTGAAATCCTGTAGCTGCTAAAATGGCTTACCTACTCTGGTGATAGAATTATTCTAGAATAATTAGTTTAGAATTATTTTGAAGGAGGAAGGTTAAATAAACATAAAAAGAAAAAAACTTAAAAAAATATTTTTTGAAGTCACAGAACTCATCCTACATATCTCTTTCAAAGTTAAATTGCTCAAATGCATTGTTATTTTTCAGTTGTACTACATATATAGCTATCTATACCATATCTTTTTCAAAACTTCTTGTTCTACTGTATTGTTATTTTTGTTAGTGCTACATATGCAGCTATCTATATCATATCTCTTTCAAAACTTTATTTTCTACTGTATTGTTATTTTCATTACATCCAGCTATGTATCCCCTTTCCACATTATTATTATTATTATTATTATTATTATTATTATTATTATTATTATTATTATTATCATTATTAATATTATCATTATTAATATTATCATTATTATTATGCTGTTTTGTTTCTTGTGATTCATCTACTCTCAATTATCATGATTGGTGTTCAAGGTCCAATATATAAGGTAAGCTTCTGCTGTCCGGGGGGTAGTAATGGTTGTAGTGATGGATAAAAAATCTGGACAGTCATCCCAAATACTTCACGTAGATACAGGGGATACCACATTTTATTAGAAAAAAAAGAGGCTCTTATAAAAGTTATCATTTATATTTCTAGGAAATGAAATGAATTTTTTTTTGTGGGGGGGGGGGGGGGGGGAGAGAGAGAGGGGTCATTTCTGCCAAAATCAGGGGGGAATATTGTAAGTCGGAGGGGGTGGGGGATGGGGGTAGTCCTCTGAACCCACTCCTAAATGTTCAAATCACCTGCAGCTGGTTTTTGCTTGGTTATTATTATTTTTTAAAGATTTGATCAAATTCCATCCTCATAAAAATCCTCATAAAATTACTTTTCCACTCCGGACTCCAACATCTTTTTAAATTGAGTTTTATCATCTGCCCAATCTTATACCCCTTTTCCTCAATATAAGAATTGATTTCAGACGTATCCTATATATTTAATGTCTAAATTAAAATGCCATTTCTAATATTTTCCTACATAAGCCTTCATCAACAAAATATCAAAGTAGTCAGGTTTTTATGTCGACTGCATAAATAGAGTAAAAGTTTATTTCACACATTTTCGACTTATGCCAAAAGGAAATATTTCATTTTGTTAATCTAAAGAGAGCATATCTTTGAAATGGATCTCAGGGTATATGTCATTCTCTATTAACTTACTTTTCTTTCTCTGTACTCACTTATCTTTGTTGAAAGGTATTTTCGACTTATGCCAAAAGGAAATATTTTATTTTGTAAATCTGTAAATAGTATATCTTGGAAATGGGTGTGTGTCATACTTTTCTTTCTCTGTGCTCACTTTCGACTTATGCCAAAAAGAAAATATTTTATTCTGTTAATCTGTAGAAAGTATATCTTGGAAATAGATTTAGGGTATGTGTCATTCTTTATTAAGTTACTTTTCTTTCTCAGTGCTCACTTATCTTTGTTGAAAGGTATTTTCGTGTATACAAATCAGCGGTAATTGTGATTCTGCTAATTGAGTTTTAACTGCCCCATCCTATGGTCTGCGGAGGATGGATAATAATTGCCCGGACCACACGCTAGTAGTCTAGGTAAGCGGCAGAAGGTGCTGTTTCCCGCTAATTAGTTTGCCATGAATAATTAATGTGTAGTATTAATTTGAGAAGTTTTTTCACCAGGTAATCATACAGAGCGTGCACTCCAAAAGTCTTGGGAAATGTCATAAATATTGTTCTCTAAACTTTGAAAACTAAGTGTGATTACACCTTATTCTGCCGCCCCATCATGCAAGCCTCACTTAATAGGCTGCCTGTGTTAACCTGTTTACGCCTGTGTGGTTAAATACAGACATCTTATATTGCTGATAATAAATCACAAAAACTTTATTATAAAAAAGTTGAAGGAAAAATATAAATCATTAAGACATCATCACCATTTTTGATATAGATTATTTCAATTTCCATGTTTTATTGCTAATGAATATACATTTGTTTAAAAGGTCAAGATTAAGACACAAAATCAGGGGTGACTTATGGCTAGTGGAAATAGTAGTGTAACTTAACTGATTTTTTTATTACATAGATAGATAGATACATACTTTTATGTGTATTTTCACACTTCACAAATTTAAGGTGTGGTTCATAATGACAGAACTGTATTATGAAAAATAGGATACTTTTTATACCTTTTTTGTATAATACCTGATATTGAGAGTTATAAACCTTATGCTACTAGCGACTAATATTGCCAATACAAAATGACACAAAAAAAGTTGAAAAATGACTTAAGCCCTGGCATGTGGGTACTCATCTGAGAGTACTCAGTGACAGCTATCTAATGGATGCCAACATGACAGGGTTTAGATGTTTTTCAAAAATCTTTGTATCCATGTGCTTTGGGCGAAAGTAGCCTTAATATTGGAAGGGTTATATCTCAAATAAGGACCATTTTAAAGACCTTGTAATAACTCTTATGCTGCTTGCTGGCTAATATGGCCAATACAAATTAATGCAAAAATCCTGAAAAATCACTGAAACCCGGGCAAATGGGTACTCATCTGACAGTAATCAGCAAGAACTATTCAATGGATACCAAAATGACAGGGTTTAGATGATTTTCAAAAGTTTTGGCATTTTTGTGCTTTGGAGGAAAGTAGCCCCAGCATTGGAAGGGTTAATAAAGACATTAGGGACACCTGAAGCGCACCTTTCCTACCTGCGATGCACTGAAAGAAAGAGGCAGTTGCGCATCCTTGGGAGAAATTAAATCACTTGTGACAGGTAGGCGGCCGTGTCTCTGTGCTAATTAGCTCAATTTCTTAACAGCATGTGAGAGAGTGTGCTCGCAACCATTACTGGTTCACATAATTAACACAGAATTAACGCTAGTTAGGTGACACTTTCTTGCAGAAATTGACAGACTGAAAAAAAAAACTTGAAATCTACACATGGTTATGTAAGCATTAATAATACTTCTTTGTTTACATTTTTTGTTTGTTTGTTTCCTAGATATTCATTTCACGCACTCAGAAAGATACTGGCTGAATTCTTTTACTAACTTTCAGCAAAATAATATTCCTCATCAAACATCTACTGCAATAGATAAGAGGTTCACTAACAAATACAATTGTGATGTTATTTTTCTCATCTGTGTGAAATCCACACAGGTAGTATGTTTACACGATGGCCGTAGTTGGCAAGTACTGAATTAACCAAAAATTCTTTGAAAATTAAAAAAAAAAAAGATACGGGCTGAAATATTTGTTGGGATTGCAGCATTCCACCCTTCTTTATTCTAAATCTAGATAAGGGTCTGCTTCTATGTTCCAATATCTCTATATAAAGCCCAAATATTAGCATTTGCAAAGAGTTACCGAAATAAGTTGTCCCTACATTTATGAGTGCAACTGAACTCATCTATGCTCAGTCTGTTCCCCATGAACAATATTATTAGGACAGGGTATTTATATTAAAAAAAACCTGAATAACAATTTAGAGGCACATAATATTTGAATGTGAATTGTCATTGAACACTTCTTCTAAATAGACTTCTTTTTGAGGGGGAGATTTTGCAGGTTTGAATAAATTAAACTCAGCATAAGTATTTACGTCAGTTATTGATGAAACTTTGGAGGCTAGCTATTTGATTTATGATCTATCCTGTTTTTGTTTTGTTTTTACATGTAAGCATTATTCAATTTTTGTTATTGTTTGTTGTATGCACATGCATGCTTTCTCAGACTCCTCGCTTAGGTCACAAATATTCAATAAGTTACTTTTTTTGTTGGTGTAATTGTTAAAATTCATGTTATCCATAGCACAAATTCTTCAGAACATTGGCTGTTGGTTGATCTGGTGCCATTATTGTATCTTTCCTTTTATTGCATAAGAATAAAGCAATATATAAAATGAAACATTACATAATAATAGAGCATTGCATATGAATAAAGCAATATATAAAAATAAAACATTACAAAATGATAGAGCATTGCATAGTAATTAAGCAATACATACAAATAAAGCATTACATTATAATATAGCATTGCATATGAATAAAGCAATATATAAAAATGAAACATTACATAATGATAGAGCATTGCATAGGATTATGGCAATATATAAAGATAAAGCATTACATAGTATTAGAGCATTGCATAAGAATAAAGCAATATATAAAAATGAAACATTACATAGTTATAGAGCATTGTATAGGAATTAAGCAATATTTAAAAATGAAACATTACATAATAATATAACATTGCATAGGAATAAAGCAATATATAAAAATGAAACATTACATAGTATAAGAGCATTGAATAGGAATAAATCAGTATATGAAAATAAAGCATTACATAGTAATAGAGCAGTTTGCATAGTAATAAAGCAATATGTAAAAATGAAACATTACATAGTAATAGCTTGCATATCGGAATAAAGCAATATATGAAAATAAAGCATTACATAGTAATAGAGCATTGCATATTGGAATAAAGCAATATATAAAAATAAAGCACTACATAGGTATAAAGTAATCAATAATAACATTACATAGTAATAGAGCATTGCACAGGAATAAAGAAATATATGAAAATAAAGCATTACATAGTATTAGAGCATTGCATATTGGAATAAAGTAATAAATAAAATCATTACATAGTATTAAATATAGCATTGCATAGGAATAAAGCAGTATATACGAATAGAGCATTACATATAGTAATCAAGCATTGTATAGGAATAAAGCATTACATAGTACTAGAGCATTGTATAGGAATAAAGCATTACATAGTAATAGAGCATTGCATAGGAATAAAGCATTACATAGTAATATCTAGCATTGCATAGGAATAAAGCATTACATAGTAATAGAGCATTGCATAGGAATAAAGCATTACATAGTAATATCTAGCATTGCATAGGAATAAAGCATTACATAGTAATAGAGCATTGCATAGGAATAAAGCATTACATAGTAATATCTAGCATTGCATAGGAATAAAGCATTACATAGTAATAGAGCATTGCATAGGAATAAAGCATTACATAGTAATAGAGCATTGCATAGGAATAAAGCATTACATAGTAATATCTAGCATTGCATAGGAATAAAGCATTACATAATAATAGAGCATTGCATAGGAATAAAGCATTACATAGTAATAGAGCATTGCATAGGAATAAAGCATTACATAGTAATAGAGCATTGCATAGGAATAAAGCATTACATAGTAATAGAGCATTGCATAGGAATAAAGCATTACATAGTAATAGAGCATTGCATAGGAATAAAGCATTACATAGTAATAGAGCATTGCATAGGAATAAAGCATTACATAGTAATAGAGCATTGCATAGGAATAAAGCATTACATAGTAATATCTAGCATTGCATAGGAATAAAGCAATATATAAAAATGAAACATAACATAGTAATAGAGCATTGTATAGGAATAAAGCAATATTTAAAAATGAAACTACATAGTAATATAAGCATTGCATAGGAATAAAGCAGTTTATGGAAAATAAAGCATTACATAATGATAGAGCATATGAATAAAGCAATATATACAAATGAAACATTACATAATGATAGAGCATTGCATAAGATTAAAGCAATATATACAAATGAAACATTACATAATGATAGAGCATTGCATAGGATTAAAGCAATATATAATAATAAATAATAATATTGTCATTTGATATTGCGCCCTTTCCATATAAACATGCTCAAAGGCGCATTACATTCATTGTCAGAGGATAGATGTTGATATCCACATAGTTATTTGATAAATACATCTTTGAACAGATGTGTTTTCAATTGTCGTTTGAAGATTGCCACACTCCCAGCTGCCCGAATATTATTTGGGAGCTGATTCCATAGTTTTGGGGCACAGGCACTAAATGATCTGTCACCGTAGGTTTTCATGTTGGTTCTCGGCTCGCAATATATAAAAATGAAACATTACAAAGTTATAGAGCATTGCATATGAATAAAGCAATATATAAAAATAAAGCATTACATAGTAATAGAGCATTACATAGGAATAAAGCAATGTATAAAAAAATCAATTGTCCTCTAGTACAGTTCTAAAATGATTCAGTGAAAAATAACTTACAATTTAAAAAATGTTTTTGTGAAGGACTCCTGGATTTAGCAAAGCTAGGGCTACGAGATCTTAGGTGGGGCTATGGAGAATCAACAACTAGAAGTGCAGTGGTCTCCCAGAGTTTTGAACGAAGCCTGACTCCTGAATAACAGGAAGGTTGTCTCTATACCTTGCGAGTTGTGGAACCTATTTCTGCTAATTAGTAAAGGTAATAATGAAAAACAAAATGCCACTGTGGGTACTTACTCCATTACCTGGATATCACTAGGAAACCACAATAACACATCTCTAACATTGCACTTAGGGTGTTGCAGGTTAACTATATTGTTAGACAGTTCAAATACAATCATTTTACTATTGTACGACACAATTCTCAATGCCTATTGGGAATGGCCTTTAGGAATCGTTTTTTCTTCAGTAGCTATTTCTACATAAAAGTGGTAGAGTATTATTTCCACTTCAAATACTTACCTTAGGATACTTTCTTAAGTCTTCCAATGCTGAGGCTACTTTCGTCCATTTTAAGCACAAGGATGCACAGATTTTTGAAAACCATACAAACCATGTCATGTTGGTATTCATTGGATAGCTCTTGCTAAGTATTCTCAGATGAGTACCCATAGTTTCAGTTATTTTTCAGTTTTTTTGCATCATTTTGTATTGGCAAAATTAGTCACCTGTAGCATAAGGGTTAAGAAACATGTCACCACAGACCACTCCAGACACTCCAGAAATGTGTTAAAGCACCCCATGGACATTAAATAAAGCGGCATTATTTTCCTCAGTAGGTATACTCATAAGAAAAGTTAAAGAAACTTGTCCATTAGAAAAAAATACAGTAAATAATATACCTTCATCTAAATATTTCATGCAATATTTTTTGTGATTACAAAAAGATAACATTTATGACATGCCCCCAAGGTATACTCATAAGGAAAGTTGTAGGAACTTGTCCATTAGAAAAAAATACAGTAAATAATTTCCCTTAATATTTCATGCAATATTTTTGCGATTACAAAATAATAACATTTATTAAGAAACTTGTCCAAGAGAAAAAAAATACAGTAAATTATTTCCCTTCATTTTAATGTTTTATGCAACATTTTACGATTAACAAAAATTAACAATTATGGCATGCCACCAGGGCATTTTGGGCATGCATGGGTTAAAGTCCCTTGCGTTTTTTCAGTGTGTATGAACCTGCTCGATCAGATCACGACAGACAGCTTGTTGGAGTGTCTAAACTGTCCTAAACAGATTGTGGAAAGTTAGCAGTGGAAAATAGGCTTATTGAGTCGACTATTCATAGCGGCTGGCCCCGGTGTTTATAATAGACTCCAGCGTGTTTCAATAGGCAAGATTGTAAAGTGGGCTTTTTTTGTGCGCTCTTACACCTTTCCTTAACCTATTCATGCCTGTAGACTATAGCTTCTAAAAAGCTGGACCATTTTCTCCGTATCTCTCTCACAAAAAGCTGCAAATGGAAATATCTGAAGAGACCTTATTAATTGGATTTCAACTTACAACTTCCCATTGAATATTTTGTGAATTTTTGATTTATTCTTACTCTTTTAAAAACCACCAGATGACAGTTTCTACTGTAAGCTGTAGGCATGAATGGGTTAACAGTGCCATTGCTAGCTACCCAGTCGCCTGGTGGCTCTCCCTCTCTGAGGCCATTGTAAGGGATTTGTAGTGCAGGTGAAAATAATTATTGAGGGGGTCCAATCAGGGGCCTAGCCTGTGTAATTGTATTGCGTATGTTTCGACAGTTCCCCTCTCGCTCCTCATGGTGTGTAAATCTCAGTTGTTATTTACAATTGAACACCTCCACCACCACCACCACCACCATGACTGGCTTTCGTAGTTGACCTGCCACCTCTTTAATTTGAGTGAAGTTTACTACTACTATTGCTACTATTACTACTACTTCTACTACTACTACTACTACTACTACTACTACTACTACTACTACTACTACTACTACTACTACTACTACTAATACTAATACTAATACTACTGATGCTAGGCTACTACCGATACTACTACTACTACTACTACTACTACTACTACTACTACTACTACTACTACTACTACTACTACTACTACTACTACTACTACTGCTTCTATAGACACAGCACCAGCATTGCTAGTACCCTGTATGGGGGTGATAGCGGTGTAAGCGGCTCAGTGCTCTTAGGATAAGCACCTCAGTGACTTATCGTCTCTCACTACGCTAAACACTGTACACACACACACACACACGCACAGACAGACTGACACACGCTAGGCGCGGGGAGCAGTGTGTTTATGGAAGCTAAGCGTATGGAATAACCCGACTGACAGTTGGCTACATCACATAAGTAGCGGCCAGCTGATCTTAAGCCTGTCTCCAGTCTCTCCTCTCTCTCGCCGGAGCTGCAGCTCAAGTGGCAGAGGAATCTCATCTAGCACCAGTCCTAATCGTTTTCCCCCTGTTTTATTCTAGACGGGCCAGCCGTGGTTCTAAGTGTGGGGAGTGTGATTGTTTTGGAGAGGGAATTTAGCGCAGCAGCCGCAGCTTGTTGGTGGCGGTGTGGTGCGTGCAGCATGATGTCGCTGGTACTAGCGGTGGTGGCGATGCGCAAGGAAGCTGCTGTGTGGCCCTTGCAAGTGTATTGATTAGAGAGGAGTTACTGTGCAGCGGAGAGGGTCGCCTATAGTCTATAGTCTATAGCAGCAGCGTGCTACTACTACTACAGATAACATCAACGCTAGACCAAGGAATCACCAACAACATCACCAGCAGCAGCAGCAGCAGCAGTATCAGCAACAAGAGCAGCAGCAGCAGCAGCAGCAGCAGGAGCAGCGAGGTGGTTTCTAGTTGCATGGCTGTGCTATTATTAGTAGAAGGAAATTGACAGTGTACGTTTCACACATATGTGACTTATCTGCAGGCCGAGGCCTACTCATCGTGGTATGTGCAGTGGCGGACTAAGCGCGATCACAACAATGCAGACAATCCCAGCTACAGTATCGCTTGCCACATTAATACAGGTCACAGTTTAGAAATCATTGAGGAACAATCACATATCGGGGAGAGGTAGGTTTCGCTACTTGTATATTTATTGGCATAATAGGTGGAATTAGTCACTGGGTCAGAGCAGGCCGGCCAATAATCAATTTGTTTTAGCTTAGTGTAGTGGTGGGCCTAATCGCTTGTTACTGCTGCTGCTGTAGTATGATACTGATCTTTGTCAATGATATGATGCCTGGCTGGTTTATTATGACAAATAGACCCTACCGAGGCACGTGCACCTTCCGTGCCCAGGGCAGGGGCTTGTCGTCTACTAGGGAAGAGGTAAGTTCCCCACACAGGGGTCTGGAAAAAGTACTTTACCTGGGACAGGGGCACAATCTCAACCCAGGGGAGGGGCATGTACCATAGTACCATAATATCATAATACGTACCCTTGATACATTGCAAGGGTATGTGCCATACCATGGCCAAGGGCTAGTACCCTAAATACAGGGTAGGGGCATGTACCATACCCTGGCCAAGGGCTAATACCCTAAATACAGGGCAGGGGCAATTGTACCATACCCTGGCCAAGGGCTAATTCCCTAAATACAGGGCAGGGGCAATTGTACCATACCCTGACCAAGGGCTAGTACCCTAAATACAGGGCAGGGGCATGTACCATACCCTGGTCAAGGGCTAGTATCCTAAATACAGGGCAGGGGCATGTACCATACCCTGGCCAAGGGCTAGTACCCCAAATACAGGGCAGGGGCATGTACCATACCCTGGTCCAGGGCTAGTACCCTAAATACAGGGCAGGGGCATGTACCATACCCTGGCCAAGGGCTAGTACCCCAAATACAGGGCAGGGGCATGTACCATACCATGGCATAGGCATTTACCCAACCCAAGGGGAGAAATATATCATACCCTGGGAAGGGCGATACCCAACCCAGGGCAAGGGCACGTATCTAACCTAGGGCATGGCATGTTCCATATTTTATGTTATCTACATTCCCTGCATAGGGCAGTGACCTGTACCATACCCTAATGCATGGGCACAGACCCAGCCCAGGGAAGGGGCATGTACCATACCCTAATGCATGGGCACAGACCCAGCCCAGGGATGGAAGGGGCATGTACCATACCCTAATGCATGGGCAGTCAGACCTAGCCCTGGGTAGGGGCAAGTTAAGTATTCCCTAATGCAGGGGCATGTACGAACCATACCCTACTGCAGGGGCACAGACCTAGCCCTGGGTAGGGGCACATAGTATTACCTAATGCAGGGGCACAGACCCAGCCCAGGGCAGGGGCATGCACCATGCTCTATTCCATGGGCATGTACCATACCCTAGTGAAGGGGCACAGACCCAGCCCAGGGCAGGGGCATGCACCATGCTCTATTCCAAGGGCATGTACCATACCCTAGTGAAGGGGCACAGACCCAGCCCAGGGCTGGGACACATACTATACCTGACCAGTAGCTAGAACCCTAACCAAGACAGAGGCATAGATGAAATGATTTGGTCCTGGTGGGGAGGAGAGTCACAGGGGCGCTGATGCAATTAATAGCTCGTCATTGGCATAACTATCATGCCTGACTATGTAAGTAATGCTCACTTATGGTATCCTATCCCATCCTCCCCCAGGACACTCCTGATAGACCATACACACACACACACACACACACACACACATATATATATATGTATATATATATATATATATATATATATATATATATATATATATATATATATATATATATATATATATATATATATTGATAGGGGTACTAATTTCACAAGCTTACTACTTGATTTACAGTTCTACAGGTCCATATGTTAATGACATGGAAATGATCTCTTCATGATTTACTGTAACACTAGTATGGTCACAGGTCAGTCGCTTAATGGCATCAATAATTTGCCTGACTGGTTTAGGTTGTCACAGGTTTGATTCACCAAGGCCGGGTCTGCTTGTCTTGGTGGGAGGGGGTGCTAATGTGACAAGCCTACCTTGTGATTGACAGGTGGCTAATTGATTGACAGGCCAAGAGGTGAGTAAGTTAATGATATGGATAGTCGGTCTGACTGGTTTAGTGGGACATGTGCTGCACATAAGCCACTACTCTGTTCTCTATGAGGGGGTGAGGGAGGAAGGGGGGGGGGGGGGGGTTGTTTCAGCTGAGAGAAAAATCTACTTCATTGGTTTTAAGTAAAACTATATAAAAGTAACAATTTTTTGCAAGAAAATCAACATTTCAAAATGCAAAAGGGGCTTTGTGTGTCTGCTTCCAGACTGTTGGGAGGAAGGAGTGAGCTCAGTCAGGGCACATAGAAAACTCAATGTGGGACATTATTTATGTTCAACCTTGGTAGAATTTGTTTTACATTCAATAATAAATAACAAAAATTGATAAGAATTATTTTTTTATGAATGTAGCTCTTGGTAAGCGTACCTAAACTATGGAATCAGCTCCCAAATAATATTAGGGCAGCTGGGAGTGTGGCAATCTTCAAACGACAATTGAAAACACATCTGTTCAAAGATGTATTTATCAAATAACTATGTGGATATCAACATCTATCCTCTGACAATGAATGTAATGTGCCTTTGAGCATGTTTATATGGAAAGGGCGCAATATCAAATGACAATATTATTATTATTATTAATATTATTATTATCTTGAAATGTGTCTGGAGTCTGGACCCAGACCCCAAAATATTAGAGATTAAATCAATTTTTGCAGCAAATTCCCAAAATATATTTTCTAACCCTGATGTACATGCCAGGCTGTGGGATTTTTTGATTTTTTTGAATTTTGCTTTTGTCACATTTATGCCATAATGTGGAAGGGGGATGGTAATGTGACAAGTCAGCTGTGTGATTGACTGATCAACAGGCACACAGCAACTCGCTGGCTTTGATCTCTCAGACATGCACTCAGTGACAGCAGAATCACCACACCTGCAAATAGACAATCAACTCACAGACAATCACTGCATCTACCTGTAGCAGGATAATCTGCTTTGATTGGACAGACAATGATGTCTATTTTAAGCTATAAACATGGATATTGTTTACAGGATGATTATGATAATTATACTGAAAATAAAAGTAATATTAGTAATCATGTTGATCATATTTACAATGAAGATAGTACTTACAATGATGTTTAGGATTATAATAATAATCCTAATAATGATAATAAAAATGATAATGATAATAATGATAATAATAATAATAATACTAATAGTAATGATAATTATAATAATAATGATTATAATAATAATATTATTGATAATGATAATAATAATAATGATATTGATAATAAAAAAATAATAATAAATATGATAATGATAATAATAATAATGATAATAATTCTTTTACTCTGTTTTTTAAAAAGGGTTTTCTGAAATGCATTTTTGGCTGCCCTTCTTGAGATTAATTTATTACAACTGTAATTAGAGCAAGACAGGTATTATATTTACCTGACCAAGTATTTCATTTACAGGTGGACTGGTTCATTGGCTGTTGATCTTTTTGCATTCAATGTAAAGCCACCAATTATACATTGCCACATATTGTCAGGTATATCTGTTGGCAGATACATGAGAAAAAGCCATAATAAGGCTTTACTTTTTGGTGAACTACATCAGGGGAATAGAAGTGTCAGCCCATTCAAACCTAGAGTTATCCTTGATATTCATCATCATTTTTCCCAACAAAAACAGAGGTAATAGTCGCTTTCTACTACAAATGTGACTTTTACTTTCCTAAATTGGAAGTAAGTTACATTCTACTATATAGATATAAGTTAGGCACCTACAAGGTTTTTCTTGAATCTAAGATAGTGTTTAGTTTATAGAATATCATAGTTTTATTGCACCATTGAGGTATTTCCTTAAACTTTTAATGACATATTGACTGTAATAATAAATATGTTTTGCTGGTTGATATTTCCTTAACGATTCGTTATATTACTGGTATTATTAGCAATACTTCCTGCCTCCCAGGGACTTGCTAACAAATAGCAAATTACCTTCATGCGGACACGTCTAGTTACCAATTACTTCAATTTTATGTATATTTCAAATCTTAACCCTTTTAATGCTGAGGCTGCTTTAGTCCAAAGTACAAGGGGCCAAAAGGATTTTTGAAAACAATCTAAACCCTGTCATGTTGTAGTCATTGGATAGCTCTCGCTGAGCACTCTCAGATGAGTACCTATGTGCCAGAGTTTTAATCGCTTTTCAGGTTTTTTGCATGATTTTGTAATGGCCAAATTGACCACCAGCAAATATAAGGGTCAAATGAAACTGTATGACACTCAACGCTTTCAATATGGTACTTTTTTCCATTCAGTATCAATATTTGGTATTGTATCGTGTACTGGTACCTATTCCTAGTTTTGCACCTTCCGTTTTTTTCTTAACCCATTCACACTTAGAGTGGCCAAAACAGGCTTGACAATTTTGATAAAACTTTTCTAACAAAAGCATTTTTTGGAAAATATTTGAAGGAGAAATGTTAACCAGAAGCCAAGCAACAACTCTACTTCAAATATTTTGTGAACTTTTGCTTTATTCCAAAGTTATCTTCAAAATTATGAGAGTAGCAGACGATACTTTCTAATGGAACTCTGAGTGTAAATGGGTTAAGTCAGAGATAAGTGGCATTTTGACAAGAGATAACATAGAGTTTGCACTGATTTTTCCATTATCTGTGATGGCATATTGACTTAATTATCAATAGGTTTTTGCCTTTTAGGGTTTCCCCAATATAGAGGTAAGTGGCATACTGACAAAGATACCATAATTTTTGGACTTACAAGAGTTTTTCCAGAGACAGCAGATGAATGGTGTTTTCACCATAATAGATATAGGTTTTACACTTAAGAGGGATTTTCCTATAACAAAGATAAGAGGCATTTATCCCATGGAAGATCTCATTATGATTTTTGCACTTTAGAGGGTTTTTTCTCTAGCAAAGATAAGTGGTATTTTGACCATAAAATGTATCATAGGTTTTGTACTTAAGAGGGATTTACCTATAGCAAAGACAAGAGGCATTTTGACCATGATATACATCATCATAGGTTTTGCTTCATTGAGGGCATTCTTCTTGTCTTCAGGTGAATTTCCTGAATTAGGTACATTTTTGGTAGTTATTTTTGTCAATTTCACGTTTCACCAAGCAGGGATCAAAAGGGTCATATATGATGAAAACCTAAATCTCCTTTTTTAAATTTTGAATTGAATCATTCAATATAACATGGAAGTTTTAGTAACAGTGTCAGTCCAGAGGTGGAATCTGATTCAGTTAAACGTGCAGTGCTAGGTGTGAATAACCTCTTTGAGTTATAATACCCAATACTAGCATGGCCGGAACCTTTCAATATAACATGGAAGTTTAATTAACAGTGTAGGTGGAATCTGATTCAGTTAAACTTGCAGTGCTGTGGTGTGAATAACCTCACTAAGTTATAATACCCAACAATAGCATGGCCCTAGCAGGTGAGGGGTCCATTCCTATACTGGGGTAAACATTACGTAATGTTGGTAATAGCCTCAATGGAGCCTGTGTTGTTGTAATGAAGATAGCTGCTGAGTACATGATTCGATGAAAATCACGATGCTTTATTCATTAGCTGGTAGGTTACTCTGCTCCTCAGCATGTGATACATGTCAATTTTCTGCAGGGCTAATTAACATACAGTAGATAAATATGTGTAATATACATACTTCGCATGACTCTTCTCACCTCAGAAATACCTGCATGTGTCTAACCCATACTTTTCCACATGGGCTAAAATGGCTATAACTATTCTTTGGATATTTATATTAAGGCCTAGAAAAAAAACATTGTTTGTTTCCTGTAATGGTACAAAGAAAATAGGGTAGGTTGGTAGGGCGGTTAAAAAAAAAGATTATTTTTTTTGGTCAGAAAATGTGTGTTTTATGCATGTTTCACATTGATTTGGAGTTGGGAGGGTGGAAAAAACTTAAGGGTAGGAATATTTTTTGAATAAAAACTTTTTTTAGGCCTAAGGAAGATTTTTTTGTAAAATATTTCAGGGGGAAACGTTGACAATTAAATGTTAAGAACCCAACCTAAAATACATATTTAATTGATTTTTGTTGTTATTTTCAAAAATTATTATTACACCCAGACAATGCAGATTACTAGGCATGAATGGGTTTGTTATGCTATGAGATGTGGTAAGGCCTATACCACACAGATCATTGTTATTATTATTATTATTATTATTATTATTATTATTATTATTATTATTATTATTATTATTATCATCATCATTATTATTGTCATTATTATTGTCATTTATATTATTATTATTTTTATAATTATTATTATTATTATTATCATCATTATTATTATTAGTAGTAGTATAATCATAATTATTACTATTATTATTATTATAATTATCATTATTATTATTATTATTATTATTATTATTATTATTATTATTATTATTATTATTATCATTATTATTTTTATTATGAACATCAGTATTATAATTATTGATAGCATCATCATCATCTTCTTCGCCACCTCCAATACCTTTTTACCTGTTTACATTATTATTTTGTTGCGGTTACCTTTCTTAATTGCTCTATCATTTAATAATAGTACTAATCATCATGGTCATCACTATTATCTGTATCAATACCTTCCCATCTCTATCAATGCAGAGCAAGGTGCCATTCCCATTATTACCTTGCCCCCCCCCATTCTCTCAACACTCATAATATTGACACAGAGATCAACATGTTGACATCAGTACTGTAATCTTGCACAGCACTGGGCAACCCATGTTGTAATGTTTCGAAGCCTCCCCCCATCAAGGCCATGATATTGCTGTGGAAGTGCACAGGTAGCTCTGAGTTGATCTTTCTGTCAGTGTAGAAGTTCTCGGAATTATTTCTATATTGTTATTATTATTATTATTATTATTATTATTATTATTATTATTATTATTATTATTAGTCAAGTCAGCTAGTTTTGTACTAGTTTACATTTCAAACATTATAAAACTAGCTTTTTAACATACTTGTTTAATTTATGATAATTCCCAAACCCCCACAAACTGTAAATAAAGTATTATGATGACATAAGATAATAAATGGGCAGAGAAATATGTGTTATTATCATAAGTGCTGGTATGAATCATGTTGTGAGGAATGAAACAGGGATGGAGGAAATATCTCTATATTATTGTTATTATTATTGTTATTATTATTGTTATTATCATTATTATTATCATTATTATTATTATTATTATTATTATTATTATTATCATTATCATTATTTTAAGTATTATTATTATTATTATTATTATTATTATTATTTTTATCATCATTATTATCATCACCATCATCAATATCATCATCAATACCATCATCATCATCATCATTTATCATCATCATCATCATCATCATTACTATTATAAAAATAGAAGGAACACTGGGGTTGATTCACTTTCAGGGGTAGAGTTTAGTGATCCAGACGCCTTCCCTCAAGATAGGACACAACTAGGTACAGATCTCAAGGGCCCTGAAAAGTCTCATATATTAGAAACATATGTAACTGAAAATGCATGTATGTTGAAAAGAATTTAAATCCAATTAGGATTACATAACTTGATTTCTGTAGAAGCCATATATGGTATGGGGACATGATAACCTAAAACAGCTTTAACCCTTATGCTGCTGGTGGCTAAATTGGCTGATACAAAGTAACGCAAAAAAAACACCTGAAAAAGGATTGAAACCCTGGCACATGGGTACTCATCTGACGGTTCTCAGTGAAATCTATCAATAAATACCAACATGACAGGGTTTAGATGGTTTTCAAAAATCTTTGCATCCTTGTGCTTCGGACGACAGTAGCCTCAGCATTAGATGGGTTTAAAATAACAAAAACAACAATTAATCTTGAGGTCAAAATATTGGTTAGAATCAAATGATTTTGACTAGTATATGCTTAATTGCCTTTATGTTTTATTTAATAAGTATCATAGTATTTGAATGACAATTCCAAAGGTGACTATGCATTAATGGCTTTTTTAAAAACAGTACATACATGTATAGATTACTAATACTACAATAGAAATAGAACAGGGTTAGGTATTGATGCTTGTTTACATATGCGAAGCATAGTGGATTGGCACATGCTACGGCATTTAATCATCAGAAAGCTATTGGAATTGATTATCTGGTTGTGGAGGATCGATAAGCAGGTTGTCTCACAGCTGTAGTGGCGGGGTAGAGATAAACACATAGGTGTCAGCTCTGCCACGCCGCCGGCTTGAGACACAACTCACGGCAACACACAAACAGCCGCCTCAATGAGAGATGAGAACTTAATACTTATATATATATATATATATATATATATATATATATATATATATATATATATATATATATATATATATATATATATATATATATATATATATATATGTATATATATATATATATATATATATATATATATATATATATGTATATGTATATATATACATGCTTTTAAATGAAATAAAATCAGGAGATATTTATCTTTACTGTATGAAATTTGCAATGTGAAAGAGATCTCACAGTAAAACACAAATAGACTCATTGAGAGGTGAGAATTGAATACATATACAGCTCTGCCACGAGTCACCTGATTTTAAAAAGTCAGTTCATTGTTTATCATTCAATTCTTATGATTGGGGCAACTTGCTTTTAAATGAAATACAATCACCAGATATTTTATCTTTACTGAATGCAATTAACAATGTGAAAGAGATCTCACAGTGAAGGAAAAATATAAATTTCCTATACATAAATGTGTCCTAAAATATTGTTTCTACCATTTGTATAAATAAAGTACATCCCTTTCCCATTGGCCAGACAATATGCATCGATGTGATTGATTCACAAATCAAGTCCAACCATGTGAAAAATAGAGTCACAAGAAGGGATTGGTACCTGTACTTGATACTAGTGATGTCATTGATATGAAATTTTATCGATTCGATTAATTGATATATTTTCCGATTCGATTCGTTTCGATACCCCGTAACATGCTCGTGGGGCACAATTATTTATAAGGATGTCATTGATATCCCTTTATTTTGGTCGGATACCCTGTGTCTTGGCCATATGCCTGAGTAAAGCACACCATTCCTTCCAATTTCTCTCACATAAGCCATAGAAAATACTTCAATTTTTTTATTCAGAGTTTCACTTTGCATTAGTTTAACAGAAAAATGTCTGGGAAAAGTGTATTTTTCACTCATAATCGTACGCCATTATAGGGCTTCAGAGTATCGATTATTTCGATTCGATACCCAACCATTCGATTCGATTTAATTGACAAAGTGAAAATGTTGATTTATCGATTTGTCGACTATCGATGACATCCCTACTTGATACTATACTAAATATCGATATCGGGTATGAAAAGTATTGTATCGGTTAAGAGATCTTATAGTGATAGTGCTAAATGATATAAAACTAACTTAAGTGCTACCTGGACATATCCACTTAAAGGCGGTTGGCTGACAAAATTTCTGAAGTTAGATGTGATAACTTTAACAAATTTAAGTTGCTGGGAGGCAAGAAGTATTGTATTGTTAAGGAAATATTGATATTGTATCTTATCGTGAAAATTCCAATCCCGAGTCACAAGTCCCATTCCTATAGTTAAGGCCATGCAAACAATGATATTACAATGCCACTATTTAATAGCAATCCATCTATTAGCACTTGAGCTGTGGTAGAATGTTGAGGGCTCTTCCAGCGATGCCTGCTACTCTGAGAGCTATGCAGATCGAGATGGGAGCTGATAGTTAGTTAATATCCTCATAGACTATGAGAGGATTTTTTCTCCTGCAGTGCACTTGTGGCAGAGTTCAGGTTGATGATCTGAAGTCTTGGGGTTAAAAGTGTTTATTTAATGACCCTCCACATTTATCACCAATCTGACCCATATCCCACACCACTGAGAGAGAGAGAGCTGGGAATTCCTTCCTCCTGGCAGTCCTCAGTCTTCATAGACTCACTCAGCAGTTTCTTCTTGACTAGACTCACTTGCCAGTCTTATATTTTCCTATCCAGCTCACTCTAGATAGCTCTCATTTCTCCCAGTGTAAGGGACTGCCTTGTGACATGTTCGGTATTATAAGGATATGGAATTTGGAATGTTGTTTATTCTACATTGTTGTGACATATCGAGGTTAAACCTTAACTAGCCACTCTGAGGAAACCAGAATATTCGGTGAAAACTTCTGAATAACCCATTGGTCATTGGTAACTTTCTCACAAGCTTGGAACTGGATTCAAACCTTGTAATACCGACAGTGGTGTAAGATACTGATACATTTATACCGCCAGTTGTCCATGTCAAGTCATCTTAATTTATGATATATATGATATTGATATAGTAACAAAGCAATAATTATCAAAATATCTGAGGGAGAATAGCCAGTTTGAATTTACATTTCTTTTTCAAAATTACCCAAAATATGTTTTATCCAAAGGTATGACAGATATTTTATTGAGACACCTGAAGCATCAATGGATCAAAGCTAATATTTCATCTCGATATCAATTGTATTAAAACACAACCCATGCATTTCCTGGTAACTAGGGAATAAGTCACCATTTGGTGCAGGTAAATCTTGATCATCGATTTTGTCAAATTGGCCTCTAAGGTTCAATTATGATTGACCAATGCTTAAAGTGGCCATGTGATCTAATAATTTCAAAACCTATTCTAAGTCAAAGATAAACCATGAAAGATGGCTTTGAGGTTAAAGAATCACTTGTACTGTTTATCAAATGTTTGTTGGAATTTAGCATGTTTCTAAGAAAAATCACATTTATATCAATTAGCTTTGTGCTATGAGCGTGAATGGATTACTGTTGCGTGTTCATTCTCTGGGTAGTCATGAATGATCTGATGGCATTTGATGGCATTATGTGGATGATGATACAAAGATTAGAACATTAACCATTACGCTACTGATGGCTAATTTGACCAATACAAAATGATGCAAAAAACCTGAAAAATGATGGAACCCTGGCATGTGGGTACTCATTTGAGAGTCCTCAACGACAGCTATCCAATGAATACCAACGTGACAGTGTTAAGATGGCTTTTAAATCTTTGCGTTCTTGTCCTTTGGAAGAATTAGTAGCCTCAGCATTGGAAGGGTTAAGTCACTGCAGTAGTGGTAGTGTGAAGCCTGTTTATATCTCTGCATTCATAGGGCCCATATTTTTCATTTTAGAAGGATTTTACCCAAAACAACAAAAAGGGATTTCAAAGACACTTTTAAAAGTGTATCAAAAATGCACCCTTAAATGTTATAAAGTCAATTTCCTTGAATATCCTTAAGGTGATTGACCAAAGGTGAGTGACCGAATGTAGATGCCCAAGGGATCCCCAAAACAAGTTAAGATAACCTTATGAATGTACAAAGGAAAAAGGATACATTTTCTTCATTTAAATGTTTGAAATAGTTTGCACTGATATCAAACATATTTGCAATCATGCCAAGAAGATCTGTGTGTCCTGGGAGAGAAAGAGTTAATAATCAGAAGACGGAGTGACTATCATACAAGTATTTGATAGCCAAGGGGTTGGAGACCAACACTTAGGAATGTGCTGTGCTTGTGAATTGTACCCCCACAAAGGGAACAACCCTGAATAAAATAGGGCACGGCACAGGGTGAAAAGGGGTGCATAGAAGGGGTCACCCTATCCCTGTCTTGCTCAATGGGACATGTCATACCAATATGATAAAAGGAGGAGGAACAGTGTATCAGAGATAACCATGATGTTGTCCTATTTAGATGTGTAGTGAGGTAGTTGAGAGAGTCGAGTGTCTGTCAGAGAGAGAGAGAGAGAGAGAGAGAGAGAGAGAGAGAGAGAGAGAGAGAGAGAGAGAGAGAGAGAGAGAGAGAGAGAGAGAGAGAAGAGAGAGAGTAAGAGAATGAGAGAGCAATTAAGCAATTAAGAGAAACAAAAAAAACAATAAAGGGAAAGAGGGAATGAGAGCAATAAAAAGTAGAAAGAAAGAGAGAGAGAGGAAATGAATGAGAGGCAATAAAGAGAAGAGAGAGAGAGAGAGAGAAAGAGAGAGAGAGAGAGAAAGAGAGAGAGAGAGAGAAGAGAGAGAGAGTAAGAGAATGAGAGAGTAATTAAGCAATTAAGAGAAAGAAAAAGATAACAATAAAGGGAAAGAGGGAATGAGAGCAATAAAAAGTAGAAAGAGAAAGAGAGAGAGGAAAAGAATGAGAGGCAATAAAGAGAAGAGGGAGAGAGAGAGAGAGAGAGAGAGAGAGAGAGAGAGAGAGAGAGAGAGAGAGAGAGAGAGAGAGAGATTATAGGAAGAGAATTAGGTAGCATCTTCCTGCAAGGAATGATTTTTTAGGCCAGTACTTAGTAACACTATCTGCCAGTGTTTACTGCCACTTTTTGTTCTGATCCGTATACACCAAACTCACAGAAGTTTACTGCTGTTTCCACTTGCTCTCTAGGTTCAGGCTGAATGTATGGCATTGTAGGTAAACAGGTTAACACACACTTCTGAGGCATAGACTGGCAGGTAGTGTTGCTTTCAGGAAAGATAAAATAGTTGATGGTTGACTACAGAAGGCATGAATCACAAAACACTATCAATAATTTCAGGATGATTACGTAGAAACAAAAAAAATATTTTTCTAGAGGTGAGATAGATAGATAAAGAGTCAGAGTCAGAGTGTGTGCCTGAGAGAGAGAGAGAGAGAGACGAGAGAGAGAGAGAGAGAGAGAGAGAGAGAGAGAGAGAGAGAGAGAGAGAGAGAGAGAGAGAGAGAGAGAGAGAGGGGGGTAGAGTTACATGGAAAGAGAGAGAGAGAGTCAAAGACTGCAGACAGACACAGCTGACAGAGATAGAACAAATTAGAATTATGGAAGAGAAAAAGATGACAAATAAATTTACTGTTCTGACCATATCCATCAAAACCAGTGTTTGTGTTTGGGGGGGGGGGAGTGGGGGGGTTAGGCTCACCATAAATCAAAGATATAACAGTAAAGGCCAGAAATCTGGTTAAGAATGTCTCTAGAATGTTGATCTACCACCACAAATTGCCCACTGAAATCACTTATATGAAGAGGCACTGATGATATGGGTGTTATCCCCAGAGTCTTTAGAGACTCATACTCTACCGCTCGCTTCCGCACACTGGAAAAAAGATGAAAGAAATGCATGGACAGAATGCGCAAACAAATGGGAGAGTGGATGAATAATAGGACGGAAAGACACAAACAGATGTAAAAGTGATGAATTGCTGTATAAACAGGCTATCACACAGGCACCACAGGATACAGACTGTGTTTACTGAAGTGTGCCCCCTCCCCTCTCCTCCCCACCAGCCCTCTTCCTACCTGTTCTAGGCTACTCATACCTTAGGCCAAGGGAATTGTTTATTCATTTTTTTTATTCACTAAATGCTGCAAAAAGAGTGTAAGACTATAAAAAAAGGCATATTTCTTTTTAATTATTTTCTTTAAAAATTCTATATTTTTTTTATTTTTTTTATTATTATTATTATTTTTTTTTGGGGGTGGGGGGTGGGAATCTGTGCCTATGAATAGAGAGTTAATTGGATATGTGATCATCTTTCCCCCTCGCTGTATTATTTCTCCCAGTGTTAGGGGGCTGTCTTGTGACATGTTCGGTATGCAAACTAACTACCCCTACATACTATCTGTGAATATTGATAATAAACTCTTCACCCCTCTCACCCCCATCCACCCCCCCCCCCCCCTCC
>OZ012685.1:26390839-26433678 GCA_963942565.1 Maea johnstoni
TTGATTAAGACATATTGCACATGATACGAAACCAGCCCCTTATAGGTGGCTGATAAGTATCTATTTACTGCGATATTGCTTGGAAAAGCCAGAATTTCTTGACAGTTTTCACAGTTAAACAAATCAAATCAAATCAAACGAATGTTCCATTAGTTTTGAATAAACTGGATATCGTGAATGATTTGGATGTACTTGTGTACTAATAGAAATAAAATTCATTTAGTTTATTAAGGAAGTAGAATTTATATTCTGCATTGAAAGGAATGTGTACAATCTTCAATTGCTATTTTTTTAGACATAGGTCTGTGTTGAGATGAACTTATACATGTTTCGAATGTACCACAATCCAGCCAGGGCCATGTACCATGTATACCAATCAGAAAAGCAGGTTGGAGAGGACAGTAGTAGCAGAGAGTGAGATATGTTTTTTTTCGCAGTAGCACACTCACCAAGTGTTCTGACCTAAGAGCTGTAGCCACGCCAGTATTGTCTCAACTCTTTCCCATCTCCGGGGAACCAGGTCAAACAAGAAAGCTGACAGAGGAACCGGTAATAAATGATCAAAACCATTACCATGGCAACTAAAGACAATATCATTTTATCACCTGACTAAAGGCTGTTAGTGTTCGGGCTTCTCAGAGGTGAACCGACATAGAGTCACACGGGGATAAGATCTTCGTGGAGACCTATTCTACTTATTTCTAACCCAAACCTGCTCAACCCATTATAAATGCTTTTAAAAGAGTTCCTCAAGAAATAATTGTCATCTAGACCTAAGATACTTTTGAGAGTAATTTTGAAATTAACTCTTATGCTGCTGGTGGCTAATTTGACCAATAGATACTGATTAAAAAAAACCCTGAAAAATGACATAAACCCTGGCACATGGGTACTCATCTGAGAAAACTGGGCGAGAGCTTTCCAATGAATACCAATATGACAGGGTTAAGATGGTTTTCAAAAACTTTTGCGTCCTTGTGCTTTGGACAAAGGTAGCATTAATGGGTTTATATTAAACCCTTCAAATGCTAAGGCTACTTTTGTCCAAAGCACAAGGACGCAAAGTTTTTTAAAAACTAATTAAACAGATTGTTGTTGTTGTTGTTGTTTGCATGTCTGCAGGAGAAGCTTTAAAGAGAAATAGTTGAGGTTTCAAGACTAGAGTTAAAATGGATAAACAATACACTAAATGGATTCTTATAGATAAATAATTAGTACATCTGATATTGTTTCTTTGACCGACTTAATCTTTTTTTATTTCGGTCAGTCCCCTGGGTTGTGTGAGGTGTGATGCAACAGTTGCCATGGCAACAGCTAGTGCGGTGGGTGATGTCAGCTAGGCAGTAGGTGTCTATTTAGTTGTTGAGGAGAGTAAGGCGGTTAGCGTATGTATTGAACTGTCGCCGCTCGCTTTGCCGTAGTGCGTGCGCGGCAGCAATAATAATCAAAGTCATCGCGGCCTCCTTCCAACCTTCGGGACGAAATTGACGTCATTGACTTTCTAGGCAGGTATAATCTTTTGCATTTGCAACGGTGATGCAATGATTACCATGACAACACATATGATAGGGATGAAATCTATGCCATTCCAAGTGGTATTGATGAAGAGCGTTGAAATAACATGTATTTCCCATTGCTCCTGGTTAGAAGTTATCAGTATCAGCGCATGTGGCTTCCTTTGTGCAGTTAAATTGTTATCTTGTAAGTGACTCAGATCTCATAGATAAAAGGAAGTTATTCATCATCTTAAAGTCAATTGAGTGATTGATACATCAGTAGTCTATAACTAAATATCCCTTCTTATCCTCTTAGGTAAATCCTTTCAGAATTCTCACAGCATAAATTCCTTTCACCCATCAATGCCCGAATCAGCCAAAAGTCGCCTGACAGTTTTATTGAATTATTTCAGGCGAAAGCATAGTTGAGAAGATATTTGAAGAAGATGCGTTGATCAGAAAACTAACAGCAATTTTCATTCAAATATTTTGTAAACTTATAAATTTTCAAATTATCGCAAAATATTTGTTACATCCAGATAACAATCTCTAGAAGAGCTCTTAACCCTTCCAATGCTGAGGCTACTTTCATCTAAAGGACAAGGAGCCAAAGAATGTTGAAAACCTTCAAACCCTGTCATGTTGGTATTCATTAGATAGCTCTCGATGAATACTCTCAGATGAGTACCCATGTGCCAGGGTTTCAGTCATTTTTCAGGTTTTTTGCATCATTTATTTTTGGTCAAATTAGCCACCAGCATACATAAGGGTAAAACTACTCTGTTGAATCGATACAGAAATAACCCATTATGATTTCTTTAAATAACCCATTATGATTTCTTTAAATAACCCATTATGATTTCTTTAAATAACCCATTATGATTTCTTTCTCTTTGTTTCATTTTCAGTGATATATATCGCTGTACTGGCCAAATTAGCCACCAGCTGCATTTAAGGGTTAAGTTATTTGTATTTGCATTGTTCCCTAAAGGTGGTGAAGTGGTTAATACTTATAGAGCTACCAGCCATACAATGGCTATCACCGTCTATCCACTAGCCATTCCAGTGGCAATATAGCTATGATATCGCATTAAGCATTTATTGCTGCTCATCTGGCAATAAATCATGCGCTGCAGATTTTATTGCATTCTAGAGGATGGCCCCTTGAAATGACCGATTGGTGGTTCAGAACCCTCTGATGAGCCAAGGCAGAGGTGTGTGGATTTGGAATTTCGTTTTTCGTCACTTTTTCAGCCATGTTGGGGCAAAGTCGTGACTAGCCTGTTGTAACTGGTTGAGGAAACCGGGCTACCCGGCGAAAACCACTGCCTTACCCCAAGTCACTTGGAACTTTCTCGCATGCCCCGGGCACAGCAGAGGTAGAGATACCTCCAAGATAACATTGAGTGAGGAGAAAATGTCTCAATGATATGGGAATCTCAAGTATTTCAAGTTCAAGAAAGCAGTTAGTTTTATCTAGGATAAAACAGTATCTGTATACCTTACTGATTTGTAACAAGTCTCACTAGAAAATTGGTCTTTAACCCTTCCAATGCTGAGGCTACTTTCATCCAAAGCACAATGACAAAAAAAATTTTGAAAACCATCTAAACCCTATCACCTTGGTATTAATTGGAAAGGTCTCGCTGAGCACTCTCAGATGAGTACCCATGTGCCACGATTTTCAGTCATTTTTCAGTTTGGTTTTGCATCATTTCGTATCATCAAAATTAGCCACAAGCAGCATAAGGGTAAAAAAGGTACTCTATCTCACCAGGTGATCTCTGATTATTAGCAGGTTTGACATGTTTTGATATCTTTGATTGTGGAGTCTCTCAAGCCTCAACCCTCCCCCTCAGCACTACAGAGAGAAAGTGTAGGAGTTGTGCTGAAATTAGAGTCTCCCTTGTGTGTCTATGGAAGGAAATGGCTATTGTGTGGTTAGAAAATTACCTTAATACCATTAACGTCATGGCATTCAGGATAAACTGCTGTCTAACAGGTTATCTGACCTTATCTTGGAAAATATTATCCTTGTTTAGAAAAGCTTCAATGTTCTTTCATTGGTATCAAGTATATAATATGATATATATATATATATATATATATATATATATATATATATATATATATATATATATATATATATATATATAAATCATAAGTTCTCAAATTATTCAGTTCCTAACCTGATTTTTTAGCTACAAAAATCATGCTGGAGAACAATGAAAAGCATACAAGAACACCCACTCATTTCTATCAATAATTGCAGCTCATAAACTGATGTGGTGATTTTTATCAGCACATATAAGAAGAGGAGTGGGTCTCTATGACGTTGACATTGCAGGCCGCGGCATTAATCACTTTGATGTAGATACAAACAGCCTCAATAGATAGGCTAACAAATAGGCTTTTCCTAATTACGGTACAGGGTGCTGGCTCAGCGCTTCCGTTTCCCATTTATGCTCTCTGTTTGTGTGGAGGAAATGAGATTAACAGTTGAGCATTGTGGGTGTTGGAAGAAGGTGGAGGGTTGCTCCTTAGCAACAGATATGGGTGATATGCTGAGACGTCTTTTTTGTTAAGCTGAATGTGTTTATTTGATAGGTGGAGCCTTGTCTTCTTTCAGTTTTGTGATAATAAACAAAGTGGTGGTAGTGATGATGATGACAATGAGGATGATGACAATGATGATGACAGTAATATTGATGATGATGATGATTATGATGATGATGACTTGGTCTATGATGACAATGATGATGATGATGATGATGACTTTGTCTATGATGATAATGATGATGACGATGATGATGATGATGATGAAGATGATAATGATGATAATGATTTTGGTCTAGGATGACAATGATGGCTGATCATCACTAAATAGAAATAGGTACCGCCATCATCATCTCATCATCACTTTCACCATTCCCATTATGTGCCAGTCTTCATCATCTTCATGTATTACCATTGCCCTCATAGTCATCATAGTGGTGGTGAGGATGATGATGATGATGATGATGATGATGATGATGATGATGATGATGATGATGATGATGATGATGATGATGATAGATAATAGATAGATAGATAATCTTTATTTCAAGTCGGTAATAATTTTACATAGTAAACACGAGCTGCCAGGGCTCTTGGCCGACTACAAAATAACAATTCAAAATATAACATACAGGGTTTAACAGCAATATAAAGATAAGTAGAGGATAAGTAAGTTGGCACACATTAATTGACAATGAGTAGCCAATCAGAGCTCAGCGAAGATGCCCTGATTAGCATATTGAACATATGGGCAATGAAAGTTGCCAGATTCAGGACCGGCTGTGCTGGGGGTATAATCAAAGTGGAAGGGTATTGTGGTGTGTTTAGGTTAACATCTGTCAATGGATCTTTCAAGATCGGGGCAGTGATTTGTGTGCCCTTTAACTAAACCTTCAGTCACTTGATAGTGTGTGTAAACACATAATCCAAACATATGCCAATCGCTAATATGATAGTAATCTCCCGGATGGATATTAAAACTTCATATGGCCTGCTCATAGTGGCAACCAGGCCATAAAAGACTGTTGGCAGTTAAAAAGTGAGCGTGGAGTTAGTATAAAGTGCAAACAACTGCATGTGATAGGGTATGAATAGCCCTATAGAAAACCGGAGCGGAGTGTTGCTATACCGACTATTATGGGCCCAGGAGAGAAAGAGAGGGGGGATAGTATTTATATGATAATAGGCTACAAGGATAGAGGGCTGTCAACAAGCACCTAGGGGAATAAAGGGGGAATGAAAAAAGGGGAAATATGACCCGATGAACCTTTGACCTGGGACAACGGAGGTTCTGTCTGAGCTCAAGTATCCTCTCCTGAATGCGTCACATACTCTTTGTGACGACGATGACGATGCACCACTGCCGCAAAATCCAATCGTCCAATCGCGGCGCTCTTGATTAGTGGGAGGTAATTTTGTTCTAGAAGACTGATGGACTAACTGGAGGAGGAATTGCTCGCTCTGTCCGTCCTCTAGTTGTTAGTTCTGTGGCGGAAATGGGCTTTAGAAGGGAGAGGTTGGGTTGTATCATGGCAAGAACACCCCACCCTACATACCCAAAACACACTGCCAGTACAAACATACCCTAATTATGAAAATATGTGTATTTCAATTTTCTGAAATATAGATACGTATATGTATATATATATATATATATATATATATATATATATATATATATATATATATATATATATATATATATATATATATATATATATATATATTGAGTTTTGTGGTGGTTGGACTACTGATTCCTAACTGAAGAGGTGAACAACCCCTGCTGTCCTTGCTGGCTTATGCTGCCCTCTAGTGGTCAAAACTGTTATTGCCTTGGGTGAGATCAGGGCTCTGTGTGTGTGTTGGTGACATGACTAGATGGGGTCACCATGGCTGAGTGGTCAAGCTGGTCAACTAGGCGTGACTGGAAACCAATTAGTTCTTCTTGAGAGGGAGACTCCTCATCCCATAATCACCCTTCTTACTTGGAACTGGAATTCCATTGATTGTCACTTTTATGCCATATTGTGGTTGAGGAAACTGGAGTACTGGGATAAAACCATGGCTACACCCCAAATCACTGAAATATATTGAATAAAAACAGGAAAAATATATAGTTCCTGATAAAAAAAAACCCAGTAGTCGCCTGGAATAAATTGAGTCATTGATCTTTGTTATGGCCAATGTGTGCAATTTTTTTACCTAGTAGTCTGATAGTTATAGTCAAGGATCCATGTTTAATTACCAATCAGTATAGTACCTCGTCTGGAGTATTCTGAATCAGGAATACTTGTTTAATGACCAATTTGTACAGTACCTAGTGATCTGGAATAATCTCAGTCGAGGGTCCCTGTTTAATGACCAGTTGGTACAGTACCTCCAATCGGTACAGCACCTAAATGTCTGAAGTAATCTCAGTCAAGGACCCCCTATTTAATGACCAATTGGTGCAGTACATAGAACTCTGGAATAGCCTCAGTCAAAGACCCCTGTTTAATGAGCCATCGGTACAGTACATAGTACTCAGGAATAGCCGCAGTCAAGGATCCTTGTTTAACCCTACCATTGCTGAGGCTACTTTGTTAAAAGCTCAGGGATGCAAAGATTATTGAAAAACATAATAAACTCTGTCATGTTGGTATTCATTTAATAGTTCTCACTGAGTACTTTTAGATGAGTACCCATTTGCCAGGGTTTCAGTCATTTTTCAGGTTTTTTGTATCATTTTGCATTGGCAAAATAAGCCATCAGCAGCTAGTACCTAGTATTCCGGAATAACCTTAGTCAAAGACCCCTGTTTAATGAGCTAGCGGTACAGTACCTAGTACTCTGGAACAACCTGAAGCAAGACTATAATTTCATATGATTTGTGCACTGTTTTTGCACGTCTATGTTGTGATCAAGTGGAAGAATGCTTGGAGGAAGTGATAGGGGAAGCCGGTAGCTTGTTTGTTTTGGCACTAGCGGCAGTGTTGATGTTAGCGGAGGCCTTGGCTTCTTTTAGATACTCGCAAGATGCATTTCGGGATGATTTATTTAAGGAAAGGCGAGGACCCCCAACTGGTGTCTAGCTTAACTGACACACTTAATCCTAGTTGCAGCATGGAGTGGCCCTGTCTTATAACTAGAGGTTTCACATTGAAAAGTCTTATATGCATGTTTGATAATTCTAATCATGATTTGGTAATGATTTAGCACAGGTTTGAGACATATTTCAAAGAAAGTTGTTTGGTAAAATGTGAATAAAATTTCTCTGTTAGATATTTTTCAGATGATACTATTATCAGTAAGTTGTAGCATGGAGTGGCCCAGTCTTATAAGTAGAGATTTCACACTGAAAAGTCTTATACGCATGTTTGATAATTTCAACCCAAGAGAAAGGCTCCAACAAAAACACATTTCTGTCTCAGTTGACCCTAGAGCTGAATACAGAGAGATAGCAGACTTGGAAAGGCATTTTTCTAACCAAGTCATTTCTGCAGATCTCATAGACACTCAGTCATTATCTGGACACAAACATGAAATATGGTGTAGGCATTGTGACCAAAACTTTATGTTTATGTGTCCTACAAAGTAAGAAATTACAGAACATGATGAATCAGCATTTTCATGCCTTTTTGCTCAAGCTGAAAAGGGAGATATAGTAGTTGCTTTTGCTCATAGCAAACCGCAAGGAGTTCCCTCACACTGGAGAGAAAATCCAACTAGAGCAGTTTTTGATGGTTGTCTGTACAATATTTTTGCTATCTTTACCACTCTACTTTTTACCCATTAGACCCCCCTTGGGAAAGTAAACACCTCTCTCTGGTAGAGATGTTTGGCTGGAACTCAGGATAGAGCATGATGTTGCCTCGCTATTGCCAGGCCAGGGAATGTGGGTGAGGAGGGGAAGGAATTGTATTACAAAGAGTTGAGCGGAGTACATGTGAAAGCTGTAAATAATTTCCGGATTAATGTAATGTTGTCTTACGTCAGGAAAAAAACATCTCTCAATGATCTCACACTTCCTTTTTATGAGAAACTTTAGTGCATTTGAAAACATTAGACATATAAATGCAAAATGACATATGAAGTGTTTGAGAGGAGGGATAAAATGTTTTGAAAGAATGGGATCATTTTCAAACAAAACCAAATGACATGCAGTGGCACTTTGACTATATCAAATGTGAGTTTTATGAATGTATAGAGGATGGTTTTGAACTAGCTGACACCTTTTAGAGTTGAGGCCTAGTAGTCCCAGGATTGATGCAAGGTTACTATGTGTCTTTGTCTGAACTGCAGAGAAACAGTTAACTACTCGGTTCCAGTCACACTTCATAGTTAAACTCATAAATGCTTGCAGTTTCCAAAAACAGCTGGGCAGTTTTGGCAGTCTTTCAGGTGAAAGCATAGCTATGAAAATATTTGAAGAAAAATGCTACCCATAACACTACCAATAACTTTCCTAAGTAGCTGTCAAAAGTATCATAGGTTGAAGTGAAAAGTGAAATGGATGGGTAAAACACTAGCCTAGAGGGGAATAGTTCAGAGTCGTAGCCCTTATGCTGCTGGTCGCTAATTTGGCCAATACAAAATGATGCAAAGAATGTGAAAAATCACCAAAACCCTGGCACAAGGGTACTCATGTGAGAGTACTGAACGAGAGCTTTCTTTAAATGAGTACCAACATGACAGGGTTTAGATGTTTTTCAAAAACCTTTGCGTCCTTGTGCTTTGGATAAAAGTAGCCTCCTAATTGGAAGGGTCAATGAATTGTGAGTTCACAATCACATTTTCACTGTTTCTGGCCTAGAATAGAAAAAAATGCTTCACAATCTGATGGGCTGATCTGAAGTGAAAAGAAAGATTCACTTGTTTGCAGACACAGTTTACAAATTCAAGCTCAGATCTGGAAGTGAAAAGGTTAATCAGATATCTTGGGCAGACTTTGAGTGACAATGGTGATATCATGTTTGCCTACGCCCTTTGCTACTGAGTGGATGGGTTAGTACTTGTCTTCTTTACACTCATTACAAGGGTATTAATGTAAGGGTATCTTGTGTGCCTACGCCCTTTGCTACTGAGTGGATGGGTTAGTACTTGTCTTCTTTACACTCATTACAAGGGTATTAATGTAAGGGTATCTTGTTTGCCTACGCCCTTTGCTACTGAGTGGATGGGTTAGTACTTGTCTTCTTTACACTCATTACAAGGGTATTAATGTAAGGGTATCTTGTTTGCCTACGCCCAACCCAAGAGTAAACCAGCCAAATGGCTTGGTTTGCCTATTGACACCCAGGAGTGAATTGGTCAATGTCATGGTTTGCATATTGACACCCAGAACTAAATTGGCCAATGTCTTGGTTTGCCTATCTACACCCAGTAGTAAATTGGTCAATCGCATGGTTTGCCTATTTACACCCAATAGTGAATCGGCCAGTGTCATGCATGGTTTGCATATTGACACCCAGGAATCTGAATGAATTGATGTCTTATTTTGGCTACAACAATCACTGTGTGAATAAATTAATCTCATTTTTGCAACACCCACAGCAGTAGTGTATTGGTCAATGCCTTGGTTAGCCCTAGTCCTACCTCCTGAGGTAGCCCATGGGTTAAAACATTGATGGGCCAAAGAACGCTCAGAATTTGGCGCTGGCCGGGAAGCTGCAGGGAAACAGCTTTTCTATCAAAGCACCGGCAGGCGAGGAGACGGCGGCCAAGTCAGCTCACGGCAGCTCTTCCCGGCCCGACCTGGACCGACGCGTAAAAGACGTCTTTATCACGGCGGCTCCGGGGAGCTGGAATGGGAGCCATGCATAAATGGCATCTGTCCACAGAGGAGCAGCATCTCAGCCTGCATGGGCCTCCAGTGGAGCACTAACAATCATATCTGCCACCATAGAGGCGCTCTGCAAATGGCTACCTAAATAACTGCTGGGGATATTATTGCCACGGCAGTCGTAGATAGAATACTGATGACCGGGATAAGTATTTATTGCCTGTTCAGAGCTTTCGACCATAAAAGATCTCTGGTTGTGGCTCTAGTATTAACACATCGTGTAATAGGTCAATGCAATCAATCTGTACTTAAAATAGGTCAATGCAATCAATCTGTACTTAAAATAGGTCAATGCAATCAATCTGCACTTCAAATAGGTCAATGGAAGCACTTCAAATAGGTCAATGAAAGCACTTCAAATAGGTCAATGATATTACTGTACACTGCATTAATAGTCCGTGCTAAAATAGTACGGATCTCTTAAAATAAAATAAACTCCGTTTTTTAATAGTCCGGATTCGACCCCCACCTGCCGCGCCATCTATCTATCATAACGCAAACTAAATTTTGGCAAGTGAACCGTGATAATAGAGCCGATAATAGATGGATCAAATTCTGAAAAGTTCTAGTGGTGGGGACAGGGAAACTAACGGACAAATGGACGAACGTAACTCCACTTCATTACGTTTTTGTCCGTTTTCAAACATTCCGGATCCTTCCAAACGGAAAAATTTGGAATATTTTTACACTCGGACTATTAAGGCAGTGTACAGTATTCTGTACTTCAAATAGGTCAATGCTATTACTCCACACTTCAAGTAGGTCATATGCAATGACCTTACACTAGAAACAGGTCATATGCAGTCAATTTACACTTGAAGTAGGTCATATGCAGTAATAGTGCATTTCAAATAGTTCATATGCAATTCATTTTCAGCGTGAAAAAGTCTTATGCATCAGGTAAAATACATTTCAAAAAGGTCACAAGCAATTAATTAGCACTTTCATTGGTCACATAGGTAACATGTTACTGATCAGAAATTTGAAGTAGACATATGTTATTAATCTGCATTTTGAAAAGGTCATTGCAAGAAAATCTCTTCCTTAAATAGAGTGGGTCAGATAGTATAATGCAATTGTTGTCATATGCAATCAATGTGCTTATGGAAATGGCTATATAATGCTAGTCTGCATTGGAAAGGAACAATTGTACTAAGTTACTAACTGTGAAATTTGAAATGATCATGTGCATTTAATTTGTACTTTGAAATGATCATGTGCATTTAGTTTGTACGGATGAGTCATATGCAATTCATGCATGGGAAGGTCATATGCAGTCAAAGATCTGCACAGATCATAGGCAGTTATTCTACGCAACTTAAAAAATGATATGAGCGCAGTAAATTGTTTTATGTTGAAATAGACTTTTTAACATCCAACTTTGGGTTCTTATTGCTAAAGATATTGATGAGTGAAAGTTTTTACTTAGACAAAAGTTTGCCTCATTCTCATAATCTTGCAAGTAAAGAGACCGTTTTGATTATAATTGCACGATTGGTTACAATATTGGCTACAATTATACATGTCAATTATCAACTAGAGAACTTTGAAACAAACATTTTTCAATTTTTATTTCATCTTGTGTTACCTAACAGTCCCCAAAAATGCATCCCAGAGCACATATTTTTCTGTTGGAGCATGGCCAGGCCTCCCTATCCTGGACACACCTTTTAGCATGCTGTATTCACAGGGATTTATTAGCTCCTGATCTTTAAATCCTATGAGCCAAATATATATGGATCGTGCCAAAACTAGAAATGCATTCATTTTTATTCCCACTGTGATTCACCCCTATGTCTGTGTGTCTGTCTGTCCCTCCGTACGTCCATCCACCGCCTGTCTGAATTTCTGCGATCGCTCAAGTCCACGGCCTCCCTCTCCCTGACGCTACAGTTTTCTCCTGGTGGAGATGAGTTGCTAAGCACCTGACGACAGCCTCTGTCACCCTAGCGAGGGTATCATGATGATGGGCTCCCCTGGGTACACCACCCCACAGTGGGGTTACTAGCGCTATTCCCACTACGGCAACGCTGTCCCCGAACCATCATCTGATACTCCTCCCTAAAATCAGCTTACTGCCAAGGACCTAATATTGCCGATTCCCAGCGGCCTCCTAAACCTAATTTTTAAGCTGGTTTCTGATCGTAGGGAGCAGGCAGTGTTTTTCCTCCTGACATGGTGCCGATTATAAATTCCGTCCGTGAACGGCTATCAGCAGCTATGCGGTAAGGATAATTTAATCTGGGTGAAATGATTACACTCGCAGAGGATGAATGGCCTGGAATCCTATTACGGCCCAAGTTTTGTCATTGCCGCGGAATTGACTGGGGCCGCTCGCCACCAGGAATCCCCGATAGATCGCCTTCCTCGCCTATAAAATGCTGGGGTGTGTCAGGGGAATTAACGGCCGATACTGTAGTTGAAATTACGGCAAAACGCAATCTCTTTGTTCAATGCCTGTGTGCACTGCAATGTGCTGCCTAATGATTATGTGTTCTGCCGTGGCCTATGAATATGGTGCATTATTATTTTCCAGTGTAGCATTACATAGCATTGCGTACAGCTGCCTGGGCTCGTTACACATTATATATATTCAATGATAGCTTTTACAAGCAGTAAGAACAGATATCTGCAAATGCAATGGAAATTGTGGCATTTTTCCAGGTAATTTGTCTGGAAGATTTCTATCTTCTCCCTGCAATTTTCAGGGCTGTAGTTATATCATGTGTGCTATCTCCATCAGTATTGCCTTGTGTATAAAACATCCTTATCTCAGATTGTGTAAATTCAGTAACAGTTGTTTGCGTTTGGTATATCGTTTAGTATTGCTTAATATTGCATTGAAAACACACAACAAGGCAAGCTGCTTTTGTAGTGTATGAATTCCTTGATTTTATTGTGTATATACACTGTTATTATTTAAACATTGCATTTATTTGCATTTTAAACAAGGCTGGCTGATTTGACAGTGTATAGATCCTTTAAAATGTTAGGTTATGTAGTGCTCATAATGTCTGTATTGCATCACATACAATGGGGATAATTCCTGTATGATGCTTTATATGAAATTGCATAAATTTCATAATGCTACATTTGATCGATGTATTGCATCATGAACCAGGGAATTCAGTCAACGATCATTCATATATATAAACATGTATATATATATATATATATATATATATATATATATATATATATATATATATATATATATATATATATATATATATATATATATATATATATATATATTTATACACACATATATATATATATATATATATATATATATATATATATATATATATATATGTTTATTTATATATATATATATATATATTTATATATATATATATATATATTTATATATATATATATATATATATATATATATATATATATATATATATATATATATATTTATATATATGTATATATGTATATATATGTATATATATATATATATATATATATATATATATATATATATATATATATATATATATGTATATATATATATATATATATATATATATATATATATATATATATATATATATATATATATATATATATATATATATACACACAATCATATATATATCATGCATTATATGTTGTCTTCCATAGGGAACAAGGTAGGCATATTTGACGTTATGATAATTCCATAATGCCATTGTCTGTATTTAAGCAATGCAGTGTATCATAATCTGCCATTATACAAGATCCCAATACAGTTATTTATGTATGTCGCATTGCTATTCATGGAAGCGTTACGTACATAGCGTACAAGGCATGCTCCTCTGATATTGTCGAAATTCAATAAGGGTTGCTTGTATTTGTGCAGAGCTAGACACCAGTGCAAACACTATGTGATCAGATTCTCTCGGCAAACACAGCTTCTGTTGTTTCTGTGATATTTGCACAGCATGGCGTTTCAATGATTTTGATTTGAATATTCATGAAGAGGGAGAAATCAACACCTAGGGGGTCAAAGGTCAGCTGTGCTCCTAGCATTTGATTGGTCTGCTGCTCAGGCTAATTTGCTGAAGAGAGACAACAATGTCGCAGGTATTTTCCAGCATTTATTACCCTTTCTATGCTGAGGATACTTTCGTATAAAGCACAAGGACGAAAAGATTTAAACCCTGTCATGTTGCTATTCATTGGAAAGTTCTTGAGTTGATTTGCCCAGATTTCAATAATTTTTTAGGATTTTTACATCGGTTTAGAATGGCCAAATTAGCCACCACCAGCATAAGGGTTAAGGGACAAACTACCTAGTGTGGAGTTTTGGGTACCTTGTCAAACTTCAGGTGGCCTAGAACTGAGTATCTTTTACTATAACTGTAAGGGTGTACTTGTGCTAGTTCATTCAAATATTCTATCTTTTCAAATTATATCGCTTTAAATGTTTGTTCGCTGTTTTTCACTGTGGTAGCTTGGACCACCGTCACTTTCAATTCATGTCTTTATTTCAGATGCAAGTGGTTCATAATGCATTGAATTGAATACGATTGAATTAAGTTGGCCTACAATTTTCAATTACTGGTCACCTTGAATTTTATGTAGTTGCCAGGTTGTGTCAGTGGGCCACCTGTACTGCAATAAGGTTGACTACAAAACTCTTTTTTGGAATTCAATTTTGAATTCAATGGGTTTCGAAAAGCTTGTGCTCTCAAAAGGCATGGCTTAAAGCTGTGAGAACTGTGTTGAAATAAGATGGTCACCCAGTAGCCCAAGGTTTCATCAAATGTTCTTGCGGAAGCTGCAATGGAAATAAGGTTGTCCAAGATGCATTTAATTTGAAAAGTGCTATGCTAAGTAGTATTTACAAAATGCTTTCCAATACTAGAAAAGTTACAAACACTGTTTATATATATATATATATATATATATATATATATATATATATATATATATATATATATATATATATATATATATATATATATATATATATATATATATATATATAGATAGATATATATAGATATATATAGATAGATATATGTATCATTGCAATAAGCATTCAAATCAATGGCAACCAAAATCTCAAAATATGTTACCTAATCACATGACTAGATAGCCCTCTAGGCCAATCACCAGCCACCCAATACTGCTTCCATCACGTATACATTTAAATATTCTTTTTGTAATGATTTTGTAATAACATCATTTTCATTTGTCTATTTACAGGCTGGACGGCACGAGGGAATCATATGAAGGTAATAGTTCATTTTGTTCTTTACTTGAAGCTTTGACAATGCACAAGAACATGGAACAGTTCAAGGTAATGATATGGCAGTTATTCCATTGTTTAGCACAGGTAAAGTTATCAATAGCCAAAATGGTGTTTATTGGATAGTGATCTTACCTGATGAATTAATCAATATATAACGAGTGAAGTGGCATAAGAATGAAAATAATTATATTGATGTGACAACCATTTACAACAAATTAACTCCAAATACATATCATTTATTAATATACTAGCAGCTTTGTGTGGCTAACTCTAGATACAGTTCATTAGATGAATATCATAATTAAGGATATAGCACATTCCGCTTGCCTGCATTTAAGGAAGTTGATACAGCCCTTAAATAGTGCAGTCTGTTTTCCTTCACATTATCTGGATACCATGATATGGTTTGGAATATTGGTAGCAGTGATTGAGCCATGCTGGGAATCGGTTTAATGGTAAAAATGTGAATATTCACTTGTAATATACACAGGTGTGTCCAAATATTTAAGTCCCGGAACACAGTCAATAGGTTCTGGAGCACAGCAACTTTTTATCATCCTGGTTTAATAATAGCTATGAAAATTGTCACCTGGTGACACTACTATATCAACCCTTTTTGCAATAGACCAAGACAAATCATTAGACAGTATTACTTAATGGAGTTTACTGGTTTTTAAAAACGAAAATATATCTATCAAAATAATTTAATCAATCAATCAATATGTATATATATATATATATATATATATATATATATATATATATATATATATATATATATATATATATATATATATATATATATATATATATATATAGAACAATAGAATTTAATTTCTTGATACACATATTCATAACAATTTGTATCTTTACACATCAAAAGAAGTCTTACTACACATCGTATCAATCACCCTGAAATGAATTAAGCAACATTTAGATATGCCTCTAAATACACATTATGTCATAGATATAAATCACCACGTGATTAATGTAGTTGCCTCTAAATTCTCATGAAGTCAGAGATATTAATCAACATATGATAGATGTAGTTTCCTGTTAAATACACATCATGTCAGAACTATATTAATGAACACATAACAAGTGTGGTTGCACCTATCCATAGATCACTTCAGTGATTATTTTGCTACTAGGATTTTTTACGATGAAGGATTAACACTAGGGGTGTGGTTTCTAACTCCCCCCAGACCAGCGGTATTGTAATATTTGCGTGACAGAAACATCATCTATAATAAGCATTGTGGCGACGGTGTGTTTCTGCTAAATCATTATGAGGCCGTTCAATCTAATTGACAGTTACGGCCTTTCTTCTGACTGTTTTGTTTGAAGCCCAGAATCCGTGCCAGGACAACAAAACACCCTCGTCATCATTTGTATTAATTTAATTGTCCCGCCAGTCTATTGCAAACGCTGTCGCGCAACACAAAGTGATTCCGTCGTGATTGTGTCCGGCCTCTAGCTAAGAAGACGGGGCTGATTCATTTCTCATTTTAATCTAGAAAGAACATGAAAAATGCATCAAATTCATTAATATTTTAATGCCTGTGATGGGCGTCTGTGATTACATATCCATGCTGAAGGGCCAGTGCATTACATCCTCTTGAGCAGAACATGTATATTCCATGTCTGCAGGTATCACCAGCCGCTCTCCTAGGCAACTAAGTGGAAGTGATTGATAATATGTTTAAGCTAGGTTTTAGGCATATTGAGAACTATTGCCAATTTGGACAAGACGAAGGTCTGTCTAGGATAGTCACAGCAGCCATCAGGAGTTATCAAATTTAATTTTCCATCTTCTTATACAAGTAGCTTAAGGAGCAAAGTGGTCTCCCAAAGCCAATATGAAATATTCATGCGCTGAGCTCTCTGAAATCTCGTGAGAGCGGGGGACAGGGAAAGAAGGAGGGAATGGATAACCTCTCCCCGTAGCTTCAGGTGAGAGAATCGAATGAGGGATTGGAGAAATCGGCAGCGAATGAATAATGTGATTTGTGGCCGGCTGAGGGGATAAGTTTGCAGATCTGTTTAGAATGATTGGTGGTTAGTGCAACCGCTCCAAGTGCATCCAGTCAATTGATGCCAAGAAATGGCTACACATAATTAGGTCCACCACCACTGGTCCACTGGTCCAGTCTGGGAGGAAGGTGCCAATGTCTACTGGTCTGCAGACCTCACTGCTGCTGCTGGTGCTGCTCTAGCTTATGCTGCTACTGCTACTGCTGCTGATGCTACCACTGCTACTGCTGTAGCTTATGCTGCTGCTGGTGCTGCTGTAGCTTATGCTGCTACTGCTGCTGCTGATGCTACCACTGCTGCTGCTGCTACTCTTATTGCTGTTGCTGCTGCTGATGCTTATGCTACCACTGCTGCTGCTGTAGCTTATGCTGCTACTGCTGCTGATGCTACCACTGCTACTGCTGCTGATGCTACCACTGCTGCTGCTGCATTATACACAGATAATTTTGAAGATCTGAAGTTTGAGATATGATGGTGGGTTTGTTGCTGCTAGCTGTATTCCATGATAAAAATTAAATTCCATTTGAATACATTTCACTCTGAACTCAGTTTTGCCTTAACTGCATTTCTATTCCTGTAGTTTTGACTTGATTTATTTGGTTTTCGTTTTGGTGAGCTTCTTATGCAGGGAACCATGACCATACTTTTTACGAAGGGCCAGGACACGGGTTCCATAAATCACCCTCAGTTTCAGAATACCTTTTAATAAATGGTTGAACAATACACTTGAATAAACAATGTAAGCAGTCAATACAGCCCAAGTTCAAATACATTTAAGCACATTTATTTTAAATAACTTTTTTTCAAAGGACGGATGATCACTGCGAACACAGAAATTGGTATGTGCAGGAGTTAATTACTGTTCAATGTTCAATTCTCCCAGTTATTTATATTAGCCACATATTGTATTTACATTATTGACAGGGTCTAGGGTTGTATGTCCATTTTTTGCTTATGTTTTAGTACCAATGTATTAATATTGGGTTGAACAAAATTCAATTTATTAAAATTCAATAAAAGGGTCAATCAAATTTGCCTAAGAGTGCATTTGACCACCCCTAGTGGAAATGGACATTTAGGTTATATTATGGTTAATATTACCGTACATTAAGTTTATGTAACCAGATTGCTAAAATAAAATCAGAATTTAAGATCTACTCAGTGGTATCCATAAACTAAAAGTGCTGCATATACCAACTTCCATTGTGGTAAGGCATTTAGAATTGTAAGCACCTTGTACAAGCTGGGAGTGGTATTCACCTGTTTGGTATAGCACTGTAGTTGTGAACGAGACATTCAACAAATCACTGGCGTTCACTTGAACCCTGCCCTTCAGAGTAGTAGTAGTAGCGCAGGCAGTGGGTGGCGCTCAAGCCATACATGTTAGGTATGCCTCTTATGCACAGTATCTAAGCTGCAGAATGCTCTAGAGCTGCTCATTGTGTGTGCTTAGAGAGGCAGCGGAGAAGGCTTGTTAAGGCTGTATTTGTAACATACGAGTGTCATTAGTAGGGTCTAAGTGATCGCAATAGCGATGCTTCAGCAACTGCTATTCAGCAACGGGTAATTTGTAGTGTGATCTAGGGCTGACAAAGGCACCAGTGCTTGACACTTCATACCGACAGGAACAGATTGCCCGGCATTTTTTCTTGTAGGGATTCGGTGACAAGATGAGTGCGGCTTAACCGTGAAAACGGGGCCAGTCTTTGTTGCCACAATCATTGGTGAAAAATACATTCTTTGACCCACATCGCTATAATAAATTTTTACTACTATGGGTGGTGTGCCCGACACAGTTGAACTGTCAGCAGAAGGCTTCGCTAGTATTGTTCGCGTAGACCTGTTTGTCAACTTCATTGCTTCAGCGTTTGGCTCCGGGCTACGGCAGAAACTAGATATTTGCGAGTGCTACCCTGTAATTGTCCCGGCTCCCCAAATGAATAAACACCTCGCCATCTCAATGATTCCCCACTGAGCACTTGCAAAGCATCCTGGGAAGGTTGACTCCAATACGCCGTGATTTATAGCCGGCTGTCATCATCCCCGAAGCTCTAAGTGGGTTTAGGAAAAAGACGCCGCCGTCGACTGCTCGCAGTTTACGCTTAGCCTCTCCACTCAATTGAAAATTGCAGGTTTCCGTAAACTGCAGTAACAGTAGGAAGTGGAGCTGCAGTTTCTTACAGGGGTGAAGCAATTGAGAGGGTTGTTCAATTTGTCTCTTTGATGGTATCTCTTTTAAGTGGGGCTGGTAGTGTGAGGGGGCTGTAGATGAGTCTGTTAATTGAAATTGCCATTCAGTCTAATTGTTATCTCTCCCGGGGTCGGCCCTCGTTGATTGCGCTGGTGTTTGGTGCACATCAAAGGGTACAGGTGAGACGAGCGAGCGACTGATGCTAACTACGTCTACCTGGCCTCCTCCTCGTCAGCATCAGCGAGAGGAAGATTGGGCTGGGAGAACTTGGGAGGAGGAGGGGAGGAAGATGGATCGGGTGGACGAAGGCAAGAAGCTGCAGCAGCGGACAGTGACAGACCTGTAGTATTAATCACAGTGATGGGAGACTTAAAAAGAAATACTCTAAATCCTATTAGCTCTCTCAGCGGCCCCAGGTAAAAAAGGTGGAGTTTAAATGGGGTGAACTCAGTGCCACTACGTACAAGGCACCATTAGTGCTAAAGTGTAGTTTGTGTGTGAGCGAGAGAGAGCGAGAGAGAGAGAGAGAGAGAGAGAGAGAGAGAGAGAGAGAGAGAGAGAGAGAGAGAGAGAGAGAGAGAGAGAGAGAGAGAGAGAGAGAGAGAGAGAGATGGCAGATAAGGATGAGAAGTGAAGAAGAAAGAGGAAGGCATATATATAGAGAAAGGGAGAGAGAGCTAGATCTCATAGATACTTATGAGGGACATATTTTTGTCATTTTCCAATCAATTTTTCCTGATGCCCTAAGCTTGGGTTATGGCATTGTATTGTATAAAGTTATGTCATATATTAAGTGAAACTTTCAAGTACTAACACTTGTGAGATGTGAACTCCAATGGAAACACAATTGGCTCAGCCCCAAGGTGTCCATGTCTCAAAGATTTCATTGTAGGCTTTCTATGCCATGAGCTGGACCCATTTTGAGGTGATTTTTTTTTTTTACTTTCCCAGTTAGTATATCATTTGCTTACACCACCCCTTGAGGGAGATGTTTTACTACAGGACCAGTTCTGTAATCTTTGCACCGACATGGCTGGGGTGAATGTTTCCGCACTTTTCAGCGCCCTAATGGGAAGTGACATGTGTTGAGTGCCTCCATGATTTGTAGCATGTGATTTTATTCAGGTAAGGACGGGAGGAACGTGCGAGAATCGATCATGCCTGCATGTCCAGGTGAGCGAGCAAGGTGAGCACTCGCGCTGACACACCTGGGTGGGATGCGGGCTTAGTGCAGGTGTAAATACTCTTCTTATAAGCTTAACACCCTTATGCTGTTGGTGGCTAATTTAGTACAAAAAGTGCAAATATCGTAAAAAATCTCTGAAACCCTGGCATATGGGTACTCATCTGAGAGTACTCCTTAAAGTCGATCCAATTAGTACCACCATGACAGGGTTTATATGGTTTTCAAAAATCTTTGTGTTCTTGCGGTTTGGACAAGAGTAGCCTTAGCATTGGAAGGGTTAGATGCGAGAGACCAAAGTACTAAATGCGTTATAGTGAAGATCTAGCTATGCCAGGGATCTTAAATCTGGCCTAAGTGTGACGTTACTAGGAGACAAAGACCAATGAGGGCTCTTGTATCATTCACATTACAGAGCAACTTGCGCACCAACATGCACCGAGTATGACTTTTGAGCTATTCGCCACAGCCAGCTTGTTCAGGTTGTCTGGCTAGTTTCATATCCACTTGTTTTTATTCATCTAAGACTACATGTATCTAAAACGGCTTGACATTTTTTAAGGGATTCTTTTTTTTACACATTCCCGTGAACTGATTAGATTTGGTAACCTTAGAATCATTTCAAGGTCATTCGATGGTGTGTTTTGTTAGATTATTGATGTATTCATGGGTGCATTTTTGTACTGGCTGACATCAGAGACCCTCAAAGTGTGATGCCAAAAACAAAAAAAAAGATTGCAACTGATAGATTCGGGAAAAAGAAAACTGTTTAGTATACCCTAGGAATAAATCAGGAAATAGCAAATATACTTGTTTTTTAACTTAATATGCTGAACAATTTTCCTTCTGCTATTTCCCAAAACTTGCATTTGTCAAAAAGATATCACTAGGATAGTCAGCCCATGTGAGGCTGCCACAGGGATGAATGGATTGAAAACTATCATACAGAATATTGGCTGGTTGGGAAGATTTAAGTATGCTATGAAAGTTTGATTACTGAGTTGAACTTTACTTCAAGTATAACTTATATTAGTTTACTAGTTCTTATGGTATGGCCAAAATAGGATACTGACTTGTGGGGGATTTAGATATGCTATATTAAGTATGCCTATGTAGTTGAGGACAATGATTGACTTATAAAAATGGGATATGATAGTCACATGGTTTGTATTGCCCTGTTTAACCCTTGACCTTGGATGTGTGGTGTATGTGTATGATGACAGGAACTGGGTACATGTCAGGGTGGGCGTGGCTGCAATCACCTCCCCCATCACCTCTACCCTGCATGCATCCTTGAGCAGCCTATTAGATTTACCTCATCCCCCTTCCCAACGGGGGTCTGCAAGCGTTCCCTCTTCCCTCCCCTCACACCACAGGTGAACCTTCGGAGTAAGGTATCCCCCCCATTCCCCCCTCCAATTATCACACTCTAATTATCATCGCCCCCCCCCCTAATTTTCATCTGATGAATGTCTCCTCCCCTCATACCTGAGACATATCTCATGGGTACCCCTCCCCATCTCCCGTTCTGTTCTTCTCACACCTCATACTTGAGACACCTCATGAGTACCCTGCATGCACTTACTCTCGCACCTCATGAGTACCTTCTCCCCTCCCCCTCCCCCTCCCCCCACAATCATCTCTTGATGACGTATATTCCTCTCACACCTCAGGCCTAAGACATACGTCATGTGTATCCTCTCTCTACTCCAGGATGGTGTGTGGGGGGGGGGGGGGGGGGGGGGGGGGGGGTGGAATGTCTACAAACATTGGTTGCTCATTGCCTCTGCTCCTCATGCCTCGTGAGTACCCTTGTGAGTGGGATGCGGTTGTACAGGACACTGCCGTCGTCACTTCAGTCACGGTGACAGTGTTTCGTCCTGTCAGAGATGGAAATATAGATTCAGCCATGCATGCATCATCCTTTATGGTGTAGTAGTGGTAGCTTTGCTGCTGCCCACAGTACTCCTCATCCTCCTCTTCATCCTCATCCTTCTCCTCATCCTCCTCTTCATCCTCCTCGTCTTCCTCTTCCTCCTCCTCTTCCTCCTCTTTGTCCTCTTCCTCCTATACATCCTCCTCATCCTCCCCTCCTCATCCTTTTCCTCCTCTGTCTCCTCATCTGTCTCTTCTATTTCCTCCTTTCCTCCTCTTCCCCTCTTCCTCACCCTTCTCCTTCTCCTTCTCTTCCTCATCCTCCCCCTTCTCACCCTCCTCCTCCTCCTCCTGTCTCTGCCTGGAGGAACTGACCAATAATAAATGCCTGTCACCTCTAGTGACATTCCATACTCATAGTTCTCCCCAAACACACACGCTCACATACTACGCTACTACAACTAGGACAGCTAGATCCTTTAGTCAGACGTAGCTGACCAATAATAAATGCCTGTCACCTCTAGTGGCATACCATAACACACACTCACACACACACACACGCTTACTACACTACTACAACTAGGACAGCTCTGTATTCTACACAGTATCTTATTGGATGTACAGTTGACTTGGCTGCATGTCTGGCAGGCTGGGCCGTTGGCAGGTGAGTGAACCTTTATCTTCACTATCATCATACTATGATGTGCTGGTCTCTTGAGTACTGTGTACATGTGTACATGGTATTTGGGTATCTATCGCAGGCAGTATGTGCATTTCCTGTCATCGTGCCACTCAAGGTGGGGACTCTAACCAGTGGTGCTGTAGCCCGACACCAGTAAGGCATTTAGCAGCACCTGTAGAGCACCTGTACCTGTGCTCATCATAGCTCATTAGCACAGGTGTGTCTGGGCTTAGTCTCTACACCTGAGCATACGGAGAGGGAAAGTGAGTGGATTGGTAGTTGTTCATACCTTTACATTCACATCTTGAGATTTTTATTGTCATGTGTGTATTCCTGATGTTGGTTAATAATGTTAAAACCTGTCTTGTTCAATAAAAATTCAGATTTTGATTACAAATACAAAAATGAAAATGCATTAGATATTGATTAACACAATTCGCCCTCCTGGCCATTGAAAACCCACAAATTATTAAAATCTCTACCCCTTTCTTTGTATACCACAAAAAAGAAAATGCTTATTTGAATAAGGAGATATGTACTTTTAGTTCATAGTGATATTTCTCTTCAATTATTACCCAAAAGATGTTGGGAAAGATACAATAGAAACGGTAGGGTCTTTGTGGGTGGTACAGGTATGAATGCCTTCCTTTAGGCCACTTTTAAGTCCAAAGCACAAGGATGCAAAGATTTTTGAAAAACATCTAAACCCTGCCATGTTGGTATTCATTGGATAGGTTTCGCTGAGTACTCTCAGATGAGTACCCATTTGACAGAGTTTCAGGCATTTTCAGGTTTGTTGCATTATTTTGCATTGGCCACATTATCCACCAGCCGCATAAGGGTTAACCTCAAACACACTTTTTTTGTATATGTCAGAACAAGCACTGATCAGCAGTTCCAAGGCAAACAATTCTAGCTGAAGACTAATTAGTGCACTGAAGGTATATTGCCAATCAAACTTATCTACCTAGCTCTTGGCCAATAGATCATCCACTAACCTTTGAGAAATGTCAGTGGCTGGCTCCCTACCTGCTTGCCAGTAGAGTATAGGTCTGTCATACAGTGTACGTATGTCATACAGTGTAGATATGCTGTACAGTGTAGGTATATCATACAGTATAGATATGTCGTTCAGTGTAGGTATGTCATACAGTGTAGATATGTCGTACAGTGTAGGTATGTCATACAGTGTAGATATGCTGTACAGTGTAGGTATATCATACAGTATAGATATGTCGTTCAGTGTAGGTATGTCATACAGTGTATAGGTATGACATACAGGTTAGGTGCGTCATACAGTGTATGTCATACAGTGTAGATATTTCATACAGTGTATAGGCATGTAGTACAGTGTATGTCATACAGTGTAGGTATGTCGCACAGTGTATAGGTATGCCATACCGTGTATGTCATACAGTGTAGGTATATCATACAGTGTATGTCATACAGTGTAGATATATCGTACAGTGAATAGGTATGTCATACAATGTATGTCATACAGTGTAAGTATGTTATACAGTGTAGTTATGTCATACAGTGTATAGGTATGTAGTACAGCGTATGTCATACAGTGTAGGTATGTTGTTCAGTGTAGGTATGTCATACAGTGTATGGCATACAGTGTAGTTAATTGTCATATAGTGTAGGTATGTCATTCAGTCAAATATCAAAATACTGCTTCGTTATAATTGCAGTATTTCATTTTTTATCATATGATATGTAGTTCAGTGGTCCAGGGAAGGCACTATGATGCTCAGGTGTGTTGTGTTTATCCATTGATTACCTGCCTGCTCAGGTGTGGTCATCTACCTGCTCTGACCACTGGTCAAGCAGCAACATGATAACACAAAATAAGCTGATTTTTCCAAGTTATTTTCAAAAGTATTAGAGTAGCAGATGATACTTTCCAGAGGAACTCTGAATGCGAATGCCATGGGTTTAAGGTTAGAAATTCCTCAAGATCTCCTTAAAGGTGTGTAGCTGCTGGTTTCTGGCTAAAGAGCTAGATGGCAGTAGTATGATGATGACGGGGTAGTTTAGCTAAGCAGCTTGTTTACAGGATCCCATTCAGTCCCACAGCCGCGACCTGCCATCACCCAAGGTGGCCGCCTTTCATGCAATCCCCGCTCACCATTCAAAACCAAGATTGTGTGTAATAGCCTTTTTATTGAAGGCGCTTCCCTCGACAAGTAAGAGGAAAATTACATTTAATGGCTCACGGATAAACCAGTTAGGACTTTTGTGAAGTCGCACTTTGGAGTTTTGTTAAACACATCTCAAGTTTGAACAGTCCAAGTTGAGCAAGTTGGTTTCTGTCTGTAGTGTATGGAAGGTTACAATCTAATTGGAGGAAGGGTCAGCACCCATTCTGTAAAACAATTAACCACTAATTAACCAATAGAGTACCTCCAGGAAGGCCTGAGGACAATAATAAATGAAAATCTATAATGGGATTCTTGATATTTCATATTTATACACTTATAACTTTAAAAAAAATGCATTTCAAAAAAAAAATTAATCAACAGATCTTCTAATGGTCCTGTATTTAAGGAAACTCCTGTTTTCAGAGAATAGGAGGTAGCTAATAATTTGAGAATAATATATATAATCCCTATGTTCAATATAGGGCAATTTTAAGGTAGGAAAGACATTTTCTTTAGAATGTGAAGGCTGGTAGATGGTTTCACCTAAACTAGCCTCATACTTTTCAATGTCGGATAGTACAGTCTAGGGTTTAAGAAATGGCAGTATACTGGAGACTTAGAGAGAACATTTTTCCTTAGAATGTGAAGGCTTGGAGACTGTGAGTAGCCTTAGAATTTCCAATGTCTGGTAGTATTTTCTTTATTTGTTTGAGAAATGACAGTATGTAATGGAGCTTAGAAAGGACATTCTAACTTAAGACTGAGAAGGCCGGGGATGGTCACACATCTGAGAGACTGCTTTCCAATCCCTATTAGTGTTAAGAGTCTATGCCGTTCCCAAGGGTCAATTCTGAGATAATCTGTCTACAGTCGTCTCAATAGTCTTGACTGCACTGCGACAACTTTCGTGGCATCTAGGTTAAGAGACTGGGGTCTGGCCAGCTGCCAATGTTAGGTCTTGTCGCTGGCTGACGCGTAGCTGTAAAGAGGATTAATATATCACCTGTAAAATCTAGTCAAGTCTAGTATCTAATCTTACAGATGGATGGGTTCTGTGTGATGGCACACTGCGTAAAAAGGGCTTCAGTAGTGTGATACCAAACAAAACATGTGGACCTAGTATATTAAACAGAGCAGGCTTGATTTCAGATGAATTTTGATTATTATTGATTCCCATTCAGCCCACATGGTCTTGGTGGTAGTAGTATGTAGATATACATACAGGTGTAGCTAATCCTTAGATAATTATTTAAATGATAACAGGTGTGTTGATAGCCTTTAAACCCATTCACAATTCCGAGGCTCCAATTTGCACAATTTCTGGACTTGGTTGCTAAGATCCTATTGGCTGAGCACTGACCGCGATTGCCGACTGGTCGTAAGAACAGCAGGCATAGTAGTAAGTCTGTTAGATCACACCACCTATTATGCAAGGTGGATATACTCCAGTGTAACTGAGACAATTTTCTAACCCCTAGTAGTAGAACATCTATGTTGAAACTATTAGACAAGGGTGATTACCTTCTTAAGCCTTCTCTGCACTAAGTGCCTTGTTGCCCTATTCCCTGTGACAACAGTAATTAAGGAGGTTTAATTAGACCATGCAATTAGTGCAGACACTTGATGATATCTACTCCCAGTGGCTAACCACAGGGTGATTACATAGACTCAGCCTGCCTCCCTCATTAACCCCTTTACACCTGGAGTTAGCCTAGTCCTAGGCCAAGATATTTATTTCACTTCTTTAATAACTTTTTTTTTTTTAATTTTGGTGCAATCAATCCAAGGTTGTGCCACCAGTCTTTTATTACAGAAAAATAAACAACATATATTTCAGGATAACGATACGCAGTACACATATAGATTGCAACTGCAATGTCATAGACAGAAAATACAATGTATTTTTCATTTAACATAAAAATATACACATTGTATAAATGATATAAATAGTCAGTAATGTATCATTTTTCCACTTCAGTCCAAATGGGAGACCAGAAGCCTCTGAACTTCTTCATGCTACCATTTGTTCTTCTATAATAACTTACCTACTGTTTATATACAATTATAAGATGTCTACCCATATTTAGTTCTACGTTGCCTCACCAGGCGGCCAGCATGGGTTCATTTGGATTTCTGACTGACCAGGGTGATCACCATTGGTGCCATGACAGGATATGGTCACACAGAACTTTTTAAAGTCACTTGTAACAACTTTCAACCCTCAAGAGCATGCTAAAACTCCTATATTAAGCTGCACGCCAGAGTATCTTATACTTCCTAAACTAAATATACCACTTTCTTGTAGTCATTTCCATGAAAACCGCTTTTATACTCAATTTTCTGCTGCAAGTGGAAATCTGTATGGCTGTCACATCTAGCGTCAACACTCCATCGTATACTGCTACTAGCTGGCTGCATTTGACCCATATAGATAAGGACCTGCACGCCAGTGCCGGCCAGGTGGATAGCGTTCTCTAGGGAGTGCGAATAACAGGAAGCATTGCTCCCAACCGTCCGGGCCACCACGGTACCGTGGTGGCCAGGACGGTTGGTACTGTGGCCATATCCTGTAATGGCCATCTATCAACAGCATATAAAAAACTAACACCTAAATATTGAGCAAAAGATAGACAGAACAGAGAAAAGCAATATTTAAATAAATCATAGACTAGGAGCTAGTATAACCTGTAGCATACACAGGGTCTTCCACATGTGCAAATATTGTGTAAACAAAATAGTATTTTGAATATAAAACCATGGTCATGTTGTCATTAATAATTGGGTGTGACAAACCTCCTTATATATATTTTCCAACAATACCCTTTTTGTTGTTTTCTCTTCATGGCGGTCAGACCTTGTTTACACTCAAAGTACCGAAAGTTAGATATTTCATTCTTTTGAAAATACCTACAGAAAAAAAAGAATTTATGAAATATCTGAAGGCATGTTAATCTGTAATTTCGCTCATTCTCATCTTGTCAGTTCTTTAGATTTTGTCACATTCACATATTGGGCATTCTTATGAAAAAACCTATTACTTTTGTCATTGGCAACTTTCTCACATTCCTTCAGTAGGAGTTGAATGCTTATGCAGAAAGTGAAATGGAATTTTTATATCACTTTTTACCTCACAATCAAGAAGAGCTCCCTCAACGTAAGTACACTAGAAGGAAGTAATGTCTCTTGCGAAGTCCCACGTATGATGAAATACTGGAATATTTCTTCAAGCGACATATAGTAAAAAAATACCACCTGACTATGATCAACAGCATGGGTATGTCGAAAGCATCTCAAAACTCTTGCCCCGACTCCATAGTTAAGATGTGCAGGTAGCATTACACAAGCTTTAACAAGCACTTGTAGGGGTCCCGAGGCTAATTCCGACAGAAATTATGTATAAGACTCGCAGGTAGGGTGGGTCCTGTGTCATACTAAGAGGTTGGCCTCGTTTGTGTGGGATGCTCTCTCACCTGTGGCCGAGCCCATCATGAGTGCTGTACATTTCACCTGTCTGACTGCTCACACAGAGAATAAGAGACTTTTTCTTAATATCTTAGATGAATGAAAGAATGAATATGTAGCGAGCGACCAATTATTATATGTGCTACAGTGAAGGCCTGGCCATGCCAGGGTTCTCAAATCTGGCCTAAGTGTGACATCACTAGGAGACAAAGATCAATGAGGGCTCTCGTATCGGTGAGAAACTTGCGTGCCAACATGCGCAGAATGGGACATATGGGCTATTCGCCGCAGCCAGTCTGTTCAGGTTGACTGACTGATTTCATATCCACTTGTTTTTATTTATCTAAGCTCATATGGAGAATTTGTTATGCTGCATTTCTGTCCCCCCAAAATCTTGTGACTATTTTGGTAATATCTAATTGAATTTGGAATTTTGCTTTGGGCACATTTATGCCATATGGTGGCTAATTCCTGACTAGCCAGTTGAACGTAGTGGAGGAAACCAGATTACCCGGCGAAAACCACCGCCTAACCCCTAGTCACTGGCAACTTTCTCACAAGCCCAGGCTGGGATTTGAACATTGGCACTGGTGAGAGACAGCGAGCAGTCAGTGGCAGTGCCTTAAACAGTTCAGCCAAAACAGCAGGCCCCAATATCTTATTGATGACAATATTTGTTTTGAGGAAATATTTGAAGGAGCATTGTTGATCAGAACCTAACCCACAACTCTCCTTGCCTTATTCCATAGTTATTGTCACTATTGATTTAGATGAAACTTGTTATAAGGGGATCCCAAAACATAAATGGGTTAAGGGATTTAGTAAGGGGAGGAGTATAGGATTTGAAGGCAGTCGGTTTGTATTTATTAAGTTTTCATTCCATCAAAATCAGGATAAACAACATTTTGACTTTGAATGGCACACTGGGAGTATTAAAACCCAGCAGTTCTTAATTAGTTAATATGTTTAATTTTTTAAACAAACTCTAACGGTAAAAAGTAGCCCATAAATGCTTTTCATTTACACCAGAAATGTGCTTTGCTCAGAAATCCTTGCTTCCTCTAGTCAAAAATACAGTCAAATCTATTAGGACAATTGCCTATCAGTTAGGATGAGCAGGTTAAAGAAGCCACATGCTTGGAGGGCTATTTTTCGAGAAAAAAGTACTTCAATGAATTAATGCATTGCAGCAACACTCCGGGGCAGCATGTATGGGATAGCTGCTGCGTTACTGGTATGGAATGTGGATGCATGTTTATAGGCCTGTAGTTTGCGCAGTGATAATGTCTTTGTCCAGCATGATAAATGGGGTACAGGGAACTTAGGGCCTTGTATACACACCCAGTAGTTGGGGTTTGGGATTTGAATTTCTTTATTGTCATTTTCTCTGCCTTATTGGGGGCTCAACCATCACTAGCCTCTTGTGTCGCGGAATTTGTAATACCCAGGGAGAGCACTGACACACCCACAGTCACTGGTTACTTTTGCGCATGCCAGATTTGAACCTGGGATGTTGGCGTTGGTGAAAGATGGTGAGCAGTCAGTGTGCAATGATTAAGACCACAAGCATGGAAAGGTGGTATTTCTACTATGAATATGTAATTGAATTATTTTTAGATCTTCCCTTAGGTCCCCTGAGGCCCTCTGGCATGTTAAAAAGTAGCCCGAGGGTCCCAGGGTTACAAAGTAGTAGAGTACATTGCTTTTAGATTGGTGAGGTGCTTACCCAATAATTTGTTCAAGTTGATGATTTTAAATTTTCAGGCAACCAATTCTTGTATGTCTAACCTTAATTTTAAGATAGTTTTAATGCCAAAATGTAGCATCAAACACAGAGTCAGTAAAGCCACTTAAGTGGAGATTTTACCTCCTATTAATAGGTTGCATACTAGTTAATGCAGCTGTTGTAGATACACTTGCAAGTGATATTAATTGGTCACAAATACCTAACTGTTTCCTAATACACTAACCAAAGTCACCTCCCTCTCTGCACCTACAATCCAGTGAGGTATATGTTTGATATTGCTAAATTGAAAAGAGTTTTTTTTTGACTAAACGGACCATAAACATCTGTCCACTTACTATTCTTCATAAAGCGCCTTTGAACATTATAGGTGGAAAGAGCACTATGTCAAATATCAATTATTATTATTATTAATTATTATTATTATATATAGGTGCCTGCTGATCGCCTTCGTATTGAAAAGGACCAGTGCTCCTGCTCAGCCAATGAAACACAGCCAACCACATCTAAAGTGCAATACTGTATGTGTATAGTCTTGGGTTGTGGGTAGTGAGGTAAACCCTTATTCTGCTGGTGGTTAATTTGGCCAATACAAAATGATGCAAAAAAACTGAAATATTGATTGAAACCCTGTCACATGAGAACTCATCGGAGAATGATCAGCGAGAGCTAAAACAACAAATACCAACATGACAGGGTTTAAATGGTTCTCAAAAATCTTTGCATCCTTGTGTTTTGGGTGAAATTATAGCCTCAGCATCGGAAGGGTTAAGACTATTTTTAAGGGCTTTGCTAACCAGGCGGGTTGGATCTCTTTTAGTGATATGTACTACATTCCTTATTCAATTACACTGCTTAGCACGTAAAACCTATTGGCTGGTGTTCACAGGAGCATGAACATTGTCACTGCCCCCTTTACTTTATATAGCATTGTGAGATATACCTGCTGAGAGACAGGGTGTGGGCCCTTCTCCACAATGACAGCTTTGTAAAAACATTATTTAGGAATTCAGAATTATCCCCAAACAAGTTAACCAGTTCATGCCATAAGAGATCACCTAGGTTGTCTAATTTAAGCAAAGACTGCCATCTTGAAGAAAATGCGGAATTTGCAGAATAATTAAATTGCTCTAAAATGTCTTAATATAGGATTTATTTTATACTAAATAAATTCTTAATTATCCACTATATTTGTCAAGATATTTCTTCTTTTGTTAGTGAGAAAATGATCATTTGGGCGTAAAAGGGTTAATATTGTTTCCACATGCAGAGAATGCTGTAGGTAGGTGAGGATTTATAGCAGGAGGTGCAACTTGGATGGTACATCATAGGGTATTATATTGGGTGGCGTACGTGACTAGGGTGTTCTAGCATCCTCCACCCTGGACCGCGGGTTGGGCACACCGCGTACCGACCCTTGTCTCTATGAATAGATGGGTTTTCTGATCATTTTACCTGGGGCAATTCTACACCTAGGTTATGAGGCCGACTTAACCATCACCATCAGTGATTCATATTGATAGAAGTGTGCACTTGTTTCTTACCCCTTTTTGCTAGTAGGTTTAGGCTAGCTAGTCAGGGTTCAGTAGAGTACAGGAGAGGATAACTGCTTTTCAGAGAGGTACATGATGTTGAATGGGGAGACACTTTTTATCTCATAATAGAAAAATATGTTATCATTGAATGTAAAAGGGAATTCAGCAATTACAAGTAAGTTCACTGTCATTTGGCAACCTTATTTATCAATGCACTCGCAAGAGGGTTTGTGGGCATGCACACATATACACGCGCGCACACACACACCCATGACATCATCCATATGTTTTGTCATCATGGTATTCATGTAGGTTATTTGTTTATCACACTTTTCAGGCAGATTTGCATGTCATTCACCTGTATACTATAGTCCCTCCACTCCCTCATCACCCTCCCCCCATACCCTCCTGCTGTGAGCTTTACTGAAGCTAATCCATACCCTCAAAGTAATCGAACCATTAGCACAGCCCCTCTGACTGCTCTTGTTATTGAAATACCAGAGTTTATGCCACACAAAATATAATTTGAAAAAACCTCCTAGAAAGTGCAACACCTGGAGCCAGCTATCAGCGGGTGATAGGTATCTGTGAATCGCTTTATGCCCAACACCAGCACTTTTATGCTAATTAGGAAAAATGCTGACAGTGCGCTTTTTCCGCAGGATGATTTATTGAATGTCAATCATAACTTATACGAATGAGCAAGGTCAGATGAGAATTTGTTGCTTATTGATTTATTTTTCAAGCAATATGTTAACCCATTCATGCCTATAGCTCCTACAAAAGGCCTGATTATTCTGGGGATATCATTCTGATTAAAGCAAAAAGTAAGTTATTTGAATGTAAAGTGTTATTGATGGATAAACTACAAATCCTCTATTGATATTTTAGTTTACTAACATCCAGATGACACATTCACAGTGGATATCCTTATGTTTCTGTAGCTGCCAGAACTGTCCACACTATTTTGGTGACATCTTTTTGACTAAATGATTTTTCCGATAAGTATATTTTGAAATTGAAAAAAGAAATATATCTATCAAAATGAGATTATGAAAAAAGCAAAATGAATAATTGAAAATATCTTTTTTTGCTATATTTGTCATACATTTACTAGCTGTGAATAGGAAACATACTTGGTTTTATTTTGAAAAAAAATGTGTCAACTAAACTGAGATTATGAAAAAAGCAAAATGAATAATTGAAAAATATCTTTTTTGCTATATTTGCCATAGATCTATTAGCTATGAATATGAAACATAGATGGGTTAGTTTTGGCCTTATGTAGGTACTAGGTAGAAGGGACGTGTAGTTATTGCAGGTGTCAATAGAGCTAAGCCGGCTAGCTTGTCGAGACGGAGGACTACAAAGCCTGAGGAGGCCCTATGTCAATAGTTAGTGTGGAAGATGAGAGGCATTTACTGGCTGATCCCGCTCTGTATCACAGAGAGAGAGAGAGAGAGCGAGAAGGCAGGAACGAGCAAGCAAGAGAGGTATTCAGCAAAGTTCATAGATCTGTAGGTAGTCAGGACAACAGTGGAGACTGGAGATACGTATACAGAGTACGGGCGCGTGCCAGAAATATGCTCCCCAGTGAAATGAATGGAGGGGGCAGCGTGGAGCTGAGACAGGTTGGCGATGGGGAGATAATGTAGGAGGATTCGTCAGCAGTCATGGTGGAGAAACATCCTCTCCCCGTGTGCTAGGACTTCCTCAGCTAGCGAGCTGTTGGTGGCATTCTTGGCTGGACTCAAGATTTGGTTGGTTACAGTGACATCTTATCATACCATCGACATTGCCATCCTCTCCATCACCGCCTTCCTTTCCATCACTACCATCACTGCCAAAATTGTCACCAACACCATCCTACACCATCACTCTTTCCATCACTTGAATCCTTTCATCTTTGCCAAATTTCCTACCAACACCACCACCCTTTCCATCACCACAATCAATTTCATCATTGCCAAAATTGCCAGAGACACCACCTGAGCACCGCCACCCTTTGCATCACCACCATCAATTCTATCACTGCTAACATTGCCACCAACACCACCACTGTTTTCATCACTACAATCATCACCATCACTGCCAACATTGCCACCAGCACCACCACCCTTCCCATCACCACCATCATAACCATCACTGCCAACATTGCCACCAGCACCACCACCCTTCCCATCACCACCATCATAACCATCACTGCCAACATTGCCACCAACACCACCACCCTTCCCATCACCACCATAACCATCACTGCCAACATTGCCACCAGCACCACCACCCTTCCCATCACCACCATCATAACCATCACTGCCAACATTGCCACCAGCACCACCACCCTTCCCATCACCACCATCATAACCATCACTGCCAACATTGCCGCCAGCACCACCACCCTTCCCATCACCACCATCATAACCATCACTGCCAACATTGCCACCAACACCACCACCCTTCCCATCACCACCATCATAACCATCACTGCCAACATTGTCACCAACACCACCACCCTTCCCATCACCACCATCATAACCATCACTGCCAACATTGCCACCAACACCACCACCCTTCCCATCACCACCATCATAACCATCACTGCCAACATTGCCACCAGCACCACCACCCTTCCCATCACCACCATCATAACCATCACTGCCAACATTGCCACCAGCACCACCACCCTTCCCATCACCACCATCATAACCATCACTGCCAACATTGCCACCAGCACCACCACCCTTCCCATCACCACCATCATTTCCATCACTGCCAACATTGCCACCAGCACCACCACCCTTCCCATCACCACCATCATAACCATCACTGCCAACATTGCCACCAGCACCACCACCCTTCCCATCACCACCATCATAACCATCACTGCCAACATTGCCACCAGCACCACCACCCTTCCCATCACCACCATCATTTCCATCACTTCCAACATTGCCACCAGCACCACCACCCTTCCCATCACCACCATCATTTCCATCACTGCCAACATTGCCACCAACACCACCACCCTTCCCATCACCACCATCATAACCATCACTGCCAACATTGCCACCAGCACCACCACCCTTCCCATCACCACCATCATTTCCATCACTTCCAACATTGCCACCAGCACCACCACCCTTCCCATCACCACAATCATTTCAATCACTTCCAACATTGCCACCAACACCACCACCCTTCCCATCACCACCATCATTTCCATCACTTCCAACATTGCCACCAGCACCACCACCCTTCCCATCACCACCATCATTTCCATCACTTCCAACATTGCCACCAGCACCACCACCCTTCCCATCACCACCATCATTTCCATCACTTCCAACATTGCCACCAGCACCACCACCCTTCCCATCACCACCATCATTTCCATCACTGCCAACATTGCCACCAACACCACCACCCTTCCCATCACCACCATCATAACCATCACTTCCAACATTGCCACCAGCACCACCACCCTTCCCATCACCACCATCATTTCCATCACTGCCAACATTGCCACCAACACCACCACCCTTCCCATCACCACCATCATAACCATCACTGCCAACATTGCCACCAGCACCACCACCCTTCCCATCACCACCATCATTTCCATCACTTCCAACATTGCCACCAGCACCACCACCCTTCCCATCACCACAATCATTTCAATCACTTCCAACATTGCCACCAACACCACCACCCTTCCCATCACCACCATCATTTCCATCACTTCCAACATTGCCACCAGCACCACCACCCTTCCCATCACCACCATCATTTCCATCACTTCCAACATTGCCACCAGCACCACCACCCTTCCCATCACCACCATCATTTCCATCACTTCCAACATTGCCACCAGCACCACCACCCTTCCCATCACCACCATCATTTCCATCACTGCCAACATTGCCACCAACACCACCACCCTTCCCATCACCACCATCATTTCCATCACTTCCAACATTGCCACCAGCACCACCACCCTTCCCATCACCACCATCATAACCATCACTGCCAACATTGCCACCAACACCACCACCCTTCCCATCACCACCATCATAACCATCACTGCCAACATTGCCACCAACACCACTGTTTTCATCACTACAATCATCACCATCACTGCCAACATTGCCACCAGCACCACCACCCTTCCCATCACCACCATCATTTCCATCACTGCCAACATTGCCACCAGCACCACCACCCTTCCCATCACCACCATCATTTCAATCACTTCCAACATTGCCGCCAACACAACCACCCTTCCCATCACCACCATCATTTCCATCACTTCCAACATTGCCGCCAACACAACCACCCTTCCCATCACCACCATCATTTCCATCACTGCCAACATTGCCACCAGCACCACCACCCTTCCCATCACCACCATCATAACCATCACTGCCAACATTGCCACCAGCACCACCACCCTTCCCATCACCACCATCATAACCATCACTGCCAACATTGCCACCAGCACCACCACCCTTCCCATCACCACCATCATTTCCATCACTGCCAACATTGCCACCAGCACCACCACCCTTCCCATCACCACCATCATAACCATCACTGCCAACATTGCCACCAGCACCACCACCCTTCCCATCACCACCATCATTTCCATCACTGCCAACATTGCCACCAGCACCACCACCCTTCCCATCACCACCATCATTTCAATCACTTCCAACATTGCCGCCAACACAACCACCCTTCCCATCACCACCATCATTTCAATCACTTCCAACATTGCCACCTACAACCCACGTCAATGGACAATGCCATCAGCACCACTTCTCATACCACCCATGCTAGACTAGGCTCTTAGTCCCTAAAAGGTTGACATTCCCTTCTGTGTTGACCAAACAGTGTGGTGTAGTACCAGGTATGGTAGATATATGGCACCACCTGATCCTCCTATCTCAAGAGATTTTAGGCATACTCAATCTGAATCCTCTATATTCCCCTGGTGAGGTAAGTGTAAATTAAATTGACCACTATGGCCATCTAGACTATTTGGTTCCTGGAAATAGAAAAGGACATGACAGAAAATACACATGACAGCCTAGAAATCTAGACTACTCCAATGCTTATCACTCCACTACCTGACCACCACAAAGACAGCCACAACACTGTATAAGCCAGCCATCTGCACTAGCAGACCAGCACTACCTGTCTTAGCCTGCCTCCCAGGCCATATTTAAATGTCTTCCATTGTGGATAGATGGCACTGGGGTATACTAGGAGGTCATTTGGAAATATCTATTCACACTTATCTCCCTCGTGTGGCAATTGTGTGAACTAACAGTAGGCCACAAGTCACTATCTAGTATAGGTGCAGGCATTTCTATATAATCAAAATAGTAAGATCAGAGTAGAGCCTTGTAGCTAGGCTATAGCTGTCTGTGCTGCAGCTCAGGTAGAGAGAGAGAGGGCAGGAGAGAGGTGATCACTCTTGTTGCTGTGACAAATAGCGCGTACAACTCTGATGGCTATATTTTTAGCAGCAGCGGCGGCAGGGTCCTCGCATTGATTTAAGCCAGAGGCTGACTGGCTGGCAGGAGCAGCAGCGAGTATGTACTCAGATAAATAAAACAAGTGGATATGAAACCGGCCGGTCAACCTGAACAAGCTAGCCTCAACCAATATCCAAAAAGTTGTGCTCTGCGCATGCTCAGATGATGCTGGCACACAGGTTTCTCAGTAATGTAAATGCTACGAGAGCCCTGATTGGTCCTTGTTCCCTCATGACCCCACATCGATGCTAGATCAGAATCCCCTGTCGTGTCCAGCCCTTCACTAAAGCGCATATAGTAATTGGTCTCTCGCTGCGTATCCATTCTTTTCTTCATCTAAGGTATGTAGGAGCTGTTCATACCCATTGTGGTGAGGGATGCCCCCCATGAATGCAGTCATGCTTTTGCTGCGAACCTCTCAAGCCTGCATCCGCTAACAGAATTTTCATAAGAAAATAAAACAAAGTAAATCAAGCGTCAATCCTGTGTGGTGTAGGCAGGTCCCTGTCTCACTGGGATCTGTGCTTCATGTAACCTGGAAAAGTCACTCACTAGGGGGAGATGCTCAACACAAAGCCTAGAAATAATTGCTTTGGAATCTGTTTGTGGGGAAGACTAGACATTGATTAATATTTGGAAATTTAAAGTAGCACACAGGAAATGTGACCAAGGTGTGTTTATTATTGTAGCTTGCCATCCTGCTGTTTTGGGTAATTGCATTTGGACTGCACCCAAGTTGGTGAAAATAGATACACAAAATTTCATCTTGATGCAAGATTTTTATTTTAAGGCGTTTGATTTTATAAAAAATTTAACTTCCACATCTATCTCTTATTTAAATATGTACAATATTTCTGTCAATTCTCAGTAATTTGGAATCCTTTCTTAAATCATCAATGCGTTTCCTGATGCTCTGGGGTGAATAGGGTTAATGAAAACTGTGCACTGGTAAACATAAGTCAACACAACACAAAAGGATCATCATTGGCTCTGCCAAATAAATCACCCAGTTGATTAAATAAAGATCCCTAGCTTAAGTTGATAAAGTTGAAGTCACCTGGCAGGTTTCCAAATTCAGGTAGTTAAGGCACCAGGGGGTGCACTATGGGGGTTTTGAAGGGTTACCCAAAAATGTCTTTAGTGGTCAAAATCAGGTAATATCTCGCTGAATTGAACCTTAAGTATCATTACGTATTAAATATTTAAAAGGAGAAATATGAATCAGTACCAAACTTACCACTCCTCAGAGATATTCTAAAAAAATTATTTAATTCAAACGTTGTTTTCAAAAGAGTCATATATCCCATTTCAGATATCCAGTCAGTAAAATCAACCCTTCTCGTGAAACACAGATCTTTTACAAGGAAGTGATTTGACTCTTAACCCTTCCAATGCTGAGGCAACTTTTGTCCAAAGCTCAAAAACATAAAGATCTTTGAAAACCATATAAACCATGTCGTGTTGGTATTCATTTGATAGCTTTTGCTGAGCACTGTCAGATGAGTACCACGTACAAGCCAGGGGTTCAGGTATTTTTCAGGTTTTTGCATCATTTTGTACTGGCCAAAATAGCCACCACCAGCATAAGGGTTAAAGGGAGGTGGCTGTACTTGACTAATTTATGTCTAATAGTAACTGTCATCTTCATCATCATTGATACAGCAGGTTATATAATAAGAACGGTTGGAAAGGTACTTCCTTGATGACTGCATTAATAGTAGATTTTGTGTACTCAATAGTTGAATTTATAATCGGGGAGGAATCTCTAGTGGAATAACTGAAGAGTTTGGTCCTGAAATAGAAGTTTGAGACATTTAGTGAACAACTTGATTTTTAAAAGAGTTTGCATCATCATAGTTCATGATACATCCACTAGGTGGGGCTCCCAAGAGAAAATTAAATGTGTTTGCATTTTATATTAATTAGTGTCAATCAAAGAAAGTAAAGCCACCATAACTATAGAGAAGTCACACTTCATATCATTTATCTCAACTGCATTGCATACTGTAGATTCACAAAAGATTGTGTTATAAGAGTAAATTTTGTGAATTGACAGAAAATAGATTTTTGCGTTTTTTTACTTTTCGAATTGGCTGCAACATGGAGTGCCAGCTGTACACTTAAAGGGGCAGCACTATAATCTTTGCGAATTTTAATTTGCGTCCGAGGCTTAACGCTAAAAAAACGCAAAAATTTAACCAATGCAATCTTTTCGGAATTTACAGTACCTTACCAGCCTGGCTTTTAAAAGGCAACATCTTGATTGTTCGTTGTAGTTTAGACTACATACACCAGGTGTCACCACAAGTAAGACAAGAATGGTTGTGGCAGATTATCTCTCGTAACAACCCAGATCTCTCCCGGTGCTGCATGCGCCTACCAGCACATGAGTGCAACTGGAATGAATGTGATTTGAGGAGGAGGAGGAGGAGGAGCACTGGGGAAGCTATTCTACCTCCAGAGAGAGGAGAGCGGTATCGTCATCGGGACAATGACGCACTGGAGGCACTTTCCAGGGATCCATCTTGACACAATGTGTTGCTTAGGATAATAGAAAGATGAATAATTAATGCCAGGCCCGACCAATCAATATTCGCTGCCTCGAACGTCAGGTCTGCGAACCTGAATCTCGCTCGAATTTGTCCGCGGCAAAGCGACCTGGTCACTCAATCATACTTATCTTACGCCTAATTGGTAATTAGGTAGAAAGTAGCGGCCATATTGGCTCAAGATTTCTGTCCATCCCCGCTAGCTACAGGTGCGGCGTGTGGGGAGCCAGTGGAGTTTGTCGTTATGCGGCGGTATCATGTGACAGTGGAAGAAATCATTACCGAGATTAGATAGTCACAGAATAAAGTGTGCTCAATGCGTAATTGACTATGTGGGTGGCTATACTAATACAATTTCTCCACAGATCCCTAACGGACATATACAGGGCTGGTCTCAGGAAAGCATCAGTTTAGGGTATGTTTCTGCAGAATAAAGTTTATTTTTAGGTAAATTTAAGAAAAAGTGTAAATACAGCTTAAGTTTTCATTGTGAATGTGAAGCTCCTTGTTGAAATTACCATAAATCAGTTTTTGAACATGATTTTGTGAGATGTAATTATACCCTTTAAATTTGTGCAATTTCTCAGATGCGAACATTCCCAACCAGTACTAAGTACCCAAATAAGGTTTGTTTCTACCAATTTCTTTACAAGAATGAATCAGGAACTAATGGGACAGTGTTGCCACTGAAAAGTTTATTTACCATTTTAAGATTTCTACTCATATTTCTACTCTACACTGGCTCACCAGGCGACCAGCATGGGGTTTCTTTGGATTCTGACTGACCAGGGTGACCACCATTGGCGCCATCTATCAACAGCAACTAACACTAACACCTAAATATTGAGCAAACAATTGACCAGAACACAGAAAAGCTATTTTTAAGTAAATCAGAGACTAGGAGCTAGTCTACTCCAATAGTTGCTCAGAAAAAAACCCTCTAACATCACCTGGTGTGAAAAATGTGAATTAACTCAACTGCCCTGAACCCTGGTGTCTATAAGATAGCACTTGAAATAAAATAAAAACTTGAATATTGATCCAATAAATAAGTCATCCTAAATTGTAGGAAAAAGTTCAGACATACACACTTTAAAATTGTTTTTATTTCGTTGTCTCTTGACAGTAGAATTCCTTCAGTTTGTATCCATGTAGCGTTTTCCCCATTGAACCAAGGCTACACCTCCAGTAATCAGAAATGTTGAACTGATTACCTCTCAACAGCAACAGCGGCTACTTTCTCCATCAAGTACGAAGGCAATGAGCTCTTGTTTCCAATTATCGTAAGCAGAGGAATTGGTTTTCAGATTCACGGGTCTTCATTGCACCGCCTTATTGTAAGTGGGCAGCGGCAGAATTACAAGGCCCAGCTAGCCATGCTGTATCCCCGCATGTCATTGGAGAATATAGGGATCCAACACAGCTGCTACAATACTTCAAAATAAAAGATGCAAATTTAAGCAAGGCAGAAATGGATCAGTAAGTAGAATGCTGTACCCAATATATTGCTACTCTGAGCACCTAGTAGAGGGCAGCACCTAGTAGTGTGCTACTCTGGGCATGAATGAGTTAAATACTTATCAGCCAGTAGAGGGCAGCACCTAGTAGTGTGCTACTCTGGGCATGAATGGGTTAAATACTTATCAGCCAGTAGAGGGCAGCACCTAGTAGTGTGCTACTCTGGGCATTAATGGGTTAAATACTTATCAGCCAGTAGAGGGCAGCACCTAGTAGTGTGCTACTCTGGGCATGAATGGGTTAAATACTTATCAGCCAGTAGAGGGCAGCACTTAACAGTGTGCTACTCTGGGCATGAATGGGTTAAATGCTTATCAGCCAGTAGAGGGCAGCACTTGATAATGTGCTACTCTGGGCATGAATGGGTTAAATACTTATCAGCCAGTAGAGGGCAGCACCATGTATAGCATGGTTCTCAGACTGAGTTAGGTACAATGCCCCCACCACTATATATACTAAGTAGATTTGATGTCTCTCAACCTATAGATGGCAGCACTGTTTTCACGTGTTGTAGTTGATAACTCATCTGTTCCAGACGTCAGCTCAAGTGCATCCCCCTTGAGGACTTATTCAGAACTAAACCTGGAGTGAAATCAACTGAGGTTAGTGAGACTAAAGAGCCAGATAGCACAGACTTGTAGCAAGTCTATACCATGTACAGTGCTACTCCAGACATGAATGGGTCAATTATTTATCTACTAGTTGAGGGCATCACTAGTGACATGTTTCTCTGGACACAAATGTGTTAACCCTTCCAATGCTTTCACCTATAAGACAAGGATGCAAAGATTTTTAAAAACCATCTAAACCCTGTCATGTTGGTATTCATTGGATAGCTCTCACTGAGTTCTCTCAGATGGGTTATGTGTCAGTGTTTCAGTCATTTATTAGGTGTTTTGCATCATCTTGTATTGGCCAAATTAGCCACCAGCAGCATAAGGGTTAAAACATGAGAACACCTGGGCATGAATGTGTTAGGTTGTATATCAGTCGGTAGAGGGCGCCACTTTGTGATGCCTCAAGTGGCGATAGTTTTTGCAGTGTAGAGGCCAGCCAATTATAGTGCTGAAGTTTGCCTTCTCAGGTCCTTATCAGCGAGAACAGTGCTGTAACATAAATCATGGCAGGCAGAAACAGGCTCTGATAGCCGTGATAACACTCCGCACCAGATGCACAGGCCAGTTGACAGTATTTACATTGTGGTGACATATAGACTCACAGGCCAGAAACCAGGAACGTGTGCCATCCCTTAGACACCTATATA
>OZ012685.1:26438878-26503535 GCA_963942565.1 Maea johnstoni
GTGAACCATGTTGGTGCTGATTTAATAGACTGGGCAGTGAGTCTATTTTCCGCTGGGGTGCAGGGGAGATGTTGCATGCTGCTGTTGTGATTGTAGCCAGGGCATGTGTTATTTCTACATACTGTGGTGGCCTCTGGTGGCCGTATGACAAAACTAGACTCCACTTTGCCCATGGCAGTTGTGCCTTATCGTTTATGGCAATCTGTGTAGCTACAAAATCATGTTACAGAACAAAAACAGCAGGCTGCTCTGATGGAGAAGGCCATGACATTTGAAGATAGCAATTACAGGGTCCAGCAATTACCAAAGAGCCAGCTTGGCCTGCTTAGGGCTAATTGAGGTCCTGGAATCCACTTCCCTTCTCAATGCTCTATCAGCCTTTCATCTCATCACAAAGGTTTGAATAAAAGAATAATAGTAATATTTGTAAAAAATATATATATATATATTTAACCCTTCTAATGCTGAGGCTACTTTCGTCCAAAATACAAGGATGCAAAGAAACATCTAAACCTTGTGCTGCTGGTATTCATTGGATAGCCCACGCTAAGTACTCTCAGATGAGTACCCATTTGCCAGAGGTTTCAGTCAACTTATTTTTGGTTTTTGCACCATTTTGTATAGGCCAAATTAGCCTCCACCAGCATAAGGGTTATGATTAAAGCATCAATTTGCAATTTAATATGTATAGGACTTTTTTGACCTTTGAAGTGCTAAGGTTGTTGAGATGTTATTTGATCAGTGGCTTGTTAGTTCAAGCTTTATTTCTGTTGTCTACAAATATAACAAACCCTTATACCCTCACAAATTATGTAGCTGAGACTTCCTAAGAAATGCTGGGATTTTCCTAGGAAAATCCTAGATAGAAACGTCTTAGTATTCCATGTATCATTTGATAAGGATGTTCTAAGGTACTACTTTTCAGTGAGAGTATTGGGACTTCTTAGGAAATGCTGGGGATTTTTCCTTGGAAAATCCTAGGTAGAAACTTTTTAGTATTCCATATGAGATTTGATAAGGGTGTTCCCAGGTACTACTTTTTCAGTGGGAGTACTGAGTTTTCCTAGGAAATGCTGGGATTTTACGAGGAAAATCCTAGAAGGAAACGACTTACTATTCCATATGCCTCATTTGATAAGGGTGTTCCCATGTACTTGTTTATAGTGGGAGCTGAAAGTGATCCTGCAGAGAGGGGAAGTAAGTGGGTTTTGATGCTGTAAGCTCAGTCCCTGTACGGTTTGATAGGGTATGCAGCTATTCAGCTTGCTTCCTAGATTACATCATTAGTGCATGTCTATTTTGCTGATCCTCTTGTATCGGCAGTATATGTGTGATTAAATAGGCAGCTTTTATTGCGTTTAGAGCATAAACACTACTAATGGCATTATGATCACAGGCAAATGATTATATTAAGGGTGCAATTTTTGGCTACAGTATTAAGTATCCTGTAGGGGAAAGAGAGAGACAGAGAGAGGGAGAGAGATCTAGAGAGAGATCCAGAGAGAGAGAGAGAGAGAGAGAGAGAGAGAGAGAGAGAGAGAGAGAGAGAGAGAGAGAGAGAGAGAGAGAGAGAGAGGGAGAGAGAGAGAGAGAGAGAGAGAGAGAGAGAGAGAGAGGGGGGGGGGGGGGGGGAGGGAGAGGAGAGAGAGGTGGGGGGGGGGGGAGATAAAGAGAGAGAGAGGGGGGGTAGAGGGAAATGATGTCCTCAAAGAGTATATTAGAGGCATAAACTAAGTTAGCATGCATTCCTGTGAGTGTCACCTAAGTACTTAGAGGGGTAACGTTTAGTGGCTAGAATTCCCTGGCCCCTTAATTGTCAAGTGCTGAATGTTGGAATAAAGCTTAAAATCACAAGGAGATATGAATGCTGTATTACAATTGATAATTCTTCAATTTTCTACTGAGAGATGCATCATTTAGGTATTGTGAAGATAGTCCTGTTTTTTGCCACTGCTTGTGATCAAGTGCAAAGAGATGCATCATTTCAAAAGGTATTGTGAAGATAGTCCTATCTTTTGCCACTGCTGGGATTAAGTGGTTACTTAAAACAAGCATGATTGAACCAACAATCAGATATCAATAGTGTGATCTTTACGGATGGCTTGGCAGCAATTATGACAGCTCGGCGGGTTATTTGTTGATGTTGCCGCCTCTCGCTGGCCCCTGCAGCCTGCAGAAGAGGCGCTACTGCAGTATCAACTATGCCGCTTCTTAACGCAGTTAGTCCATCCCTCTCCCAGGAATACACAGAATTTGTACATAGCTTCGGGCCATCTTGGGGAAATTTTAACCACATGTCAGTTATGATTACTTTTGGGCAGCGCCATGAAGTGGGGCTGATAAATCTAATCACTGGTGTAATTGCTGCTGCTGTATGCTGAATGCTGAATGCATATTGGTGAGGTGCAATGCTGAATGCACGCTGCTACCTCAGGAGGAAATATTAGTGAGCTTGCGAGGTTAGTAGCGTTGATGATGGTAACAGTGGATGTCGTACTGGTGGCTTCCGCTGCCATTACCAGATAGCGGCAACTCTTTACCACTGGGGTGAAATCAGCCTCCACCTGAATACTGGTGCTATTGATCAGCCCACAGCCTACTGGTGAGTGAGTGAGAGAGAATGATCACTGCTACTTCTCCTCTTTCTCCTCCTCCTTCTCCTCCTCCTCCTCCTTCTCCCAGGGTTTCTATTCAGCAGCACTGCCAGCAGCCAGCAGCGCAATTCTCTAAATGCTGCTCGGTGCCGCCGCGGTGGCCGGCCACTGACTGAGCGAGAGCACGGCAAATCTCCACTCCACTCTACTCTACTGCCGCAACAACAACAACAACAACATCTACTACATGTGCTACATCAGCCACTCTCCCTGCCATCACTCTCCTCCTACTACTACTACTCCTAGCTACTGCTGCCCATTACGTACTGCAGCCATGACTGCCACTGAGGCCCAGCATCCTTCTAGCCACGGACAGCCACGGCCACAACACCCAGCAGCAACAACAACAACAACAAAAACAACGCATGAAACAAAGGTCAGGTTGGTGCTTCAGGTTTGATCACTTCACCTTTCTTAAACCCTGTGCATTCTTACTGCAAACCTCAGCTGCTGTTGCTGCTACTGCTACTGCTGCTACTACTGCTGCTGGTAGTAACTGCATGGTTGTGAGTAGTGTGTTTGGGTGTGTAGGTGAGTGTGTAGGTGTGTCTGTCTGTCTGTCTGTATGAGTGAGCGTGTGTGTGTGTGAGTGTGTGCACGTGTAGGTTTTGGTTTGTGTGTGTATGTTTGTGTGTGTGTGTGTGTGTGTGTGTGTGTGTGTGTGTGTGTGTGTGTGTGTGTGTGTGTGTGTGTGTGTGTGTGTATATAAACGCTTGTCCATGACTGGCAGTTAGCACTTGCATGCTCTTGCTTAGCCTGATGCAGGGTGGCATGCGTGTTAGTGAGAAGGAAGTGCCCCTACAGATAGATACATAGCTGAGCACATGGTTGTGTTGCTTAATTACCTGTGTGCTGAGAGTGTGTGTTATGGTATGGTAAGCCGGGCGGGCGGGCCCCAGCTGATCAGGGGGCTGCCCGGTGCTGAGGCTGGCAAGACTGCATTATAATGATGATTGGGATAACATCAATACCAGCACAGGCCAACAAACATATGAGGGAGTTGAAGGAGCATACAAACAGATGACAATTGTGCAAATATCTTTTTAGAACATATTTTTGAAAAAATAAAATATTTTTTTTTTAAAGATTTTTGGTTTATTCAGTACTTGCCAAATATGGCCATCGTGTAAACATACCACTTGTGTCGATTCCTAGCAGATAAGAAATTTATGTCATAATTGAAATACATGAAAAAAAATGATTGAAAGTGGTTGTTCCTGTTTAGTATAACCAAACCTTTTACACTTATCAAATGTTACACTCTTACTGGTGAATGATGTACAAAGATTTCAAAAGGAGACATACTAGATTTTTTTTAAATGTCTAAAACAATGCTACCTCACTCCCTGGGAATACATGGTAGGGAGGGCATTTTCATGCAAATTCAGAGAAAAGTGCCATTTTTGATGGAAAAAATTGTTAGTTCGATTTGTGAAAAAGGTTCTATAAACCCTTGAATGCCTACTTATTTTGAGGTACCTCTTTCCAGAGAACCTGGTATCAGCATCCTTGAGAAAAGAGCAATACTATTATGAGTTCTTTAGGTAGTGACTTTGGTTAAAGGGGCAATAGCATGTGAGTTCTATGAAGGAACCTAATACCAACAGTAACAGCGACTTCCTAGATAATCTTGGAATTTTCCTTGGATAATCCTAGGAATTTTTCTTGGTTAATCTTAGAGTATGAATGTTATGAATTCCATTGGTAGTAAGAATAAAGCTTAGGTCTGAAGAGCCAGCAGGATTGGAAAAGATAATTTCAGATGTAATGAACGGCTAACGTATGCTTGTCATACTAGGAGCTGGTTGCCTCTAACTGGTGTTACCCTATGATGTTCTTAGAACCCCCTCTCTGCATATCATCTTATACTGCAAATTTGATATTTGAAAAAAGAAATAAAATTGCCTTCCTTAATAATAATGATAGTAATAATAATAATAATAATAATAATAATAATCAAAATAATAATAATAATAATAATAATAATGATAATAATAATAGTGATAATAATAATAATAATAATAATAATAATAATAATAATAATAATGATAATAATAATGATGATAGTAATGATAATCTTTATTTAAAGAGAGTAACTCAGTCCAATAGTAAGATCTTCTCTGAGGCCCTCTGGCATCCTTGATTAGAAGAAAGGAATACCTTTCTTAAAATTCAAAAATCTTTTGAACTTGTTATTTATTCAAATGCCTACTTGTGGAAATAAACCACTCTCCTTGAACATTAGAAGAAAAATCTCATCTAAAAATCTGATGATCTTTTGAATTCTGTATTGATTCCTTGTGTTGGGTGAGATTGACCTACTGAAGGTGCAGTTATACAGTTATAACCTTATCTTGGTACATGTCGGTCTAGCTGTCATGAGCAGGAGTTCTGTGATCATCTGTCAACAGGGAAACTGGATTGGACATGCAGACCGACACCTTTTCACTGGGTCATAAGGGTTTACACTACTACTGGTACATATGTTGAGAATTAGTCACCTTCCAATATCAAAGTTTAAACAGAAGATTAAGAAATCAATCTGGGAGTGACGTGGTTGTCAGTCAGTCTGTCATCGAGCATCAGTCAATGTGTCACCTTTTTAAAATGAGATATTAGGTATTAGACACTAAGGCCACTCCAATTTAATTACTTGTCTTACAAGCTTTTTTTGGAAAAAAAATCCTGTCAGACTCCAAAAAAAAGTAATAAAAAAGTCTACTTTGGTGTCTTACGGACAAAAGTGGTTTGGAAATTTTCTGTCAGACTCCAAAAAAAAAAAAAAAAAAAGTGCTAGATTTAAGAATATTCATCATTAAGTTGATTCAATCAACTTCAGGAATTTATAAATGCTGTAGTAGAGCCTCATATTTGAGGATGTATATCTCCCACCCTTAAGGTTACAGGGATTAGTTGATTTTGATTGATTTTATTTAGTTAAGAATAGGCTGTTAGAAACATCTCGCTACCAGTCCTAGTCAGCAGACTCTAAAAAAAAAAAAATTAATAAAAAAAGCCTCATTTTTCAACTTTTTTTTTATTCCAAAATGGCTCATTTCCTGCCTCCTGAGCACGTAAGACAAGTAATTAAATTGGAGTGGCCTAACCTATAACCAAACGTAGCCCAGCCATCCTAGGAAATCCTGAAATATTCCTAAGATATGTCCAGGAATTCCTAGGTATTCCTAGCTTCATTTGGAAAGGGAATGCACTTCAGACCTCTTGTGAAATCCTTGGACTCTCCTAGGTTTATCCTAGGATTTCCTTGGCATTTCCAGCATTATTTGGTATTAGGAGATGTTATGAGCTTTTTACTATGCACTCATTTCTGGACACATGCTTTTACTGTCATGGGGGCTTAACCCTTCCAATGCTGAAGCTACTTTCTTCCAAAACAAGGATACAAAGATTTTTGAAAACCATCCAAACCCTGCCATGTTGGTATTCATTAGATAGCTCTCACTGAATACTCTCAGATAAGTACCCATGTAGCAGGGTATCGGTTATTTTTCAGGTTTTTTTCATCATTTAGTATAGGCAAAATCAGCCACCAACAGCACAAGGGTTAATTGTTTGACAGTTATTCTTACTTAATTATCCTTGCACACACACATACATGCCTTTAAAGTAGTATGTGACTGGTATCAATGAATATCCACTGGTGGTGTTAATATATGTCTGGGAGTCTATTCACAATGCCCCACGCTCGCTTGCTCTGTAGGCGGCTAATCTCCATGATTAAACAGCTGATAACCTCTCGGTGACACACTAGGCTTAAAAATACACATCCCTTGGAGAAGAAAGCGTTTAAGGTCAGGGCCCCAGCAGTGCCAGAACAAACAATATGTCAGCCGCAGAGATACCGCGGACAATAAAAACTACTTAGACTTACCCGTGTAGAGGAGATGTTTCATTGACTGTAATAAATCAGTAAGCTTTGGTGCACGATTCAGAGCAAAGTTTATGTTAGCCTAGCTAATAGGCTTTACTGGGTTTTTTTCTTTATGATATATATATATATATATATATATATATATATATATATATATATATATATATATATATATATATATATATATATATATATATATATATAAATATATATATATGTATGTATGTACGTATGCCTGCACCTATACTGAATAGGGGCTTGTGGCCTGCAGTTGGCCATTTAGTTCATACCAATGCCACATGAGGGGGTTGTATTGACAGTAGTATATTTCTAACTACTCTCCTAGTATACTGCAGTGCCATCTATCCACAAGGGATGACATTTGAAAACGGCCTGGGAGGCAAGCTAAGTTTATGTGTGCTTGTGTCTGTGTGTTCTCTTCTTCTCATTTCTAGTTCTCGCTGGGTGTCCTATTGTCTCACGTACAGACCTGTTGTGACAAGAGCTTTGTTAGTCAGTTTGTTTGAAAAATGGTTCTTAGACCCATTTATCTTGCTCAGATTGGACTTTGTTCTCTAGTTCTTCAAAAGAAAATGGTATTTTGACTGTAAATATTGTACATTTAGAGCACAATTTACACAAACATGGGTATTAGCCATATGAACCCTCAAATCTCTTTGAATCTAGCCTAGAATGGCTACCATGGAATTTCCATGTTTAAAGGTCCTTTTTAATGAATCGATAAATGACCCACATGTGACTGAATCACATAAAAACCTCTTAAAATGTCTCAGAAGATATTGAAAACATACTTTTAAGGGTTGTGGTGTATAATGGCTTACTACTCATCAATACTATCAATATACTATTACTTAATCTATCATAACTCACTGTTTGTTTGTTTGTATGTACTGAATGGGCAATGACACACTGCCATGAGTGACTTACTTCCCCTGGTGCTGAGCTATCATGGGCAACAGGCATTGCCTGATATTAATTGCACATAGCAATTGTATTCCCTCCTACACCTCCTCTTCTTGTATAGCTCTCATTGTAGCTGCCTCTTTAGGTGCACATATTGACTTGACACGAGCACTCATATGTAATCAGGTAGGACAACTCATACTAGGTCTATATCTAGTGAAATGGTAACTGGCGATAGATTGTGGGTTGTACAGGTTTCCCAGTACTTAGAATCGATATCAATGGGCATATGTACACGAGCAGTTGTTTTTTATCTAAGAAAAAAAAATATATATTAAGTACTGCCATCAATCTAGATTTATGTATTTTTTTGAGCTAAATAAAGAGGAGTTATAAAAGGGGGTAATTAAGAGGTAAACTTGCTCTCACTGTAGCTGCCTCTTTACGGTGCACATATTGACATGACACGAGCACTCATATATAATCAGGTAGGACAACTCAGCACTGTGTGTGAGCTGCCTGGATCAATCCTGTATTCCCCACCTATCTATATTGCACACAATTCAGCCTCCATCAATAAACCCATCATTGGGAGCCAAATATTCACACTCTTTTTATGGCCAGTTGATAAACATTAGCTTCCAGAGCTTAACATTGTATTTGACCCATTCATACTAGGCGCAAAATCGTGGCCTGAAACATATGTACAAACTTTGGAAAGAAGGCAATACATTGATAACTATTTGATTGAAAGTTTGTGATACTCTTGGTTTGAACAATCCTATTCAGATAAAGCCTGGTATTGCCATTTTGATATGGCCAATAATGTTTTGACCTGATATTGCCATATTGATATTGGGAATTGCTTTGGGCTAATATAGCCATCTTGAAAGGGGTAATTGCTTTGGCCTGATATTGCCAAATTGAGATGGAGAATTGCTTTGGCCTGATTCTGCCATATTCATATATGGAATAGCTTTTGCCTGATGTTACTCACACACACACACACACACACACACACACACACACACACACACACACACACACACACACACACACACACACATACATATATATATATATATATATATATATATATATATATATATATATATATATATATATATATATATATACATACATATATATATATATATATATATATATATATATATATATATATATATATATATATATATATATATATATATATATATATATATATATATATGTATATATATATATTTGATGTTCCTTACATCAAGGCAACAAGGAAGTGCCACAGGTATGTACCGAGAGAAGGAAGGAATTGATTATACACCCGGATGGTTGATCATTACGAGATTGTTCAACAGTTTTCCTGGTACCATAAACTACCACGTTCTAAGTCATCACATACTGTAACAACCTTAATATATCATTTATGTCTGTTGCTTGAGGGCTTTAAGTGATCTAGATTACTCTTGTAACATTGCCTTTCCATACAGTGTGATAGTAGTGTTGGTTTTGCAATCTCCATCATAACCACGGCCATTGGAACAATACCTTCTTAGATACCATGTGAAAGTAAAATGTAAGTTGAAGCCTGACCACTCTATTTGTTTATGATGTGTGTGTGGTATGGGTGTGGGTGTGTGTGTGTGTGTGTGTGTGGGTGTCTATATATATATATATATATATATATATATATATATATATATATATATATATATATATATATATATATATATATATATATATATATATATATATATATATATATATATATATATATATGTATATATATATATATATATATATATATATATATATATATATATATATATATATATATATATATATATATATTTTTTATATATATATATATATATATATATATATATATATATATATATATATATATATATATATATATATAATACTGACACCGATTTCAGGTTGAAAATTCTCATATTTGCTGCCGTTTAACACTGATCCACAGTTCCAGTATATCTACATAATATACATAATGTAGATGAGACATATTCACAGGATCAGCTATTAAAGTAGAGAGAGAGAGAGAAATGCAGATACCAGTCTTTTGACTGGTAATAGAATTTACTGTACAAGCACTGTATGCAATATTGAATATCTATCAATGCATTAAACTCAGTACAACTAGAGGTGTTCTGGCCGTATACTTTGATGATGTTTTTACTGCAGGTATGAACAAGTGCTAAGTGAACCTTCATTAATAGGTTATTATTCATGAACTTGACAAATGGCTGATAAAGGATAAAGGCTCACAAAGTTGGGCATTTTATTCAGCGGTGATGTCAAAGACGCGGGATTGATTTACGCTCGACAAATAGGCAAGTGGCTGTGAGGCAGTTAATTGTAGGGAGCCAGTGTCAGGAATCAGTCAACAAGAGACGCTAAATGAAACAATATTGATTTGCAGATGGCAGCATTATTTCATTGAATTGGCAGTAAGTAAAGCTGGTTGTGCATGTGTGGTTGCGGTGTGCTATTTTGAGTGCGATGGGGAAGCATTGTATTCAGGAGTAGGCATCATCCATGTTATCAGAGAGTACCGTACATTCTCAGTAATTTTGGACACTTATCAATATTTAGGATTTTTATGGGTTCAGGGTTGCCCATGGTTTCTGAAATACCTTGATGCTGTATCAGCAAGATTTACAGCTAGGTCTATATCTTGTGAAATAGATGGTGGGTTGTTCAGATTTCCCATTAATTATTATTTTGCAAAATAATCACAGTGGCCCAAATTTCTAGGGTAAGGGGTAGGGTCAAGGAGTCAATATACAGGGTAAGCATGGACATAATAAGGAAACTTTTCTTTCATCAGAAAGAGGTGGGCGGGGGTAAATTGGTTTTTTTCCAGATTTCCCATTGATTGTTTTGCAAAATAATCATAGTTGCCCAAATTCCTAGGGTGCACTAAATTTGTGAGAATTTACGATAGTGTATTCGCAGGAGAAGGAGTAGGGAGGGGAATCAATACACTAGGTATAAAGGCAGGCACATACACAGGAACCTTTTTTTTTCATCAGAGAGAAGTCCCAGTCTATATAGAGGTGGGCGGGTGTAGGATCAATAACAAGGCATAAACATATATGCAACAGAAAGAAATCCCAGTACCAATGGGCACATATACATGAGCTGTTGTTTTTTCTAAGAAAAAAAGCTACAGTACTGCAATCAATCTATACTTATGTATGTTTTCTTGAGCTAAATAAAGAGGAGTTATAAAAGGGGTGAATAAAGGGTAAACTTGCACCAAGGTGTATGAGGAGGGTTTACAATCAGTAACAGCTTTTATTGCATGATGGTACACCTCTTCAAGTAATTTCCCAGAAATCTCTATGGATAACTGCCATATTGTATCTATAGAGGGAAAGGTGTGACAAAAGTGTGTGTTAGCACAGGGAAAATATGTTTCATTGTTTGAAAAGGAGGATCAATCAATATTATCTCTGTTATGTACATCCTCACAACTCTAGGCCACCAAGCTGGCAGTCTCCCACCAGTCAAAAAGGGAATCAGTAATGAGTATTCAATAAGGTGGCATCTTTGGGGAGGAGCACATTGAAGATGGGGGAGGAGAAAGGGTTAAATCAATGATATAATCCTAACCTTATATATGGTATACATGACTATATATTCTGTGGAGAAAATGATTTTGAGGAGTATCTCTGGGGTGTAACCCTTCACTGTTTTCCTCGCAGAACTATTTAATCGGGGCCAATACCTTAGGTTACATTCTTCTAAAGAGATAGTAAAGCAGGTATCTAGCTATGACAATTCCTGTGGAGAAATGGAGAAGAGGATAGTTGTAAACCTTTTGCTATAGTTCTATTGTGAATTGCCCAAGGAAAAAGTGGTCACCCTTATCTACATTCCAACAGAGTCTCGAGTGGTTGATGATTGACAGGTGTCAATCATAATACCCCTGATTACAGGCATGCATTAATCATGTACGTTTCCTGTTAATTGCACATCTTCATGCTGTGTAAATAGTGCTGTATAATCAATAAGAGCATTTCCATGATATAGACAGACATTGTGAATCCTGTTGTGAAACAACCATGATGAGCATTAACCATTAAGTCATTGGTGGCTAATTTGGCCAATACAAAATGATTCAAAAAACCTGAAAAATGACTGAAACCCTGGCACATGGGTACTCATCTAAAAGTACTTAGCAAGAGCTATCTAATGAACACCAACATGACAGGGTTTAGATGGTTCTCAAAAATTGTTGCGTTCTTGTGCTTTGGACGAAAGTAGCCTCAGCAGTAAAGCAGAGCTGCATGCTGTTAAGGACAGATTTATGCAAAGGGTGATACAAATATTAGAGAAAGGTTAATTCAAAATTTGAAAATATTGCCCAGGAAAGTGCTAACTTTTGTGTGAAACGATGCTCCATCATCAAAAACCCTTTCTCTCTTAGTGACTCATGGATTATATACCTTGGTTTGATTTGTTTGTGTACATACTGTGGTTGACTAACCGATTTACACCTCCTAGACCACAGCTGTCTGGAATGGATACTTGTGAATACAGAGGAATGGGAATTACGTATATACATACATTGAATATTTGAAGAAGAGCTTTTGGTTAGGATCTGATCAACAGTTTCCCATTTGAATAGTTATTTAAAATATATCACCAAAGTAGCCTATAGTGAAAAGAATCATCGTACCTACATAAATAATACTAATCCTTCTCATTTATAAATTTAAAGATGTACATTTCTCCAGATCTTAAATAAAAACAAGTCCCACTGCTTTTTTTGATTATTATTTTTATTCAAAAATGTGTGTTTTATGCTTGTTTTATGTTGATTTGGAGTTGGAAGGGCAGAAAAAACATTAGGATAGGGATATTTTGAGTGTTAGGGTAGGGTTACAGGAAACAAAGAACTTTTTTATGCCTTATACAAGTTCTACTGTATTCATGGAATAAATTCCCTAAGAGATCAGAATCCCCTGAAAAAAGCAGGTGCCGTTCTGTGATTGAAAAAAAAACATTTGTCAGAGTAGTTAGGAGCAGATTATGGATTTCCATTGTTGATACTGTAGGCTAGATCAAAGTGGGTCTTATCCCGAGACATGAAGTTGCTTTTTTTGTCCCCAGCTGACCCGAAGTTGACCTTAGCACATGGGCTTGTCCCCAGCTTTGGGTAACTTGAAAAACATGGGTCCATAAACACATCAATATGACTTGTTCTTTGTCCTTGGTATTAAATGTTTGCCCTGTCTCTTTTGTATAGTTTATCTGGATCAGGTATGTATTTACATATGTATTCAATACTTATGAATTTTCTAATGAGTGTGTGTGTGTATGTATATATATATATATATATATATATATATATATATATATATATATATATATATATATATATATATATATATATATATATATATATGTATATATATATATATATATATATATATGTATATATATATATATGTATATATATATATATATATATATATATATAAATATATGTATATAATTATATATATATATGTATATATATATATATATATATATATATATATATATATATATATATATATATATATATATATATATATATATATATATATATATTGTTATACCTCTGCTGTAATACCTATAGCCTGCTTTTTAAGCGAAAGACAGGTATTCTTCATAAAAAGATGACACTACTGAATGCTAAAGTTTGTATATGTTTGTAGAAGAGGTCAAGCAGTTTAGTACATTGTATAGGTGTAAGTAAGTAAGTAAAAGTAAAATGTAGAATATTAGCCATTCCAATGCTGAGACTATTTTTGCATAAAAACAAGGACACAAAATATTTTGAAAACCACCAAAACTCTGTCATGTTGGTATTCATTTGATAGCTCTTGTTGAGTACTATCAGATGAGTACGCATGTGTCAGGGTTTCAGTCATTTTTCTGTTTTTTTCCTCATTTTGTAGTGGTCAAATTAGCCACCAGCAGCATTAGGGTTAAGGCCTAAGCGACCAGTTATCCTGGTAACTGCTATTACTACTGCTGCTATTCCTCCCAGTGCTGCTGCTGCTGCTGCTGCCTCTGCTGCTGAAGTGGGATTGATGATCAATATGGTTGGTATTTATTAGGGATCTGCTAAACATGCTATTCCTTGCAGTGATAGCTGGCTGAGTGAGTTCGGTGAAATCCAACACTGTCATCGTTCCATTATAACGATGTGTCTTCAGGTGGGCCCTGACAACAGTGGCGGTCGAGGATTCGGCCCTAGAAATGCCTACTGCCGCGCGATGCCGACGCGCACCGCAGCAATCGATTAATTGGCAGGGTTTATAAATTAGAGCTAGGTAGGCATTACTTGGAGCTGGTGAACAAATGTTTACCCCATGCGAGGTGGCAGTGGAGGCGCAGCATTTGCCTTTTAAACACGCTGTGGATAAATCAGGGTATTGATGTTTTTTGCTACATGTTGAATGGAGGTTTATGACAATCGCTCGCCACACTTCTCGGTCAATGGGGAACTTCCTCCTCGCATTGACAGATTTGTTAACTCACAACTGTTACAGTCGGCCAAGAGCCCTGGCAGCTCGTGTTTACTATGTAAAACTATTACCAATCTGAAGCAAAGATGATCTATCTATCTATATATAAATCTACATGGGATAATGCTAGGGGTGTTGCAAGTCTTAAAGCTTGGCTACATGTTCTGCTGTATCTTTATGATAAAGAAGAATGATGGTGGTAGGATTTCAATTATAATTTTCTTGGTGATGCTGATGATGATGAGGATGGCGATGGTGCAAGTGATGATGAAGATGTTGTTATAGAGGATGATAATGCTTTTTGTGATCATGATGATGAGTGTGTTTAATTACATTTTGACAATGTTTACATTAAAGATTTCACACTTTGATTTTGATTGAAAACTGATTCCCTCCTTGGAAAATTAACCTTCTACACAAATTATACATGCATTCTATTACTTTTTTGAAATAAATATCCTAAATATTGATTATTGTTGAAAATAAATGTTCAATGGCATTACTTCATGATCTAGATAACATGAGCATTTTTTGAATGCTGTATTTCTTTGATTTTGTTTAAAAATGCACCCCCTCTCCTTCTAAAAAAATGGTCTTTACTGGTCCCTGCATTGTTACAACATAGGGCATCACTTTATGATGAGCATAGGATGCAAATAGCATGCATCACTTAGCCACTTGTTACTGGCAGGACCTGTAAGCAGCTGTGCCGCCACTGGCCTGAATTTCATTCATTGAAATGGCTGTATTGATTATAATGGTGTGCTGATACTCCATAAAGACTGGCTAAAGAGGCTGAAAAGAGACACTCTCACGAGGAAGAGTGCCTCGCAATGGATCAGCTAACGATGACCAATGAATGAGCAGGAACAAGGTGAGCAAGTAGAAACCGTGAGAGGCAAATGAGAATCAACTAGGGGTGAGACAAGAGAGTGAGAGATGGGAGAAACATAGGAGTGAGAGGAATGGAGAGCTGAGAGTTAAGAGAGTGGGTGAGTAAATGAGATTTGTGAGCAGCTGTGGAAAAGGAAAGTGTTAGTAGAAGAGAAAATGAGTCAATGAGACTCGTACTCATGTGAGAAATCATGTGAGTGTTTCAGCTAGGAAGTTAGTGAGAGGAGTATGATACAGCGAGATTAGTGAGCTGCTTGGTCAGAAATTGTGTGAATGAGTTAGCATGGAAGTGAGCAAGTGAATGAGCTGCTTGGTGAGAAATTGTGTGAGTGAGCAAGCAGGAAAGTGGAAGTGGATGACTGTGAGTGATTGAGACTCATGAGCTATCAGGTGAGAAATTGTGTGAGTGAGTGAGACTCATGAGCTGCTTGGTGAGAAATTATGTGAGTGAGCAAGCAGGAAAGTTAGTGTGGGTGACTGCAAGTGAGTGAGACTCATGAGCTATCAGGTGAGAAATTGTGTGAGTGAGCTAGCAAGAAAGCGAGAGTGGATGACTGTGAGTGAGTGAGACTCATGAGCTATCAGGTGAGAAATTGTGTGAGTGAGCTAGCAAGAAAGTGAGAGTGGATGACTGTGAGTGAGTGAGACTCATGAGGTATGAGGTTGGAAACTGTGTGAGTGAGTATGCAGGAAAGTGAGAGTGCATAACTGTGAGTCAGTGAGACTCTGGAGCTACGGGGTGTGAAATTGTGTGAATGAGGAAGCATTAGGAAATGATATTAGTAACTTACAGCATTTATTAGAATTTCTATATGAAACTTTGTCAGTCATGTGAACCATATGTTTCCCATTGCTTTTTACCTACCATCACTGGCTAGTTATGATATTTAGCCTAGGTAAATTCAACCATGTAACCTTCTACTAAACAATTGGCAAATCTGATGTGTTCCCTTGCTTTGTTGTATTTTACCTTAGGGTTGAGTAGGTGGGATTATAGATAGTAACAATTTAACGATAAGTGGGTTGATGATTTAGTGCGTGGAGAAATGAAAAAATGAAAGAGTGGGTGAGAGATAGCAGTGTCATTATTATGCTTATAACCTAGTGATAGTGCCATTGGAAGCTGCAAAACAATATGCCATCTGAACAGCTGTGAATTCTACTCGTTAGATATCCGGCCTACACATGTTGCTACTATTCTAATAAGTAGTGGCATTATAGTGTGTGTGTTTCTCTGTGTGTGAACATGCAACAGTGGGTTATATGGGTGTGTGGGAAAGGGTGTCATAAACTACTATCACAGTACCTTGTTTGCATATGTTCTCATATTGATCTGTATAGGATTAGTAGTCATAAATAATCATTGTTGAAAGAGGCATGTATGTAGGTGGTATATCATTATTGTAATCATTGAAATTATTGTAATCAGAGAAGATGTTTTCTTTAATATGCATAGTTGATATTACCTGTGCTTATCTTCTGGTATAAAGTAAATTGTATCATAAACAGTCAGTGATGCTGATTTTTCTGGAATTTTAAGTAATCTAAATGAATAAATGATAATGATAATAATGATAGTAATAATAATAATAATAATAATAATAATAATAATAATAATAATAATAATAATAACAATAATGATAATAATAATGTTAATAACCCAGTTAATAATAATGCTAATAATCCAGTTTTCGCCAAGAGCCTTAGTAGCTTGTGTTTCTTGTTATTGATATACCGACTTAAAATAAAGATTACATTTACATTTACAATTGTAATGATGATAATAATGATTATACAATATGAAAAATGATAATCAAAAGGAATAATAATAATTATCACTAATAGAAATGATGAGATTTTGCAATTTTGCAATGAAATGATCTTGATTAAGAGTGAAACCTTTAAATGAATAAAATGCCATGCGCAATATGATTAAACCAATCTTTGGTAATTGTTTAGGATAATTCTGCTCTGATGAGTTGAAGGTGAAAATGATAGATCCCCACACTTATTAGAGCTCGCGAAATGTGGGCGAGAAGAGCTGTCTGTCTGTTTGTCTGTCTGTCTGTCCGTCTGTCTGCCAGTCAGCCAGCGTGATTGCAGTTTGGTTAGCACTCATGGTCCTATGTAGGAATGAGTTTTCTTCATCGCATTAGCCTGACTGCTGTGCGCCTGAACTTTGCCATTCAGAACTGATGCTAGCTTCATTCTGTTGTCTCGGTAGGATAAGTAAATACAAGCTCACTTCCCTGAGTGAGATGGCTTCTGAGCCAGTAATATTGAGTGAGCGAGAAGGAGAGAGAGCGTCTCTGATCGCCGTTACTTTTTTCTCTCCTTGGGACACCGCTGACATTTGGCTGGCAGGAAAGGTATGAGCGGAATTCGAAGGAGAAGTGGCTTTGTGCGAAATGTACACGCCGGGCTGATTCATTTCAGTGCCCCATGAACGCATGAGAGGTGTACCTAATTCCAATATGATCAACTTATGTCTTAACCCTATAATATTTGAAGGATATTTCAGTTAAGCCATTTTTAGATTGATATTGAATAGAAAAAAAGTTAATATCACTTGAACCATAAAAAATGTTTTTTTTTACTTAAGCCATAAAATATACCTTTCTGGTAACAGCATGAAAATAGATTATAGAAATTTAATCACAATATTCAGATAAGCTTGATTCCCTTATCCTTTGCTGTTATTGATTAAAACATTGGCTACAATTGCCTTTTCTGTAAGAAGTTTTCTTGGCTCATCCATATACATTTACAAACCTGAAATTCATCATCTACATCTTCACATTTAACCCTTTCAATGCTGAGGCACCTTTCGTCCAAAGCACAAGGATGCAAGGATTTTTGAAAACCATCTAAACCCTGTCATGTTGCTATTCATTGGATAGCACTCGCTGTCAGTACTCTCAGATGAGTACTCATGTACCAGGGTTTCAGTCATTTTTCAGGTTTGTTACATCATTTTGTATTGGCCAAATTAGCCACCTGCAGCACAAGGGTTAATACATCTTTTTCCGGTATTTCATAACCTTTCTCCTTCAGATATTGTTTTTTAAATAATCTTGCTTTATCAGAATAGTGTTTTCTTAAACATGTTGGTTGGAGGTGATGTATCCTCTCCTTACCCCTCACCCCATTTTCTATGATGCTTTGTGTACATTAAACCACAAGAGGAGAAAACACACAAAGAATACAAACAGCTCAGCAACTAGACAATTGTTTTGGTGAGAGCTATTTCTGTATCCAGTCCGAGTCATTAACAGCCGCTATGCCTCCGCAACCAAAATATTGAGTTAAGTTGTGACAACTCACCACCCTGGTTGGACAGAGGAATTTCCCCCGAACATTAGCTGCCGAACATCTGGGTAATTTCATTGGTCGACCCCTACCAGAACCATGAAAACGGAACCGCATGAGAATCGTGAAAAGTAGGAGTTGGTGAAAAATACACCTCTTTGGGTGAAACATGTGTTTTGGGCTGTCTAACGGGAGGCATTTGTATTGGGTTGCATTGTCGGTGTAGTTAATTCCAGAGTGAAGTACTTGCCTCTATTTAGGAGGTGTGGGTGCTAGTGTTTCGCTAGCCTTGTCTTGCAACTCACATGCTAGTACCCCGTGCTTGTTGTCGTTTGTGGAAAGTGTGCTTGCCAGATTAGTCTTTCCAGATGTTTCCACCACTCTCTCTGTCTGTCTGTCATTCTCTCTCTCTCTCTCTCTCTCTCTCTCTCTCTCTCTCTCTCTCTCTCTCTCTCTCTCTCTCTCTCTCTCTCTCTCTCTCTCTCTCTCTCTCTTGCGCTCTCTCTATCTCTCTCTTTCTCTCTCTCTCTCTCACTCTCTCTCTCTCTCACACACACACTTGCTCTTTCTTTTCTATCATCTCTGCTAAAGTCATATGTGTATAAATTATCAGGGTTAGATACATCTTTCTTGCTTTCTTTCTCTTTCTCTTTCTCTCTCCTGACTACTTCAGGAATCCCATTCTCTTTGATCCTATTCTGGATGACATTTATGATAGCTCACCCTAGTATATTTTTCAGTCTATGGAGTTTTTATTTTTAGGATATCTGTTTGACCTATGGATAGGCTGACACCAGTGCAGGTTTTAAAGTCTGTTTCTGCTGTTGTTGAGGATCCACAAGAGTCAATCATTTTGATTATGTCATTCTCAACAAAGCATCTTTTTGCTGGTATTAACAAGAGGAAAATGTTAATCAAATCCCCCAAAACTTCTCCTTTGAAGTATTATATGATACCATGCGTTATTCCTAGGCTTATTATAAAACTTCCTCTGGATAAGACGTAAGAACTTTAATGTGGAACTCAGCATGAATGGGTTTAATAAGCAATACAATACATGTCCTTGAGAACACCATTAACTGAGTGTATGAATAGGCGGGGGGGGGGGGGGGGGAAAGGGAAATCTACTATCAATACCCTCAAAATAAGGGGGGTAAGGCAGAATCTACTAGCCATACCCCTAAACATAATACATAGGCATAAAACAGAACTGAGCCACTTCTGCAGAAAACAGCAGAGCATCTTGATTTCATCACTTCTGCCTTAGGGACTAAAGAGATCTATGGCCATTTACATCAAAATATGTTACTGGTCTATTTTGCTTCTTTTAGGGGGGGGGGGGGGGCGGGGAGATCTGTGGAGCAGTGAACAGACTTTCTTAGTCTGCTTTATATCTCTCAGCACTTGTTTATGAAGTACTTTAGTCAAAGAGGGAGAAACAGAGAGGGGAGAAAGATGGAAGGAGGAGGGGAATGAGGGGGATTCTGAAGGGAACTGAAGAGGAGATACGGAAGGGGGAGGGAGATAGAGAGGGGATGGGTGGGAGAAACAGATGGGATAGAATGGGGATATAGAGAGATGATGGAGGGAGATAAAAAGGGGAGAGGAGGAGGAGGGAGATAGAGGGAGGGAAGGGGCTGTTAAACGGGGAGAAAAGGGGGAGGATTAGGATCAAGATATAGAGAGTAGAGGAACAGAGATAACCTATGAATAGAAGTGTAATTTGTAATCAAAGAAAAAATCCAATTTCTCCTTAAAAGGGGATATCTTTTGAATCACACCTCAAATCATGCCATATCCAATATAGCAAGGGAATGAGATAAAGGGAGAGGAAGGGTTGATTCATTTTTTTTCAAAAATAAAAGATAGATATGGAAAGTGTATGCTCTGTTTGCTTTCATTGATTCATGTTGTTTTTTTCAAAAACAAAAGATAAGGAATTAATTGAAATTATGATGGATATGGAAAGTGTATGCTCTGTTTGCTTTCATTAATTCATTTTTTTCTTCTCAAAAACAAATGATAAGGAATTATTTGAAATCATGATAGATATGTAAAGTATATAATGCCCTGTTTGCTTTCCTATTAACTTCCCATTTGCCTAGATGCCCCAATGCCCCTATTAGTAGGGCGGCTATGTATATGTAGCACTAGCTGTTATTGTCACTGGAACGCTGTGCCTGTGATGCGGGAAGAAGATGGCCGAGGTAGCCGGCAGTATCAGTGGAGGACGAGATACCACAGCCCCCCCTGGGGGAGCACTCAGACACTACTGATAAGGGGGAGTGGTAATAGTTTGATGGGCACTGTGGTAAAGACGTCAGCAGCTCTGGCTAGCTAGACGAGTGTAGATATCAGAGGAGTTCCGCTCCTGTATCCTCTATTATTTAATATAGGCACTTCAATGATCTACCCTGAGTTGATTTTAGTCCAGATTGTTTTCCTGCAATTTCTCATACAGAGAGAATATAGAGAATATATCAGTTGAGTTCCTCTCCTTCATGTTCTATTAGAATACATGTAGCTACTTCAATGATCTACCCTGAGTTGATTCTAGTCCAGATTTTGTTCTATATTTCTCCCTTAGATGACCAAACACATATTCCTCATCCAAGATTTCTCCAAAAAAGAGAATATAGTCGTAGATATCAGTGGAGTTCCTCTCCTGCATCTTCTATTAGAATACATGTAGTTACTTCAATGGTCTACCTGACTTGATTTTAGTCCAGATTCTGTTCTGTATTAATAATCCCCGAGGGGGAGCTACTGGAGTTGTGTTTCATATCAACTCCAATCTCTGATAAATGTGCTGTCATCTACAGTTCATCAGATACATCAAACCTACCTAACGTCTAGTTTTATGATAGCATTACAGGCCTTAACGCTAACTCAATATGTTACTGGCCCCGTAGGACCAGTAACACCTAAAGTCTACTGGTTGTTCCCTAATTTTTACTGGTCCTCCAAATTTTTCTTTAACATAACAAGAATAACATTGCATAGAATTCCCTGCCAACATCTATTTTTATTCATTTTATCTTCATTTCTTTCAAAAACATTTGGAGACATTCTTGAGGGGAAACTCGTTAACAAGAATGTTCCCAGATGTTAATTAACTGGCCTAGTAGGACCAGTTGTGGACTTTTTCTACTGGCTCGAAGCCTTTTGGGGGACTTTTTACTGGCCTAGCGCCTGGGGCCAGTGGTTTACTGTAAGCGTTGACCCCTGCATTATACTTACCTAACTGAGCCCAAGAATCAGGCTTCTAGCTCCAGAGCTGTGACTGCAGGCTTGGTCTGCATTGAGATATATTAATACTGGGGAACTGACCACACACACCAGACTGACCGCTGCCTGCCAAGCTCTCTGACTGGCACTGGACCAACACTCTCTTGACTCCCGGTCAGTGCTCTGTCCAGCAGACTGCCCACTGTCCCAATGTAAACACATAGGCAGCCTAGCGCTCTCATCTAATTCCATTGTGCACCTTTTATCGTAATTAGTATCCCTCAAACTCATTACTTGGCCTTTCAATTAGGTTTGCCTAACACCATTGTCACCAGCGCAGAGCAGGCTCTCTTGCATGTCTACTCTTTATGGGAAATAATAATCAAAAATATTAACAATTAACCCTTCCAATGCTAAGGCTAATTTCGTCCAAAGAACAAGGGTGCAAAGCTTTTTGAAAACCATCAAAACCCTGTGATCTTGGTATTCATTGGATAGCTCTCGATGAGTACTCTCAGATGAGTACCCATTTGCCATGGTTTCAGTCATTTTCAAGGTTTTTTGCACCATTTTGTAAAGGCCTAGTTAGCCACCACCAGCATAAGGGCTGATATAAGTCATATTACTATTATCTTTATCATCTTTGTCTTCGTCTTCAGCATAAAAGCATAACAGTTATCACTGCCAACCCCAACACAGACACCATCCCCATCACCACCACCATTACCACATACTGACATCACCACCAGCAAAACCACCAATTATTATTATTATTATTATTATTATTATTATTATTATTATTATTATTATTATTATTATTATTATTAATATTATTATTGTTATTATTATTATTTTTTGTGTTATATTATTATCACTATTATTATTGTTAATATTATTATTATTATTATTATTATTATTATTATTATTATTTTTGTTATCATTATCATCATCATTATCATGATTAATCAAATTCTATTAAATAAGGTTCTAGTGAGTGCTCCATGTAACGATAGGTTAATTCAGTAAGATATGTGGACAACGTTGGCTGGTCTGTGTATGAATGGGTTAAAGCCTAATCATGGACGCCTACAACTATAATTGTTATTGGTGAAATATATCCATTGTCTCGGATATCTTCATTCAAGCACCCTGAATCCCCATCAGTCGGGGACAGTACACGATACTGTGACAGTATCGCTATTTCCTCCCACTCCTCTTCACTGATTGGTCGAGGACTTCTCTTGTCCTCTCATGATCCTGTCTCATGATTTCAGAGTCTGAAATATCAACTTCACCTTCCCTCTGGACTTTACCGCTCTCAGCCAATTCTAAATGTTTCATTTTCTTCCTCCTCCGACTTACTCATATGAAATCAGATCAGATAGCATGCCGCTGACATTTATGCCCATGCAGCATTGTAGACAATCCCACGCTAATTCTCATCCGGTTGTAACCAAATAACGCAGTGTGGCTAATTTCATAAAGGTATGTAATACCGCAAAATGCCAGTCTTTATCTTAGTATTAGGTATATTTTGTGTGGGTTTTCTCAATAGTCCTGCTGTTTTCAGTGGTTATCAGTTCTGCCTTTTATTAGATACCACTATTATTCACAGATTCACAGACCATGCCAATTAGTTTATAAACTAAAAGAAATGTATTTATGCCAAACCTGACTTATTTTATGTGTAGAGTTCCAGCCATGACCAATTGAGGCTAAAACTATAGTTATGATATTATCGGTTATAGGTATTTCTCTCCAGTGTTTAAGGATAGGTGCAAAAAGTCAGGAGTTTGTATCATAGTAATATGATCATTTATTGAATTGAATTCTGTTTGATTGAGTATAGATATTTTGTTCTCTATGTCACTACTTTGATACTGCCATTACCAATCTGAGTTAGCCTGTCAGGGGCATTGTCTTAGCCAGCAGGGCATCTTTTTGGACACCCAAACCCTTAAAAAGCACCCCTCAGGACACCCAAATTTCTTCGTGAGGAATTTCTTAAAATGTCAATCTCAAGCATATAATCAAAAAACTTTCATCTCCATATTATTCCTATGATATTGTATAAGGATATCATGCCTTACTTTGATAAATATATACTTGTTTATGGTTGAAATCTGAGTATATTAGCGATCCCCCTTAAAAATGTGGACACCCCAAAACTTTTCAATTGCCAATTTTAGGAACCCAGTTTCTGAATCCTGGCTAAAACCCTGAGCAGTAGTACATAGTATTAGCTGCATCAGGACTAGACAAGTGAACTGCTATCACTAATCAGGCCATGTCTGTGTGCTATTATCCCCAGCACTGGCTGACTGCGGGGCTGCTGGCTGCTTGCCCTGGCTCCTCAAGACTCTCCTGCCCTCTGCTGGACAGATCCACAACTAGGACTAGTTGGACAGAGCAACATCTTAACCCTAATGCTGCTGGTGGCTCAAATTTTGCCAATACAAAATGATGCAAAAAAAAACTTGAAAAAAAGACTGAAACCGTGGCATATGGGTACTCAGTGAGAGCTTTCCAATGAATACCAACATGACAGGGTTAAGATGGTTTTGCAAAAATCTTGCATTCTTGTGCAATTGGATGAAAGTAGCCTCAGCATTGGAAGTGTTAACCTGTTCATTTCTGACAGGTTTGAGAACTTCACAATCAATTCGAAAAAAATGAAGAGGGATCTTTATACCCAACGATATACAACTGAACTTTCAGTGAAATACATCTCAAAATATTGGTTACTTAATATATTTCCACTTCAAGACACAGCTGAAGACATTGCTATAAGGAGTTTATTTGACTTAATGGACCATTAACATCTGTGCACTGACTATTCTTTAAATCAAATATCAATTATTATTATTATTGATATTATTATTATTATTATTATTATTATTATTATTATTATTATTATTATTATTATTATCATTATTATTATAATTATTGTTATTATTATTATTATTATTATTATTATTATTATTATTATTATTATTATTATTATTACATATGTTGGACCATTGTAGACTCCTTATATAATTAAGTTAACCCCCATCCATACCTGAGTGTTTCTCTAGGTATTATTTTCTCTGGTTCTATGATACTTGTGAAAGTAGCTTATAGGAATGATACATGGAGACATAATATTTGGAGAAAAGTAGCATACACCCATAAAGTGATTTATTCGGGTACTCAAGAAAATAACTTGGGAATATTGCATATAGATAGAACCAGATGGAATAGCTTAAAGTTCTTGTTGACATTTCTTGTTCAAATATTTTGCTGGATAATGCTTTGGTCAGAAAGACAGTGTTATTATAGTCTTTATGTTATATTCATTGCCTAATAAAGCTTTTTCCCCATTTGTACCTCAACAATTATATATGATTATTAACCTATTTATGGCTGCTATGCCACCCAAAAAACTGCACCACTTTTGTTATAGCTTTTAACCAAATCATCTACTTAAGAAATTTTCACTAGGAAATGTTAATTGCCATTCAGATAACAAGCAGGGTTCCACTTTCCTAGGGGCCCATGGGCCCCTAGATTTTGCTTTGGGCCCCTAGATTTTTCAGACTAGGGGCCTGGAAGAGTATATAAAATAATCAAAAAAATTTGTGACCACTAATTTGTGATCAAAAGACCTTTTCAGGCCCCTAGCCAGAAATCTAAGTGTCAGACCTTGACAAGTCTTCTTCAACTTTTAACCACTTAAATTTTTTTTGAAAAAAATTACACAATTCTGTCAACTATCTAAAGGTGAATTCTAAGCTTGAATGGGTTAACTAGTGTGTTTAAAGGTCACACCGTAAAAGATGGCCACCACTGTTGTCATCCCATGGCGGGCTTGCGGCTTCACCTGCTATAAATACAGGTCTTCAGTTTCGCACAGACAAAACTAGATTCTGATGATGCCCTTGGGTAGTGCGCTTGGCCTCCAAACATTTATTACAAAGCCACCCAAATATATCACTCTGGCCCACGTGCTGCTGTGGGTCAACTTCTAGCTGGGTCATGGAGGGGGTCACCATTAGGGGGCGCCACTATGTGCTGGAATGCTGTCTCGTCTGTGTGTGTGTATGTCTGTGTGTGTGTGTGTGTTTGTGTGTGTGCCTGATTCTGTATGTGTGCATCTGTATCCATGTATCTGTGTGTGTCTGTGTTCTGTGTGTCTGTCAGTGTGTGTGTGTGTGTGTTTCTGTATTCTGTGAGTGTGTGTGTGTGTGCATGTGTGTGTGTATAGTTTAAGGGAGGAATATTTCAAAATGATTTGGAGTTTGTTATCAGTCAAATAAACAAGTAGCACTGGCATGGGGGTGATTGCAAAGGACCCTAGATTGATTATCTAGGTTGCTATTGGACTTAAAGGTCCTTAAGACTACCACTGATGTGGGTGTAGTTGCAAAGGGTCTTAGATTGATTATTCAGTTTGCTATTGGATTTGAAGGTCTATAAGGACTACCACAGGTATAAGAGTGATTGCAAAGGACCCTAGGTTGATCATCTAGGTTGCTATTGGACGTGAAGGTTCCTAGGCCTACCACTGGTATGAGAGTGATTGCAAAGGACCCTAGATTGATCATCTAGGTTGCTATTGGACTTGAAGGTTCCTAGGACTACCACTGGTATGAGAGTGATTGCAAAAGACCCTAGGTTGTTCATCTAGGTTGCTATTGGACTTGAAGGTTCCTAGGCTTACCACTCAGGTATGAGAGTGATTGCAAAGGACCCTAGGTTGATCATCTAGGTTGCTATTGGACTTGAAGGTTCCTAGGCCTACCACTGGTATGGTAGTGATTGCTAAAGACCTTAGATTGACTAGCTAGGTTGCTGTTGGAATTTAAGATCTTTAGGATTAGCTTCTACCTTTCCGTCTGGATTGTAATTGTGCTTGAAAATCTTGAGGACAATCATTTCAAAGGGAACCATTCAGAAGGACCTTTAACTCTGCCCAGTTGATTCTGGGCTTGGGACAATGTTCCTATGGGTAGCAACACTATTGGAGCTGTTAAGATGGACTTTATATTGTAAAATTTTGAAAATAAATATATTAGAAATATCACTGCCATCAGAGGCTTTGGTTAAGCCCTTAAAATGCGTACGTTGCTTTTGGACTTGAAGGTCCTTAAGGATTGGTACTCCTAAAGAAGGCAATATTTAGGTTCATGAAGTCCAGCTCTCATACTCTTGGCAACAAGAAATACATCCCACAAGTGTGCATATTTAACTCTGATTTATTTGGAGTCGGCGGCAGCAGCAGCACTTAACAGTCAGACTCCAATCTAGCACTCGCACTGCAGCCATACCTAAATATAGCTGTGGCCTGGGGGCCCGGGCCAGGCAGGCAGGAATGAGAAACCCTGATTTTATAACAGGAAAGAATGCTGTAGATTTGTCAACAGTAATGGCTACAAACCAGCCAGCAGGTTGGTAGGCGTAGCTGTGTGTTCCACCTGAACCTCGGCTGACTGCTTAGTTAATCTGGGGCTGCCATTTCTAGGACCACCAATGATGATGGGATATAGGCAAAGGCAGATAAAACTACTATCTGCCTTTGATATAGGGAGATTAGTGAGGGCTTCCTTACAGGAAGGGGCTAAAGGAATTAACAAATTTGTTTATTTTTATTTTCATTTTATTGCAGTATTAAGGCTACATCAAATCATGAGTAATTAATTGATTGAGTTTACCAATAATCATGGTATATAGGGATATCAGTGAGGGATTCCTTGAAGGAATTAACAAATTTGTTCATTTTCACTTTTATTGCAGTATTGAGGCTAATTAACATGAATTGATAAGTAATCAATAAAAAAAACTCTGACGAACCTCGGGTCATTAGCAACATTTGCACATGCCAATGCTGGATTGGAAGTGCAGGACTTTGGCAAAGGTGAGAAGAGAAACAGATGCACATTCACTTAAATGAAATGTAGAAATTGGGACAGTGGTTTGGGGTCTCGAATTGAGGCCAAGGAAATAAAATAATTTGCATTTTTTTTTTTTTATGAAAAAAAAATTGAATCAGTAACAGATTTACTAAGGCATAATCTTTAGAAAATGCCAGTGAAAAAAGGCAATGTCCTAACTAAGATAAGCTATGGCTTTTGTTTAAATGTAATATACATTTTTTTTAATGCATTTGCAAAAACAACAAAAAAAATCGGCAGCATGTACATGTTGAACCTTGGTCCTCAATTCTTTTGCTCACGTGTGCAGCTTTCTCTGACCCTGGGCATGACACAGACACATCTTGCATCCCAATATAGATAACATAAATGTAATACCCAAATTCCAATCCAGGGTTAGAACTCCGAGATTCTTCACGCGGCCTACCACCAGGTTCCGAGGTGCCAAATTTGGTAGGGGTTGTCTGCAGATGTAGGGGATAGATTGTGATTCCTCTGCTGTCTGTGCCGAGATGGGAGGCTGATAGGAGCAAGCTGTTAAGGAGCGGTCTCACTTTTCACGCCATCAATATACAGGTTTCCTGGCTGTATATTAGTATCATCAATGTCTGAACATGGATATGGAATGCATGGCAAAGATTTGCTGGCAATTTTGACCACTTTGTTTTGGGCAGGAAATGAATTCCATTTTGCATGGAACCAGATCACGGGGTCAATCATATCATACTTGTTTATACAATTATGGAAGAGGCCAATAGTGAAAATATTGCACATATCATTCTGCATGGCAATTTTTTATGGATCATAAGATTTTGCATCCTTATTCTCATTGTACTCATCAAATGTAGAAAAATACACAAAGACCCAAACAAGAGTGGGGTATTTCAATCAATCATGCACTGCTTGCCTCTACTCCCCTTGTGTACTGATAAGGCCAAGAAAAAATACTGTTTGTTTCCTGTAACGGTCCGGAAAAAATAGGGTAGGTAGGTCGGTAAAAAAAAAACTGCAATATTTTTTTGGTCAAAAATGAGTGTTTTATGCATGTTTTTACAATGATTCGGAGTTGGGAGGGCGGAAAAATCTTAACATTAGGGATTTTTTGGAGTAAAAACTTGTTAGGGTAGGGTTACAGGAAACAAACAACTTTTTTTCGGCCTAAGGGGTTACCAGTAACTTTTCCAATGCTAAGCCTACTTTCGCCCAAAGCACACAGACGACGCAAAGATTTTTGAAAACCATCTAAACCAGATCATGTTGGCATTCATTGGGTAGCTCTCACTGAGCACTCTCAAACAAGTACCAATATGCCAAGGTTTCAGTCATTTTTTTCAGCTTTTTTGTGTCATTTTGTAATGGCAAAATTAGCCCGCACCAACATAAAGGTTAAATAGTAGGGGTAGGGTGAGCAACGACAAAAGATAAATCTTTCTGACAAATAAAAAAAAACTGAGTAAGCTGACTACATATCTGTTGAAAAGTTGAATATGGTCAGTTAATTATTTTTTCACTTTAGACCAAATAACGTTTAAAAGTTATTTGTAAACTTATTTACCAAATAACCTAGGAATACTTTTTTAGGAAGTTTTCCCGGGTTATTTCATCTCTTTGGTCGCTAATAGTCCAGTAGGTAGACTAGATTTCTAGGCTGTTATATGTATTTTCTGTTAGCACCAAATATTCTAGACAAGGTGGCCATAGTGGTCCATTTAGTTTACACTTATCTCACCAGGATTCAGTTTGATTAAAATCTATAGAGATCTGAGGATCAGGTGGTGCCATCTATCTACCATACCTGGTATTACACCACACTGCTTGGTCAGCACAGAAGGGAATGTCAACTTTTTAGGGACTAGGAACCTAGTCTATCCAGTAGGCAGATCTAGAAAAGGGCTCTTATTTAGGAGTCAGGTTATCCTGAGAGCTAAAAAAAATCCATCAATTTTTATGTTTTAGGCCCTCACTTATATGAAAAGGGTTCCATAGTGTTTCTAAGTTATATTCACATTTTCATATTATCCTTATAACTTTTTTCTGGGCATGGATGGGTTAAGAATGTTCATGCTCGTTCAGACCTTGGTTAATTGAATATTTAGACTGCCCCTGTACTTGCCAGTCAATTACACGTGCGTCTCAGCCAACATAGGTGCAATATCCATGACACATGGCCATGCTTGTTTAACTGCAGGAAGGGAACATGTATATTCATAACGGCAAAGTGAACAAGAAGCCCTTCATGTATCATTATCAAATGAGCTGTCTAATAAAGGATTGGTGGTATATTGTTATTTAAAATCAAATAATCTGGCTTGCAAGTTACCTCTTAATAGTCCCAAACTGTGCATAATATTGACAATGTATCATTAATTAGAACTCTTAGTTGGGTTTTGTAAGGGGTTTGTAGGGGTTTGTATCACAAGTAGGGAATTGAAAGCGTAGGAATATTTAAGGAGGCAAGTTCGCTTACATTTTCATTAGGGAAATATAAAGATTTATACGTAAAATAGGTGTATCAATTGCAAGAATTATATTTTCAATGCCTTACATTTTAGTTCTGCAACTGGTGGGCAAAAGTGCGGTTCAGCTTGTGAACATGTCTGGTGGAACCCTGGAGTCATGTCTTTAGCACCCTCTATGGTCCTGACTTTCTCAGTCATATATTTTTGAACTGTAAGTTAGGCCACTTTTTTCTGGTTTGGTAAGCTTTGTTCCCAAAATCAATGTAAGATGGAGCTAAAAAAAAGTTTAAAAAATAAGTGAAAAGCCAGTTATGCAAGTTTAAACAAGCTTTAAGGTCTAACATTTCAACTTCCTTTTTTTCTCAATGAGGGGCCAAAATCAGCAAGGGATTTTTCTTAAAACAGTTAAGAAGTGGCCTTATTTTCAAAATTATCCTGGATCCAGCCAGTCTTGCCAGGAAGAAGTGATACGAAGGAGTTAAACTAAGCTTTACTAATTGAAAGCTTTAAGCCAGCCAGGGGTGTGAGATTGATACAGTCTAACCATCAGGAGTGTGGTTACATAGTTTCTACCTAAACAAACAGAAATGCCCAACTTCTGAAGAGAGCTCTAAGTTTAGGAATGTGAAAGTGATGGTTGGCCCCATTAGCTGGTTGGGTGGTCAGACTGCAAAGCACTTAACCGTTATGCTGCTGGTAGCTGAAATGTGGCCAATACAAAATGATGCAAAAAACCTATAAAATGACTGAAACCCTGGCATATGGGTACTCACCTTATAATACTCAACGAGGGCTTTCAAATGAATACCAACATGACTTGGTTAAGATGATTTTAGTGATTTTCTGCATTCTTGTGCATGGAACAGAAGTAACCTCAGCATCATAATGGTTAACCCATTAATGGCTGCAGCAGCACCAAAAAGCTATTTTTGAAGAATTTCTGAAGGGGGAATAGTCTGCAGGACCTTACCCACAACTCTCCTTTAAATATTGTTTCATTTTCAGCTTACTTTTGAAGTTACAAATACACTATTTTTCTTTAACCCATTCATGCCTTTATTGCTTTAGAGTGTAATAATCTAATCCACTATTTTGGTTATATCATTGTGACTAACACAAGTATTTGGAGAAGAAATAGAGCTCTAAACTGAGGCCATCACCACTCTCCTTGATACATTTTGTGAATTTATGAATAATTCCAAAGTTACAGGTGAGAAAGGGGTGCATTTGGGAAATGTTGGGAGGGGGTGGGGGTAAGGGAAGCAAAGTGGCAGTTTTCTATAGTAGGGAGGGGACAAGCTCAAACCTTCTTTAGTCTGTTTGGCTTCCTTGATACTCCCTTAATGTATATATAAGCAGAAGTGTAAGTTTTACAGTTTGCTGATCTAAATATAAGACAGCAGAATTGATTTACCCTTTGCTAAAGGCTTACTTATTATTGCATTGTTATGACACATAGATTCCATCAATTACCTGCTAAAGCTCCTTTAGTGTCACTGAGAGCGTTTCATACTAGTCGTTCAGTGAGAAGACTTGCCTCCAAATCATGAGGGTTTGGGGTGAACATTTTTTTTTATCATGAAAAGGCTGACTTCTGGAGGGGTTGGAAGGGTTAATGGAGTATCTTATTTGTGTGTCAGCCAGTAGGCACTTAAAGGCTTGAGCATCTGGCGCCATCTATTGGTGTCCTTGGGTACTAGCTCTACCCCTATTACCCATAATTTGCTACACTGCTTTTAACCACTTCATCAATTCAAAACCAGACCACCTGGCGCCATCTATTGGTGGTAACAGTGAAACAACAAACAAGTGGGAAAACTAGAACTCCCCCTCATAACTCATAGATCACAGTCAGAGGGGTGCAGGGTTTTCCTTTGTTGGCTGTGCGGTAGAAAAGTGATGCAAAACTCATGTTTGTGTAACTACTAGTGAGAAAGTCATCAGTAGCATCTGGTGTGGGCCGTAGCGACTGAGAGCAGAAACATGTTATGGGTTTGCCTATATCAGTCAATTCACTCTGTCTCATTCACTCTCATAGATTATACACTAGCCGTTGTGCACCACAATTGGCCTTTGTCGACACTTTACGATCGCTGCAGATTTTTTGATGTAAAATTGAAGTTCTGAAAAGGAATGCTCGTAACAGATGTGTCAGCTTCGTTATTGATGTTTTTTTTATTTATTATTATTTTTTTACCTTAACAAATAATCTATTCAAACTTATGAATAGCTGAAAATTTGATAAATAGGAATCAATATTTTTTCAAATGTTAGGGTCTAACCAATGATAAAATACATGAATAGGTAAAGAACAACCACTTTTTTTTATTTTCTGAAGTAATTGAGTAATGATATTAATTATGCTGGGATGATGCATCTTGGCTGATTGGACAGGCATTCTCCATGGTGAGCGCTAGTTGAGAAAGAAGCATTTGTTCCAGTAACGACATTCTTATCAATTTCCTTGCCTTCAGTGAGAGGCTGCTTCATACCTGTGGTTGAAATGTGATTGTGTGCTTTACGAATTCCTTCTCCCACAAACCAACTGATCTGACAAAAACATTTTAAGTATATCTCAAAATCACCAGCTTTTTAACCATTTGCATCTAGGGTTCATAAATGGTCTGACTTTGACCATAACTTATAAGATGTAAACTGTAATATTTGAAAAGTAGTTGAAAATGAATGTTATTCCCAAGAGGAATAATAATTTCCAGTGAACTATGTCTCAAAATATTGGGTTATCAATATATCACCATACCATAAGTGTTAGTGTACATGTATATACCTAAGCTGTGAATAGGTTAACCAAATATTTCTACACAGGTCCCTGTTTGTGTTGAACGGTAAAGAGTTCACCATTGCAAGGAGAGAAACTCATAGTAAGTCAGTTAATCCAATGAGGCAGCAAGCTAGCAGTGATTATCAGTGAATGGCAGATCTTTAGGCGGAGGGGGGGGGGGGGGGGGTGCCAGTAAAGAGAAGAGCCGGGTAAGCAATAGCAGCACTCCTGTCGTATTTCTAAACAGCTTGCTCCGCTAAAGGGCCCATCAGTCACACTTGGACATAAGAGGGAGGCAGTTTACTGCCTGGAAGAGCCAATGATAGATTAGGTGTTTGATTTCTCTAGAGGGAGGATGTACATTAAGTAGAATAGCAGGGCAGAGCAAGATGGTCTTGCCAAGCCAAGCAGGCACCTTCCCCATGTAGCGTCTGGGTGGTGGTGGTGATAATGACTTCTTTATTTTAGTCACTCCTCAGATCTTAACCTATTCATTCATGTAGCAAAATCAGGAACAATAAAGAAATAAAATAAAGGCTGAATATTGAAAGGCCTTGTCTAATAAGTTATGGTGTTAATACCAAAATGAAATAAAGAAAAATAGCATCGAGTTGCAAATTTTAGTAAGTGCATGCAGTCCCTGTTGTTTAATTTTAACAAGCCAATTTGGATTTCTATTACATTTTTTTTTGCCTATTCAGATGAATGTTTTTTTTATACAGGCAGCAAATGTCCTATTAAATTCTGTGAGGAAAACATTTTGTAAAAATTAAATTTCAATTGTGTATGCTATTTTTGATCATCCCATAAAAATTTCATATGCAAAAAAGAAAAATGATCTTATATGACAAATCTCATTGAGTTTATGAGTTTGATTGCTTATCTTTCCCTCGAGAATTTATATTTATTGAAATGTTTTGAAAAAATATTGTTAAATATACCGGTAATTGGTTTATGCATATTTTCCAAAATATTATCTTTGTAGCTATGCTACTGAATGACTTCCGGAAAAAAGCAACGCAAATATTTAAGAAACAAACTGAAATAAACTATTAAAAGTATATAACTCTAAACTATGCTACTGAATGATTCGTGGAAAATATGCGATATAAACTTTGAAAAATAATAAAAACAAGCACAAGATATTATATGAAATGTACTTATTTTAGCTTTGTTACCAAATAGTCCAGGCCTAAAAAAAGAAATTGTTGGTTTAATGTAACAATTCAAAAAGAACAAGGGTAGGGTAGGTAGGTTAAAACCTTTTTTGGAATGTTTTTTTTTACCAAAAAAGCTTGTTTTATGCATGTTTTATGTTGATTGGGAGAAGGAAGGGCAAAACAACCTTTAAGGTAGGGATTTTTGTGAGTAATAACTTGTTAGGGTAGGGTTACAGGAAACAAACAACTTTTTTCAGGCCTTACTATATAATTATGTGGAGATGACCCCACGAGCCCAACTGTGCACGGAGGGACATAGTTATTATTGGCTGCCCTTTAAATACAACCAGCGTCATTCATTGCTAAAACACTTGAGATTTCTTGCTGTCATTCTAATATTCTTATGAGTTGAGGAGCTTTGAAATTGGGGCCGTCCCTAAGCATTTGTCAGACACTGAAGTCATTTGCATTTAATAAAAATGTGACTGTTTATTGCTGAGCTGATGGTGATGATAATGATGATGATGATAAAGATGATGCTAATAGTGGCAGTGTAAGCTTTTTCAAATATTACAATTGAGGTGATGCTCTCTAATGATGGTGATGATTAAGATGATTATTTGGTATTGATTTTGAGGATGAAGGTATCAATAATAATGATTTTGGATATAGATGAAATGCTGATGTTGATTGATGATAATGACAGTGATGATTATAATAATGATGATGGTTATGAAGTTGATGATGATTGTTACAATGTATTTCCGTACAACTGTAAGTTTTTAGATCAATTTTTTATAAGTGTTTAATCATCTCTATTAAACTGGTGCTAACAGAAGATATTCGATAAAGGTTCTGAATGATAATGGTGAGAATAGTGATAGTGAATATAATTATGATGTTTATTAATATGATGACCATGATGGTTATGATTATGATGAAGGTGATGATGAAGACACCAACATTAACTAAGGTATTTTGCTCTTTGTCTTTCCAGGCGGTTTCAACCCTGCACGGCTGCCCAATGTTGATCCCAACATCATCTGTGAACATGAATGATATGGACAGGCATATCCAACAGACCAATGACAGATTGATGTGCATCAAACAGGTGAGAAGCCATGCTCATCATCCTTACATATATATCATGGCCCAGTGACCCATTTGCGCCTGTAGCACCTAAAAACAGCCTGACAATTTAAGTGATAAATGTGTTACCAAATTACACACATGATAAAAAAATTACCAAAGCATTTTCAAACTGCATGGTGCCTATAAATATTTTGTGTATTTATAATTAAGTAAAGATATATTTTCCCAAGCATCGAAAGTCAACTGCATGCTCATACACTTTTAAAAATATGTTAAGAATAAAATATAGATGTTTACAATTTTTAAGGAGGGTTGTAGACTGCCAGACTCTGGTGGTACTTTTCCGTTCAGGCTTCATAGATTATGGAAGAATTATTTCAGTATGTCATGCTTAGCTGCCCCCCTGGGTTACCTTTTCTCAACGCCATTGTGCTTATTATAATGCCATCTTGCCTACCATCTTTTTTCCACACTGCAAAATGTATTTATGTATACAGGCTAGCAGGCCTGTGGTCACTTTTAAAACATCTTAGCGTCACAAAGTGTCCTTGTGATTATTACTCCCTCAACCCCTCCCTCGAGGGAGTGTTCATTGCGTGCTACGAGCATGCATTGACTGCTAGAGGTCCAGAGCCCCAGTGTCCTGGCAGTAAATGAGGGCTCCCTCCATATAGTGGAGTGTCTCTCCAATTGCCGGCTTTTATTGCCGGTAGACAAGCCGGCTGTCGGTTTGTTCGGATGATGGATGATCCGCCAAGCTCGCCACCGATAGCCGGGTCACCACGCGGGGGACTGGGGCCATTTTCCATGCCTGTTTTATTCGCGTTGTAATTGAAGAAATCTTAATCCGCGAGCTCTGTTGTTGATAGGGTGCTGTCGCGGCTTCTTGCGGTAATGTCTTCTTCCAGATAGACACTCTCAGGACGCTTGATGGCTACTTTATATTCCACGGCAGCACACTACTAACTCTTATGCTGCTGGTGGCTGATTTGGCCAATACAAAATGATGCAAAAAACCTGAAAAATTACTGAAACCCTGGCACATGGGTACTCATCTGAGAGTTCTCAGTGAGAGCTATCTCATGAATACAACTTGACAGGGTTTAGATGGGTTTCAAAAAAATTTGCATCCTTGTGCTTCCGACGAAATTAGCCTTAGCATTAGGGTTAAGAAATGCTCAGCCCAGCCAAGGCACATTTGCTGCATTTGGGCGAGCATCACTTCTGGGGAAATAAAGAGAAAAGGCAGTGGAGTAATTTGGTTGAGAAGCAATGATGATAAAAACAAAGTAGAAATAAGAAAAGTTTCGGAGAAACGTATCACCACAGATTAAACACATTTATGCCTGCAGTGCTATAAAATGTTCTGACTAATTTGATAAAATCCTTGTGACCAGACAGCACCTTTAATAATGTTTGTTTAGAATATTGTGGAAAACAAAAGTTTGATGGAATTATCATTGCAATTGCATTCTAATCTGCAAAAGAATATTTGCTGAACAAAATGAAAAATCAAACTTTTTCCAAATTTTGCTGAAAAAGTAGGACAACACAAGGATGCAAAGATTTTGGAAACCCATCTAAACCCTGCCATGCTGAGAACTCTCAGATGAATTCCCATGTTCCAGGCTTTCAGTCATTTTCAGTTTTTTTTACATCACTTTGTATTGGCCAAATTCGCCACTAACAGCATATTGGTTAATCTGTTGAAAAAGATGTAAATCTCTACAAGCGAAGTCATTTTCTTGACGTTGTTGTTTGTTCTTACGTTACAGCACCTGGCGACACCTAGTGGCTTCCAGAACGCGGCCCGAGAGCTGCTAGAATGGTGCTCCGATGCCCGAGCCTTCCAGCGATCCTTTGAACAAAGTCTCATGAGCTGTTTGACGGTAAGTTGTTTTCAAAATATTTCTAGGATTTAGACATCAAAAATCAAGGATGACCCTTGATAAATGGCTACTCCCATTCACCATTGACATTCTCCCGAGTCTTCCAGCGATCCTTCTAGCAAAGTCTTATGAGCTGTTTGATGGTAAGTCCATTTGACCATTAGGATTAAGGATCTTGTTTATCATCACTTTTTCTGACATACTCAGGTGATATTGTGACTTGCCACATGTTGATGATGGAGAACCATTAAAAACCAAGGACTGACCACAAGCCGCTGGCAAGTCAGTGATTTGACCTAAGCTCATCGCATTTATACCTTTAGCACCTTAAAAAGGTAATATACTTAATAAACTTCACATGAATTCAGCATCTTTCAATTTTTTTCAACATTTTTGGAATTTAGACAACAAAAACCAAGGATGACCCTTGATTGATGGCTAATCCCATTCACATTCTCAGTTCACACATATTCGGATACATAAGGAACTCTCTTGTTTAAAAAAAACAATTTTCTGAGAAGTATTTGATTAAAATGTGTTGGTTCTATTAGTTTAAATGAGTCCTCATCAAACTTATAAATATTACTGTATTTTCAAAGTCATGTTTAAAGTTATCAGACTATATTGAACATGGATTGAAAGAGAAAAGACATGTAGCTTTAAAATCTAAAAGAATGTGAGTAAACAAATGTTTGGCTTTTTTGAAAAAGGATATGCAACTATGTTGTTCTTGGATACAATGAAAATGCCTGGAATACTGTATATGGCCTTAATTTGGAGTGCCAAAATTTTTGCCTTGCAGCCCTACTGGAGGGTATTAGTGTTACTTTAAATTTGCGCATTCAAGCACTCAAACAAAGCAGATACAAAGTAGAATATTTATTTGAAGGATGTCATTTTGCCGCTATCATTGGAAGCACAAAAATACAGAAAAATAAATGCCTGTAAAAATACCAGTTATACAATATTCTCTCCAAGAAGTCTGTACAGGCAGTCTGGTTAATAGGTGGCAGTGTTGTCAAGTTGCAGGGTCCGGCTCTAAAATGGGAAGTTTCAGCGAGTCAACCAATCATCATATCTGAAACTCATTGGCTGCTGAATTGCATTGATGCATTCATACCTGGTCTTCTCATCAAAAGGTCTATACTTTTGTGATCACTTCTGTAAATAACTTCAAAATGGAGCCTTAACTTTTAAATTTTCAATCTATTTGAATGACGGTAATCGGTTGTGCTAAAAATTGATTGATTTTTCTAATAATGCTTTTCAAAAAAGATGCTCATTCCCAAAGACACTGACTTCTTTAGTGATTAGCAGGTATCATTCCAGGAAAATCATTTTTTAGAAAATATTGTATGAAAAATAGTTTCTACAATCATATTAAAACTTATTATTTTTTAGAAAATATTGAATAAAAAAAAGTTTCCACAATCATATCAAAACTCTTATTATCTTTTAGAAAATATTGAATGAAAAATAATTTCCACAATCATATTAGAATTCTTCTTCTTATTTTTTTTTCTGTATTGCGCTTAATTGCCTTGTTGTTTTCAAACGAATCCTACGCCCAGACAGAGTATGAGTGTGAGCGGGTTAAAACCCTTGGGCAGTGTACGGTATGAAAGTAATCAGTCAGGGATGTTTACTACGGAGTGGATCAGGTCATCTGAATCTGAGGACAACAGGGAAAGCGCACGGCAGCAGCGTTGGTGGCTGGTGGCAGCACAAACAACACGCCAGCATTCTCCAGGGTAGTTAACACATTACTTAGACCCTCACGCTGCTGAGACTACGTTTGTCCAAAGGACAAGGACGCAAAGATTTTTGAATCCAGGGAAACCCTGTCATGTTGGTATTCATTGGATAGTTCTCGTTGAGTACTCTCAGATGAGTACCCATTTGCTAGGTTTTCAATTAACCAGCAGCAGCATGAGGGTTAACACATTACTTTAAAGCAAGGAGAGGGGGGCACAGATTTTAGGTAACGGAATGTCCTTAAGGAACTCCGGTATTTATCCTCAATTTTCAGTGCGTAAACACATAAAGTATGCTTGTTTTTGGTTTCAAAATAAATTTAATCCTATAGGTTGAAGGTAAGAAAACATGTTTGTTCGAGTTGTGAATGAAAAAAAAATGAATCTTCAGATAATGTTTTTTATTTCCACATTATGAAAAGAATGAAGGGAATTATTTTGGCATACAGGTCAGAAGAAACATTTTTCTCTGTTTAAGCCCTGAAATAAGTATGAAATATCTTACTGAAGACAAGTATGCGAGAAAACCTTTCCTTAGATGAAATCATATCTTTTGAGTTCCACTTTTTCTATATACTATTGTTTTCCTTTTCTTCCATCTAAGAGCATTTTAACGACCCAAGTATACCACAAAAAATTGCTATGTACCCATGTCCATGCTCTAATGATAAACCACACACTTCATCATACTGATTATTGTACATAACTTTCAGGTGTTGTTACACCTTTGACCCTTTCAATTGGTGAGGATACTTCTGCACGAAGCACAAAGACGCAAAGATTTTTGAAAACCATTTAAACCCTGTAATGTTGGTATTCATCAGCAAGCTTTCGCTGAGTACTCTTGGGTGAGTACCCATGTGCCAGGGTTTCAGTAATTTTTCAGGTTTTTTGCATCACCTTGTATTGGCCAAATTAGCCACCAATACAGAGGGGGGGGGGGGATATTTGGTGGAACAAAGCTAGTATTGCAACCATCATTGATTGGTTGCCTCCTCTTTTTCACTGATCATGAAATTGCGACCGATTCCCAACCCTAGCCGTAAGAGAGGTGGTGGTTGTGGCGAAAGCTAGCTGCTGTTGAGAATGAGATCACTTTGATGCCGCCGACGCCCGACGACCCAATCTTTCCGATACGACTCCCGTGGGAGTCCGGCAGAACAGTAGGCAATTTCCAATATAGCGGCATTACAGACTGACTGTCAGCCGGTGACGATGAGCAAAGATTCTCGGCTAATGCGCTTATCAATATTGTCGGCCGCTGCGGCCACGGTGGCGGGCGAGCGGTCGTGGTCGGCTCTAGAGTATGTACCTATATAGTAGCGGGCCTTTATGTGCCACCCGGCCGCCGTCTCAGCTGCTGCTACTTCCCAGCACGGCGACGGCGGCTACTCACGCCCAATCTCAAATATGGAAATCGACAATAAATAATTCAGTCTGAGACAATAGGTGGCCAATCTGTGGGTTGATATATCTGATGGGAGACGGACTGACTCACTCTCTCCATTCGTAGACCGCCCACCCGCCTGACTGTGTGCTATATTATATCCCTCGTAGCTTCTTACACTGTCTAGAAGTGATATCAATTATGTTAATTCCCTTAATTACTAATCACCCCAAAATCATAATTGTTCGGAGATGTCTCATATGCTGTGTTGTGTTATAAGTGAAATTCATCAGGGGGGTCCTCTCAAAATGTTCAAGTATAAAATGCTCAATTCCTCTGATTGCTGAAGTGGGAGTAATCATGATCATTGCTGTTATTCTCAGGTGTTTGACTGGGACTTAAGATGAATACAAAGTGGTATGTTTAGGCAGCAATGTATCATATAAAACTTAGCAAGAATTTATATTCTCCTCTTATCCAGCAAGTTTGTGTGAACAGGTGAGGCATGGGTAAGGATCTACTACTACTACTACTACTACTACTACTACTACTACTACTACTACTACTACTACTACTACTACTACTACTACTGCTACTACTGCTACTACTACTACTACTACTACTACTACTACTACTACTACTACTACTACTACTACTACTACCACTACTACTACTACTACTACTACTACTACTACTACTACTACTACTACTACTACTACTACTACTACTACTACCACTACTACTACTACTACTACTGTCAACATTTGCAAGTTGATATATCGTCTTCATTGAACCCTATTCACTTTTTAAATTTATGGTCTTAATTGAAACAATATGATGCTGTTTTTTAGATTTGTCTGAAATTGAACCACCCCCTGCCCCTCTCCAAAAACTCCTGCTCAGATTTGCTTTATCTGTGCAAGGATACTGTGACCTGTTAGGAATCAAGTGATACCAAAATGTTCATCAGGAACAGGCAAATGTGTCCTTTTGTATCCCCCCCCCCCTTCTACACACACATACACACACACACACACACACACACACACACACACACACACACACACACACACAATTGCTGCATCTACAGGTATTATCACTACACATTGATTTATGTCATTGTGTGCGGGAGCACTGGCGCTTCCCAGGTTATTTCTCTGGGATGATTGTAATAACACACGGTGGTGGTGGTGCTGCTAGGGGGGAGCAGCGGGCGCATGCTCTTACTGCAGGCACTCAGGAGTCAACAGCGACTACGACATCATCGACATCGTCAGCAAACCTCCTCTCTCGCCTCCCATTTCTGCCATTACTTGATTGGTTTTCTGCACAAGGAACGGCAGTAAATCATGTTTAGAGTATCTCTCGGGTTACTACCTACTATCAGCATCCTTAATCTTCAGACAGTTGATAACGTTTTCCAGCTATCATCACAGGAGGGTTACTTGATGAAAATGATAGCATATTCTAGGTAGTATTGTTGTTGCTGGGTTTTACCATCGAAAAAGCATGTGCTTATAGAACTTGATGCTTTCATTGCTGGATAACTCTTGTATCTACATATAAAAGCTTGAATTTTTAGCAAGTCGCATGTGCATTCGGTAATCCAACATTTATGAACATTTATGAAAACCTATGATGAGATGTGTTGATATGTGTGTGTATATGGGGGGGGGGGCACTATTCCATCATTTGCCCATGTTGTGAGAAAGTTAACAGTGACTAGGGGTAATTATAGGCAATGGATTCAATTTGCTGTACACCATGGATAATCTGTCTCAAGACGTCAGAAAGTTGCCAGTGACTAGGGATTCTGCAGGAGGTTCCCTTGGGTTTCCTACACCATTCCTAAACCTGGGTTTATTTGGATTAACATATATCAGCAAAATGATCAGTCTGTTTTGGTTCAGTACAGGGTATAGTTCATAATGGGTTGACTGGCCCATTGAGGTCTCGGAAGACTGCAGTGCTATACGGCCCCCTGAGTAACGAGATCCCATGAATAAAGAACACATTTATTGGCAGAGAGAGTTAGTCTTCATTTGAGGCAGTGGGCAGATAGGGAATTTAGCATATTAACCCCCGGATAGGATAGGACACTGCTCTGCGACTAGATTACTGAAGCTCTGACAACTCATTTCGTACGGTGCTCATAATTCAGCCTATTAGCCGAATGGATTCTAGTCTATGGCCTGGCTGGCTCTCAATAGGAAGGGGGGTGTATGATATCACCCCACTTCCCAGCCCCTGTTTAGTGATTAAGAAAAAAAAACACTCTCATCTCTACCCTTTTCTCTTTGGCATTTATTCATACACATAATCTTGCCTTTTATTTACATTGTGTTCGTAATATTTTTAGAGTATAAATATGAAAAATCAACAATAACCATGTGTGTGTGTGTGTGTATATATATATATATATATATATATATATATATATATATATATATATATATATATATATATATATATATATATATATATATATACATATATATGATTCCTTTGTTGTAAAACTTGGTAGGCATGTATAACTCGCAAGTTCCCATGTTTAAGGAGTGTCGGTCAGAAAATGTGAAGATTGCTTATAAAATTCAATTTGGCAGATCACTGAAAAAAATCTTTGGAAGCCATAATCTACAATGAATTGCAAATGTTTTCAATCATATTTTAAGAAATTTGAATATGAATTGCTCCTGGGCCCTAATTCAAAATGATCAAGTTGACCGTTGGCAGGCTGTTATTATTTCACAGATTGAAATAAAAGGGCTGGAAGTTATTGTATATCTACCTATGATAACCTTCATTAAACGAGAAAGAAAATACTGCAGAAGACATTGCCAAGGGAGTGCCGAATGAATATAATAGTCTTCTGAATTATCTCTTCCAATGCTGAGGCTACTTTCGTCCAAAGCACAAGGCAGGACACAAAAATTCATTCATTAGATCGCTCTCGCTGAGTACTCTCAGATGAATACCAATGTGCCAATTTTTTTGTCATTTTACAGGTTTTTTGCATCGTTATGTAATTTGACCAAATTAGTTAGTAGCAGCATAAGGGTTAACCATTTTCAGTAGGCTTTCTTAGAAGGTTAAGCAGCAGTTTACTGTTTATTTATTTTTACCCCATTTTTACGACACATTTCTCATTTCTTTCTTGCTTGACAGATGTGTCATAAGTGAGATAGTATGTACCAGATAGGTCGACTAAGTCTTTGATGTGGCCTAACTCTCCTAAGCGCTTGTTTTGAAACAAACATGGAGGCTTTTTTTTCGCCCTTCCGAAGACAAAGACGTCTTCTGTTGCCCCGCGGTGGCAGCCAAGCCCCTAACCCCAAACATAGGTCAAAGTGTAAGCGCCAATGGAAGCCAAACACACATTATCAAATTACCGGCAAAAGTGAACTGTCAGCGAAACCTGTCCCCGTTTGTCGAGGTTGACATGTAGACTTGTTGCAAACACTTGCTACCATATAACTCAATTTTCGGCCTCTCCATTGCAGCAGTTCTAATTGTCTCTGTGATTTGTTGGTTTTGTTGGCTCGCGTGAGCATTTGACGCTTTCAGAAACTTTCACCCCATTCATCCTGGCAGCAGAATTACCACAAAAAAAGCCTAGAAAATAATTCATCCAAAGCCTATATACTTTAAATGGTTTAATATTGCCGTGTTAAACTGAAAGATTGCCTCATTCCTTGTCCTTTTAAGAAACTTAACCCGCATGCTGCTGGTGGCTAATTTGGCCAATACAAAATTATGCAAAAAAAAATGGAAAATTGACTGAAACCCTGGCACATGGGTACTCATCTGAGAGTACTCAGTGAGAGCTTTCCAATGAATGCCAACATGACAGGGTTTCGATGGTTTTCAAAAATCTTTGTGTTCTTATGCTTTGGACAAAAGTAGCCTAAGCATTGGAGGGGTTTATGAATGACTGTCTCATTTCTTGTCCTTTTAGAAAACTTTTGTCATGGCAAAACATTTCAGTGTCAATGAGGAAAGCTAGAATAAACGGAGCCAGAAAGTAATTCATCCAAAGCCTATACATTAGCTCATCTGCCTTTGATTAGATTGATTAGATTGATTTTGAAGTACACTGACCTTGGAACTATAAACCATTTAATTGGCTTTTTAGGATCCACATGAAACTTCAGATGTGTTTTGCCTTGGTAAGGCATTCCAGAGTCATTGGGCAAGTTTGGAAAAAGCAGAGCCAGAAATGATTCATACAAAGCGTATACAATAGATTACCTAAGCTAAATGTTCTTGGAAATGAACTATTGCCCCATTTCTCATCCTTATAAGACCCGACCAAATAATCACTTCACCAGTTTCTGGTGAGGTCTTTATGGATTTTTGCCATTAGCCAAATGCAATGCAACTTCGGATATGACACATTCGTACGATTATGACAATGGTAGGTGTGTCTGCTTAGCAGTGTTAGGCACCGGTAACGCAGGTATGAATCTCATTGCTGTCTTGCAGGGAAATTTGGAAGTGAAGGAGTATGATGCTGGAAAGATATGGGTACCTTGAGGGAGATTTGGGGCCCAGGGAGCATTTGATGTGAATGCTCTCCCTGCTTTTTCATAGTTTCAAAATGGCACTTTTCTCTAAAATCTAAAAACTAAACTCTACATTAATGACAATAAAGATTGTGGTGTAAATAACATTTATATGATTTTGGTTGGTAGTGTTATCTTCTACACAGATTTCCTTTTTTTCATAATGTGATAGAGATTTTGACTGCTTTGAACCCCCGCTGCACCCTCTAATAGATGTACCCCTCCCCCCTGTTGTGATTTAGAGATTTGGACTGCTTAGAACCCCCCTGCATCCCCTTATAAATATACCCCACTCTGAATGTGACTTAGAGATTTTGTCTGCTAAGAACCCCCCCTGCAACCCCTTATAAATGTACCCCCAGGTCCCCCTCTTCGCTCCCTTACTCCGGTGTTTGGCCTGATGCCGAGTGCTACCTGCTGAGCCATGATTTATCCTTATCTGTCACTGCTCTGGCAGGTAAGATATTGACTAAACTTGTTAGTCTCCCCGTCTGCTAACGTTTACCTGTTTATGTTGCTCAACAACTCCGGTTGCTAGGGTGAAAGGCGCCCAGCACTGCGAGATAACTGTCCATGAAAATTTATGGTAATAGAAAACAAAACCGTGTGATTGCCGGCAAACTGTGGGTATGCATGTTGATGGGAGTTTTGTGGTGTAGTTGTTGGGAGATTACCATGGAAACAAATGTCATGTTTTGTCACTATAAATGCATGCCATGATTTGTCATTCTTTTGTGTTTGCGTAACGACTGTAGTTCTGAAGTAGATACCTAGGCGGCAGCACATGCTTACTGTAAAAGCACTCCGATGGCCTGGATGGCTTTACTCATGGCCCATGTCTAGATAAAAGTAAAGGCGCTAAAATATATCTAAAATGATGTTGTTCTTTTGTTTCGTTATTTTTTGTTGTTGATGTTTTTGTTTTGTTCTTTTTCAAATCTTTTTTTTTTTAATTTGCTTTCATTTTCAATTTAAGTGTCTCACATACATTGGAACGGTTAAAACCAATAGTAACAACAACTTTCAGTAAAAAATCACTCCAAATCTTGCTTTGTTATCATGTTATTTTCATATGCGTCAGACCATGTTTATGCTCCTGATGTGAATAAGTTAAAGTGCCAAGTACCTGAAAGTGGAGCATCAGTGCTGCACAAAAGTGTTGATGTTCACGTGTCTAGCCAGCTCTAACTGGGTGGCCGAATAACACCTAGCAATCTGGAAATAAAGGAGCATTTCTGTTCTCGCAGAGTCAGGCTGCAAAACTTGTTTACATGTTCAGGAGAAGGTAGACTAGGCTCCTAGTCCTTAACCCTTTCAATGCAGAGGCTTTCGCCAAAGCACAAGGACGCAAAGTCTTTTGAAAACCATCCAAACCCTGTCATGTTGGTATTCATTTGAAAGCTCTCGCTGAGTACTCTCAGATGAGTACCTATTTGCAGGGTTTCAGGCATATTTCAGACTTTTTGCATCATTTTGTATTGGCCAAATTGGCAACCAGCAGCATAAGGGTTAAAAAAGTTTGACATTCCCTTCTGTGTTGACCAAGCTGTGTGGTGTAGTACCAGACTGTGCAGATAGATGGCACCACCTGGTTCTCCTATCTCTAGAGGTTGTCAGTAGGGTTCATCGTGATAATCATAAGGTTGAACACTAGATAACTCCTGTTTTTCAGGTTAAAAGCTGAATGAGTATTGTATGTTTATTGTTACTTTACCATAGATAATTCATAAGGTCTTATTAAGGGAAAGGCAGATGGCATTGGGGATGATTTAATCACGATTATGCAAAAAGTAAAAGATTATTATTTTGCAAATCATGTTTCAAGGTAGGGTCAATATGTTACTCTTCAATATAAGATATAATGAATACCACTGATTAAATTTAGTTCTCTTGAAATTTTTCGGTGTTCATGTCAATAAAAGGTTTGCAAATGAAATTTTCTATAGGTAGGATCATTGTTTTATTTTGTTTTAACATTTTTTTTTTATGTTTCCTCAAACAAGTACTTCTCAGATTGCATTCAGGCTATAACAGACCTACAGTCAGAGAACCAGGTTTAGAATGATCCAGGCGACAATCTTCAGATGTGTATTTGAAGCAATTGTCATTTGATGATATTTGGGAATGAACTGGTGATAAGTCTATGAACCAAGGAGAGATTGCACCAGGGGCTAGGATGGCCTGGACACCAGTCTATGAACCAGAGTTTGAGCATCAGATGATCTGCTAGGAGTCTATGGTGGAGGTACTATTTATACTCAGGGCCAGCAGCGTGTGGAGTAGGGGGAATCGGTGTGAAGAAGAGCGTGGGCAAATCGCCAGTTTAGTGTCTATTCCAATGCGCTGAGCTCCATGATTGCCGGGCTAACTGAGCTATCATGCTCTTGACTAGAGACCAACAATCACAGAGTGTGAAAAATTATAGCTACAGTAGCGCAGCCGCTAAGCAGCAGGGACATAGTGTACTCTCACTCAGAGCAGCGTGCTGCTAGCATCTCTGGGAAAACTAGACTGGTTCATTTCAATATTGTTATTACCTGCCAGGCGAGTGTTATTGACCCCCACTTTTGACCTTTGACCTTGCGTAGTCAAGAATCTGTGATAGCCACTAGACTGATTTCAGCCAGTGCTGCGAGTGAATGAATGAATGAATGAATGGGGGAAATCAGTGACAGTCCCCGTTTGTTGGGATGATTCTTGCTGTGAACTGGTGAACCATGGGGGCCGGGTTGAGGATCGGTGGAGGGCGACTGAGGGCGGTCGGGCAGGCAGGGAGGGAGGCCGAGTGAGGAGGCTCTGACGGAGGAGGACATACGCCATGAGGCATGTGTCTCTGGTATGCCGAGCATCCTCTGGAGGGTGAAAGTACCTTCTCAAGTGACAAGTGTGACGCAGGCTTTGTAGAGCAAATAATTATTAGCCAGCGTGAAGCTGAACGTGAGACAAGACACACTTTAGTTATGTTATCCCCGTCAAGTTTACTCAAGGGCAGCCGGTTAAGTCGCCCTGCTTTCAGGGTGAAAAATGAGAGGTGAAAAAATGATAATGTTTACAGGAGGATTTATGAGAGCAGAGAGAAATTGCATGTATATTGTCAGTTGAAGTATCTGTGCAGCCGTAAGCATGTCACTACTAACCACGGTGGCGGGCTGAGCAGCAGCCAGTGTAGACTAGGCTCCTAGTCCCTAAACAGTTGACATTCCCCTCTGTGTTGACTAAGCAGTGTGGTGTAGTACTAGGTATGGTAGATAGAGGGCACCACCGGGTCCTCCTATCTCTAGAGGTTTTAGGTTTCATACTCCAACTGGATCCTCTATTCCCCTGGTAAAATAAGTGTAAACTTAATTGGATACTAAGCCTACCTAGGCTATTTTGTGCCAGGTAACATAAAATTGTGACAAAAAAATACTAATGACAGCCTGGAAATCTAGGATACTCCTTATAATACTCATTATAATCATCATCATCATCATCATCATCATCATCATCATCACTACCACCATTATTATCATCTCATGTTTCAGATGGTCATAAAAACCATTGTCAAAAATCATCATCATCAGCATCACTATTTTCACAACTACCGCCACCATCATTATTATCATCATCATCATCTTCATCATCATCATCATCATCACCATATGTTTAAGACGGCAATAAAGATGTCGGGTATGGCTATGATGAAAATGATGACAAAAATTTCCCCCTTTGATATGTGTTGTAGATAGGTATAAGGGATGGAGTAGCTGGGTCGCAGTGTAGAGTATTTATCCGGTTGAGGCATTTTTGTTGCACCCACTGTGTCAGGAGCTGTCGCCACGAGCGTGTCCTCCTGACCGGTCAAGTGCACCAGATGACCACAAGGTGACCATCATCAGTCAACAACAACCTCCCTGCTCAGCCTGAGCCTGTGGTGTCCACAGCAGCCAGTGTCAGCACTGGCCTGAGCTACCATCCTACACCTGTTCTCATTAGACTTAACCTTTATGCTGCTGATGGCTAACTTTGCCGTTATAAAATGATGAAAAAAACTTAAAAAAAAGAATGAAAACCCTGGTTAATGGGTACTAATCTGAAAGTACTCATTATGTCAGAAGGCAGCAAAGCTTATGCTTAAGTCAACAAAGAGCTGGCCACAGAAACCTATTTAACACAGACTTGTAGCTAGTCTAGTCTGCAGCTCTTTTTGCCCCCTGGTGGTAGAAAATAGAACTAAACATATGCTGAAGTCAACAAACAGAATTACCATGGAAAGGTTCAGGAAAATCCTATAAAATAATCATGCTAAATCGAAAGAACATTCCATTAGGCTATTTTTGAAGCGCTGGTTGGTTTTCCATTTGGGTTGTCACTAAGATAAATGCTTGTTTAGTTGGGTTTCTATAAGTGGGAGACAGTACTCATGTGTCATGAGCGCAGTTTGCCATAATGAAATCCAGACAATCCCATTACCCTGAAAGAATGAACCCTAAAAAAAGAGATCAGAAATAGACGAGAAATGATTAGCGGTAGGAAAAACATGCAGTATAACTGTCAGTGGCCTACCACAGCTCTAAGCTGTTAACTTTGCACCAAAATATCTGGCTCCTGTAGCGATGAAGGTGCCAACTATTCCCATGATTGATCAGCATCCATGGCTGCAGAGAATACATGCTAGCCTTGCTACTTAAGCCTTTAACCTAGTATATTTAGTTGATGCTTGCCCCTACCTTAGATGAATAAAAGAATAGATATCTAGCAAGAGACCAATTACTATATGCACTATGGTGAAGACCTGGCCATCCCAGGGGTCTCGAATCTGGCCTCATTGTGACGTCACTAGGAGACAAAGACCAATGAGGGTTCTCGTATCTATTACATTACAGAGAAACTAGTGCACCAACATGCGCAGAATGCTACTTTTGGGCTATTCGCCGCAGCTAGCTTGTTCAGGTTGACTGGCTGGTTTCATATCCACTTGTTTTCATTAATCTAAACCCCTACATAAGGCATGCAGCCTTAGGTCTGGTTATTTAGCACATTCAGTTGTTACATGATGGGGTTTTCTAGCCCATATTGTATTTTACCCTTTTATGTGTAAGTCAATGTTCGCACATGCATAAGGGCATGTGGCCTTCTATCTGGTTGTTCACTTTACTTGATACATTTGCCACATGACAAGTTTTTTTTAATGATTACCCACTGACCATGCTATTTTACCACATCTATTAGGCACACCAATTCTGATTCTCTCCTTGGGGGTAAGAGGGGGTAGCATCGAAGCAAGCATGAAAATATGCTACAAAGAACTGGAAGGGCTAAGTTTTGCTGACTTAGGAGCATCATGGTCAACTTGATCTACAATCAAAGAGCCTGCGGGTAGTATTGGGGATACTTAAATATATCCCTAGTAATAATAATAATAATAATAATAATAATAATAATAATAATAATAATAATAATAATAATGATAATAATAATAATGATAATAATAATAATAATAATAGTAAAAATAATAAAAATGATAATGAAAATAATAATGAAAATGATAATAATGATAAAAATGATAATACTAATGATGATAATAATAATGATAATAATAATGATAATGATAAAAGTAATAATAATAATAGTAATAATAATAATAATGATAAAAGTAATAATATTTATAATAATAATAATGATGATGATAATAATAATAATAATAATAATAGTAATAATAATGATAATAATAATAATGATAAAAGTAATAATAATAATAATGATAATAATAATAATAATAATGATAATAATAATAATAATAATAATAATAATAATAATAATTATAATAATAATAATAGTAATTGATATTTGAAATAGCGCCCTTTCCAGCTATAATGGATGCTTTCATCAAGGCCACCTAATACTCAAATAAGTGATTTGGCCATATTTGATGCTATCAATGGGTTACTAAAATCCCGGTGGGCATACATAGTGGAAACCACCAGAAGAGCCCAGTGTCAACAAACATGGCACTCAAAAACGGGTTGTTGTGGAAGCTGTGAAAAGGCTGGGTGGATCTAGATCATCAAGATCTCCATCAGGAAAATATTAGTTTTTTGTAAGCCGATATGATTGCTCCATAAACTTTCTGCTGAGGCCACAAGATGGAGGGATCGATTTGCAGTAATGGGAGACCGAGAATAAACCCAGTGATGGATATTTCATGAGATCATACTTCATGAAATCAGATGCGAGAGAATACATGCCCTGTCACACCCTTTTTAGTACTTTTTTCTGTAGCCACCACTTTTATTCTTTATAGAAAAAGAGAGACCTTGACTTTGTTCATACTTAAGAAAATAGATATCATGAGAGATCATGACCAACATCATGGATCATATTCTTGTTAGAAATGATAATGATGTATTATTTTTGTTATTGTTATTATTATTATTATTATTATTATTATTATTATTATTATTATTATTATTATTATTATTATTATCATGATTATTATTATTATTATTATTATTATTATTATTATTATTATTATTATTAATATTATTATTATTATTATTATTATTATTATTATTATTATTATTATTACTATTATTATCATTGTCATTATTATTATTATTATTATTATTATTATTATAATTATCATCATTATTATTATCACCATCATTATTATTATTATCATTATTATAAATAGTTGTAGTAGTAGAAGTAGTAGTAGTAGTAGTAGTAGTAGTAGTAGTAGTAGTAGTAGTAGTAGTAGTAGCACTATGATGATGATGATAATTATAATCAAAATAATGATAAAGATAATAATGATAATGATAATAGTAATATAGATAATGATAATAATAAAATAATAATGATAATAATAATAATAATAATAATAATAATAATAATGATAATGAATATGATGATAAGAAAGTAACCCTTATTCTTGTAAGATTGTGATAATTTTGCCAAGCAGATTGATCGATACCCAGGTATCCCTAGTCAGGCTCCAGAGTGCAGCATCGATCATGGTCCTACTTATGACACATCTCACGTTTATTGCTCACTCATCGGTGAACACTCATCTAACTGTATTAGGTCAATATTTGCCGCTATTGACCTTAGTTTGACCTTGATGACACATGGTGGCCATTTTGATTTGTGACCTTTGACCTCTAGCCCTGAGGACGGAGATGGTTAGTGAAGTTCATGCTCCGGGGAAAGCCGACATAAGTGATTGGTAATTATAACGGTAGCAGTGGCTTAAAAAAAGTGACCTACAGTAATTTTATTGAATTTTTTTGCCTCAAGGGATTTGAGATTTTTTTGTTATAAAATTGGAAATTTCCGGAGAAATTATAAGTCCATCACGAGGAGAGTGTGGACGTTCTTTGCATTTGATTATTTCAACAACTATGTTTTTTGTGGTCATTTAACAAAATGTTGCTGTTTTATGGCAAATATCGCCTTTGTTTTGAGTGCACCAGTGCATTGTTGAAGAGGAGGAGATGCTCTGCTCCCTCATAATGAGCGTGTGCCATAATTAAAATAAGGTCAGGGTTAGGGTAACAATAGGTGACTGATTAATCAGCCAATTCAAAGAGGAGATGAATAAAATATAATGAGGTTTTTGATGAATAGGAACAATGGAGTAAAAAAAAAGCAGTCAGCAGTCGAAAAAACATAAATCTTGGAGCGTAGCTTAATTGTGCCGTGTGTGAGCACAGGTCATGGTGGTGTCTGTTGTGGCAATTTCATCATAAATGTCGGAAGGGCAATTTTCCTCCAATGAGATGATGATGAGAGAAGGCTCTTATCTCCTGGTCAACATTTCAGACGTATTGACCACTTTTTCCCGCTACAGACATGGGAAGGCCTTGCCGCCGGATTGCCAATTCAGCGCGACTTCAAAAAAGTAGCGCAATCAATAAAAAGTGCTTGTTATTAGGAGGGAAACAAGATTGCTTCTCTGAATGTGAACTTTCATAGATCTATTGCATTCAATCACAGGCACTTAGGGAAACTATGCAAAACACCCTCTTCGCTGCAAAACAGCTTTCTCACTTCAAGGGCCCTAGACTAGTTGGATGGAATAAATATGCAGCGAATTTGAGCGCAGTTGACAATATGTGAAATGTGAATGTAGGTTTAGACTCTTTAGTAAAAGGTGTTAATAATAATAATAATAATAACAATTATAATAATAATAATAATAATATTGTCATTTGATATTGCGCCCTTTCCATATAAACATGCTCAAATAATGTTAATCTGGGAAGAGTTTGTCTACTGCTCTCATCATATTTTTCTTTGCATCTGTTGGACTTAATTAATGAAAACCAGATCCTTCTTTAACAAATTATCATCTAGCATTCAGCTGTCCACACTATGATGTGTCTATTTATGTAGCCAAGTAGCATCTTTGACCCACTAAATGTAGAAAAATGAGTTGGGCACAAGTTAGTTGAATGATGTTGACAGATAAAAGCATTTAATTTTGTATCTTTTCGTTGATGCTTTATATCAATTAGTACCACCTTCTTTGGTACAGCTAACTGACTGCATAGCCACGCAAGCCTCTTATCTCCACAGGAAGTAACGCTATCAGAGCATGCTTAAAGACAGTAAACTGCCAGTTCTTGTTAGCATAACGATAGGATAAGCCATATACATATCTCCTTAGCTGAATAAAAGAATGGATATGTAGCAAGAGACCAATTATTATATGCAATATAGTGAAGGTCTGGCTATATTATGGGTCTTGAATCTGGCCTAAGTGTTATGTCTCTAGGAGACAAAGACCAATGTGGGCTCTTTTATAGTTAACATACAGAGAGACTTGCGCGCTAACATGCGCAGAATGCAACTTTTTGGCTATTTGCCACAGCCAGCCTTTTCAGGTTGACCGGCTGCATTCATATCCACTTGTTTTCATTCATTTAGAATATCTCTAATTTTAGCCTGGGCAATTTTGGTACCAGTATCATAATATTATGCGTCTCCTGTTTAAAAACCTGGTACTTTTTGACCAGTGAGTTGGACCAGCTTGAAGTGCCCTGAGCCTGCCCCAAAGGGTGCTCCAAGTTGTCAATAGCAGTCGCTTCTCTCTCATAGGATGCATTGTTTATATCTGGACTTTATAACGCCTGGATTTCGACAGTTTCATCTGATATCTAGATTGTTTCTAAGAAATGTTTATGTGTGCAGTTCTCTGTGTCTGAGAGCCCCCTCCGGGTCCACCAATTAGACCTGTTCTACAGAGGTCTGCCTTTAACCCTTATGCTGCTGATGGCTAATTTTCAAAACAAAATGATGCAAAAAACATGAAAATAATTGAAACTTTGGCACATGGGTACTCATTAGAAAGTACTCAGCACGAGCTAGTGAATGAGTAACAAGATTATAGGGTTTAGATGGTTTTCGAAAAACTTTACATCCCTGTGCTTTGGAAGAAAGTAGCCTTAGCATTAGAAGGGTTAACCTGTATCTGTCCAGAGACTTGCAAGGAGCATCTGCTGAAAAAAGCTAGAATTTTCTAAATATTTGGAGGAAAGTCATTAGTTCAGTTTGGATTAACATTTCTATGAAACTATTATAAAATTCAGCAATCCTATAATGTCAATGATAATTTTTGAAAGAAAAAGGAAAGGGTCAGTTAAAAGGTTACAGGTTTGACAACTTTCAGTTAAACATTTCTCAGCATATTGCCATGTTGTCAGACCATGTGTATACTACAGGGGCCGGTTGCACCAACAGGCTGAAGGCTTAATCTCAGACTCAACATGTTAATCCAGTGTCTTCAACAAAAGCACATATTGTTGTAAGACAATCAAGTTAAGCATTGAACCTAAGTTTGAGCCTAAGACACGTTAGTCCAACCAGCCCCAGGTGTAAGTTGGTTATTTGTATGGCCAATATCATAGTATGTTTGATTGAACGACCAGTTGCAGGGCTCAACATTACAGATAGCCCAGTAGTCATGACTATCTAATCATCAAAAAACAGCATTTCAGGCAAACTGAACAAGTCCTCAACTTGCCCGACTTGACTATCTATCAGTAGAATGCTAATTAGGAGGTACATTCAATGAATTCATAACAGTATGTTTTAAATAACAATTTAGTTAACAGCAACCTTGAAAAGTACAGGCAGTAAAAAATGGGCAAAAAAAAAATAAACAGAAATAACATTAAACCTAAAGTTCCAAAAAAAATAGAAAACTTTTATTGTCTCTACGTCAAGGTTTAACATGGTAACTGCTATCAAATTGGCCGGGCAACCTGAAAGCCTGGCAGGGCTATATGATCTTGGGTCAAACTTGCCCAGCCTGACTACCTCGGTCGGCAGGGTACTGTTGAGCTCTGAGTTGTATGAAATTAAGTGCAGCCTCACGTTTTCTGCCATTCCAGTATCAACGAAAAACTATCAACTCATTCATTTGTTTTTTAATGACAGTCCTTTTTGATTCTATTTTTGTTGTGATTCTTTAGGTGGTGAGTCGAGTTGCAGCACAACCCGGTTACGACCTTGACCTTGGCTATCGACTGCTGGCAGTATGTGCGGCACACAGGGACAAGTTCACGCCAAAATCAGCAGGTAGGAAAATATCACCTCCTTTTGTGGAGAACTCCGCGTGCAACATAACCACTTGCCCCGTTGCAAGTTGCAAGTGAATTCGGCAAAAAAACGGCAATCATAACAAGACCCTAACTTGCCCCACTTGGCAAGTCATGTTTTAGGCAGAGTCCTCGCAATATAACTCACCTTTGTTTAACAGAGCGGCAGGGCAAGTGGAAGTGCCAACGGGGCACACTTTTGGGGCAGTTTGCCCCTCTTGGCAAGTAATGTTTTTGAACCTATGTTGCACCCTGGAACTACTATACTCCCTTATTGAGAATTGCTACTTTCTCTTTTTGACAATCGCTATTTTCTATTTTTGATTATTGCTACTACAGGTGAACTTGGATATGACAGACTCAATGGGACCAGGAAAATTGGTCCGTTATACGCAAAATCCGTCGTATACATATGACGAAGACTTGATATGCATCGGACTGGGACCAAGCATATCATCCATCATATTCAAAAATCCGTCATATAGTGGTCCGTCATATCCAAGTTCACCTGCATATCTTTTTGACTATGTAATGAGCTCAATGAAAGAACTGCATAACATATGATGACAAAATACTTGGGTAGGAGGTCAGGAACAACTAACTACTACTTTCACTTTCGGCAATGAAAGGCACTTTTTTCTCTGTTTAGACCTGTTTTATTTTCTCTTTCTGATAATTTACACTTTCACTTTCTCTTCTCTTCCTGAGAGAATTTTGACGCCTCTTTTGGGGTCCACTTCTTTCTTTTTTTTTCTTTTGAGAAATAATTATTTGCTCCTCTTATTGAGTTCGCCTGATTAGCAAAAAGGTCAAGATAAATTTTGTGAAATATTTGATGGATGGATCGTACTATATTTTCCCTGATATGATAGCAGAAAGCTTCAAAAATGCGTCTTTCAAAATATTCTTTGTCACCCAGAAGTTGCATAATTGTCAGATTAACAAGGTATGAATGGGTTCTTGATTGACCAAATGATTGACCCCTTTTTGAAGGGGTGATTATGAGAAATCACTCTCAATAAATAGAACTTTCTAGTGAAGTAGAAGTAGTCTAGTGTGTGCTTTTTTATATGCATGTGTTTTTTTAAGTCTCTTTTTCAGATATGATCACATAAACTTCTTCATAATGTATCATTCTCATTGTTTTCACTCTAAACTGTCACTATCATTGTTGTCATCACCGTTTCTCATAGATATTTGTGTGTTTGTGTGTGACAATTGAAATGTGTATGATGTAAGTTCTTCATTTTCAGGTCTCATTTCATCTCCCTCATCAGCTTCTCATCATCATCATCATCATCATCATCATCATCATCATCATCATCATCATCATCATCATCTTTCTCTTTACCATCAGTATCAACATCATCCTCACCGCCAACCACTTTGCTGTGTTGTACCACCACCAGTCCATGAATGAATTTCAGAAGCAAGTTTATTTTCCTTCTTTGTTTTCATACTTTTATTTATTTATTTTCATTTATATTCATTTTCAAAATCAAAATGTATATAGAAGGCGTTGTGCAAGGAGAGCTCTATTAGAGCATGCCTATGAGGTTAACCCTTATGCTGCTGGTGACAGATTTGGTGAATACATAAAGATGCAAAAAACCTAAAAAAGACTGACACCCTGGCATATGGGTACTCATCTGAGAATACTCATCGAGAGCTATCCAACGAATACCAACATGACAGGGTTTGGAGGGTTTTCAAAGATGTTTGCATCCTTGTGCTTAGGACGGTAGTAGCCTCAACAATGGAAGGGTTAAAACACCTGGTTGGTGATGGGCAGTAGCAGCAGAGATAGCTGTAAAGTCTTGTTTGCTGAAACAACCTCTGACAGGCTGCAAGTTCCATTTAACATCCCCGCATTAGCCAGCTGTTGCCATGGGAACGCTAGGAAGATGGAGGATGGTTGTGTGTCACCATGGCGTTAGCTGAGATTATGTGGTTTGTTGCATCAGAGAGTCACCAGATATCTAATTAGCAAAATTCCACAATGTAAATGGTCTAGGTGTGAACTTGAGGAAATTTTCAGTGGTTTTATAAGGCACGGTGTCATGAGTTCAATCATTAGGCAATCAGTGGTAGTGATGTAGTTTCATTATGAACTCTAGGTAACTAGGAGAACATCTTTAGATTAGTAGAAACTTTGCATCAACCTGAGAATCATGTAAGTGTGGGCCAGATTTCCCTAGACAGTTCCATATTTGTTTACATGTATTTCCAGGAATCATGCTATATTTATTGCATGCACACACATAACAATACATTTATATATATATATATATAATATATATATATATATATATATATATATATATATATATATATATATATATATATATATATATATATATATATATATATATATATATATATATATATATTGGTGGCTCGGCATATGTATGGTAAAATAGGTCCAGGCAAAACCTATTGATGTATGCACTCTCTGACTTACATTTAAATGTATGTTATAGATCTATTCAGTATGTTCTAGGAATAGCCTCTATCTCTCACTCTCTCAGAGATTCCTCTGTCATCTTGTCTAGTTAGACACTACCCGAAGGTTGACGCAGCAACAACAGCAGCAGCGGTGGTGGCGGTGGCGCTGCCGCCTTGGAGGAAAATCATGACTGTGGCGGCGGCGGTGGCATCGCAGAAATGAGGTGCATTCCTGAGAGTCAATTTCAGAGCGGGGTGAAATATGCGTCTCTTTCGCTGCCTGATGCAAACCACGCCTGCCTGGCTCGCAGGCAGCAGCAGCAGCTCCGAGGCGAGGCGGCCTGTGAGCTAGCACCTCCATCCATCCTCCCCTCTCAAACTTCCCTCCTCCAATAACTAAAGAGTGCTGGCGGAAACGAGTGAGCGTATAAAGCGCTGTCTTCATCGCCAGCCTGTAGACAATCTGTATGAACGGAATTTTCATTGGTATGCTCATTAAACACCACTACCGTGAGCTGTTTTTACATGCGCACATGTCTGTTTACTTTGTGCACTGTTTGCTTGTTTTACTGGTTTTCTTTAAAAAAGAACTTAACGCTGAGACAAAGAAAGGGCCCCTGTTCAATTTGTCTGCCCCGAAATATTACTAAAAACCAATCTCAATGCGTTTGGGGCGCACTTCTGTATAAACATATTCGCATTATTGAACTAGGGATTGTTGTACAGCTATTTATCTTAAAGCTGTTATGAAATATCGTGTTTTTACAAGTTGACATTATTTACTCCGGGGATAAGAATCGCTAACATGTTTTGAGCATACCCTTAATCTATGTTATATGTTTTTGTTGTATGTATTGTTCAAGATTAGCTCTTATTGCCCTCAGGGAGCACTTACTCCTCTCGTTTTAGTTAGAAGGAGATTTAGCCACTCCAGTAGGCATGTTGTGCTGTTGTTTTATTCATGGTGTTAATTGTCCTTTAAGTGAAGGTACCCATATGAAAAGTTATTTCATCAATCATTCCAACCATTATCTATTAAACCCATACATACCATGGTTATCTTTTGAGTTTAGAAATGGGGTCAGTCATTATAAGAACAAAAATGATTGATGTAGCACTTTTATTGATGTAGGGCAGGTTTTAAGATTCAGTTGTTAGGCGTTCATTTTCAGTCTAAAACATGAAATGGTGGCAAATTTTACCATTTTAACCCTTCCAGTGCTAAGGCGACGTTCGTCCTGAGCACAAGAACGCAAAGTTTCTTGAAAACCATCCAAACCTTGTCATGTTGGTATTCATTGGAAAGCTCTCGCGGAGTGCTATCAGATGAGTACCCATTTGGCAGGGTTTCTGTCATTTTTCAGGGGTTTTTTTGCATCATTTTGTATTGCCCAAATTACCCACCAGCAGGACATGGGTTAACCAGTCATCACCTTTGGGTTGAGTTAGGAATTTAGAGTACATCCTCATTTCAAATGACAAATTGAAGATGGCATTTTTAAAGTCAAAAAGAGTTTCGTTTCATATTGAATCTCTCTGCTTAATAGCTCTGACAACGTTATTACTCTCCCTCTGCAGGATAAAGCAAGGATATTCAATCTAATGGTTTAATTGTTATTTTTCCTCTGTGTTTTTACTTCAGATGAAAAATAGTGAGACTAGTAAAAATAACTTCTCGGGTTTAGCATCCTTGCTAAATGAATCTAGTACAAGTATTTCCCGAAGCAGAGAGGCATTTTGGGAAATCATTCCATGGAAATGACATGAATCCTCACATATTCTGGGAATTTACTTTGAAAGCTATTAGACATATTGTATGGTGAGTATTTTTTATTTTTATTTTCTTTCTCTGTTTCTCTGTTTATTTACTTTTTTTTTGAAAGTTATGGCAGACAGAGTAATGACAGAACTCAGCCTTGCACATGCGTTTCCTTCCAAAGGAATTCCATGAAACAGCCAAAGTGGAAAAACACAACAAAAGTCTATATTTGCTTTATTTATTTATCGATATGGATCACGTGGCATGAAATGAACATGTTTTACCTTTTGTATGGGCATTTTTGTGATTGTTCTGCAGAGTAGATTCAGAGAGGAATGCTTGAGTGATCGAGCCTCCAGTACGGGAGAAGCGTTAATCAGAGCGCCTGGATTTTGCGAAAGCCTGGCACTGTTGACCCCCCACCACAAATATTTCATCTTGCGTGTGGATGTCGCCATTTCCTAGGAACACCACTGTAGTAGCCTCATCTTGCGATATACAGAATAAACTTCATTCTGGAAAAGAACTAGTTCCAAGACAGTTTGTGTAAATTCATGAATTCCTAGAATTCAGCAATCAAACGGTTGGGGTTATAAGATTTTTACTATTACTACCATATTAAGGAATACAACTAGTTTGAGGGACTGTTTTTTGGAATTATTTATTTTGACTCTACTTACAGGGTCTGACACTTAGTTTTCAGGCTAGGGGCCTGAAAAGGTATTTTGATGAAAATATGTGGTCAAAAACAGGATTTCTAGTTATTATACATATTATTTTGGGCCCCTAGCCTGAAAAATCTAGGGCTCCCGGGAAAGTCGAACCCTGACATAATAACTATCAAGTTGATGATGGTAGAAGATACCAGTGTACCCAAGAATAACCAGCTACTAATCACAAATCACTGGTGATTTTCACAGACATTTGAAGCTGAATTCAAAGTTGGAACCTTTCGCCATGGCAGGAGACAGGGAGGCAACTGAAAGATCATAGGATAAGTTAAAAATACAAAAGGGATACAAACTCACAAAATATTGTTCATTTAAATCAAGTTTTTGATTTAAATGTGCTGGTTAAATGGAAAGGCAAATACAAGGACACTGCAATGATATTCCATTAAGCAGGTTTTCAATTTAGGGTGGTTCTAAAATGAAGAAGAAAAAAATGATGTTCTAACTTAGAAGTTTTTATTTTGATAAAGTATTGAATTGATTTGCATTAAACATTGAGCTTGATTTTCCCCATCACTCAAGCTGTTAATACACTGTAATAGAAAAAAACCTACGCTGATCTGAAATAAATTGCATTCAAGAAAAACCTCTTTCCAGTTGGAACATGTAGTTGATTAAATCAAGTCATCTCAGAGTCACTCATTATTCATTTGAGCTTGTTCCATTAATTGGATTTATAATCACTTGGCGTTAATTAATGGGCTACCTGGTAAAATTTTGAGAAACTCGCCAGTGGCTCTGTGAAAAAACTAACTCCTAATTAAAATTTGTTCAACTGCAGTTGCTTGTATTTGCTGTAAGGCATTGATTTAGAAATATGCAGATTTCCTGTCCCAGTATTCAATCTAATTATCATCAATGTCACCATCATCATCATCATCATCATCATCATCATTATCATCGTTGTCTTCATGATCTGCCCATGTACTAAGAGAAAAGGGGTAATATTTGCATTATTCATTGAAAACTTCCAAGGCCGCAGAATGCATGTTACCAAATAAGTTACTACATGTTACAAAGTTATTATTAAAGATTTCATTGTGCCTTTAGCGCATTGCGCATTTTAGAGGTTGTATTTCAATTTCTAAGTTGTGCAACAACTCTGCACAGGGCAACCTGTGGCCAATACAGAGTATGAATGGTTGAAAGTCAGCAGCCGTGGTGGAAACCGGCATGGGGAGATAATCGCATGATTGTGTCAATGATTTGTTAGTACTGAAACTGGCCACTAGGTGTCAGCAGTGAGTGAGCACGCCCACTGCTGCTGCTGCTGCTGCTGCTACACAGTGTTGGCTGCTGCTTAACCCCTATGCTGCTGCTGGCTAATTTTGCCAATACAAAATGACACAAAAAACTGTAAAATGACTGTAACCCTATCAAATGGGTACTCATCTGAGAGTACTCACCGAGAGCTATCCAATGAATACCAACATGACAGGGTTTAGATGGTTTTCAAAAATCTTTGCATCTTTGTGCTTTGGACGAAAGTAGGCTCAGCATTGGAAGGGTTAAGCTGTTGGTGGTGATGAGGGTGGAGGAGGTCTTGATTTATCATCTCTGGATGTAATGTAGGGCATGAGACATGAAGCGGCACGGTTGTCACTCAGACGCGCTCCGCTGACTCCCGGGGAGCATGCCGCCCACCACGTAGCTACTCCCGCTACACAAACGCCCGCCCGGCAATCTCCGCGGTGTCTGTGTCACACAAACCCAGCGAAGAACATCGCATCAAGATTGTCACAAGCAAAACGTGGCCAACATGTCTACTGACCCGCTTCCGTAACTCAAATAATCTAGGCTAGGGTTCAGCGTTTCTCAAAGCACACATCGGACTGTGTTACTCTAGTACAAAAAATACTACTATAACATACACATCAACTCCGCGACCTTTGACCTTTGTTATGACACACTTCCCGAGACAAGGAAAGTTTAATTCAATTAATCGTACATGGAATGCCGAATGCCATGTGCAGTGGCCATTGTTTGTTCGATTTGAAAATCCGAAATCCTTTTCACTTTCAAACACTTAACTCAGTGAAATAGAGATTACTCCAAGTGACAGCATTTTTGATAATCTGTAATTTTAACTGCTTTGATATGATTTTTCTTCAGTTTACATTAAATGAAAAATAAGATATTCTTTAATTCTGATCTTGTTGTTACCAAACCCATTATCAAGAGCAGGAAAGTTCAATGCAATTTCTTTAAGTTGACAGTGATTTGTGATGGCTTTTGTATGACCTTTTCTAGACTGTTCTATTGTAGGCTGATTCTTATCTGGTATTTACTCTAGTTTTAGTATCCAACCAATTCATGCTTTAGTTCCTTAGGAAAATATCTTATTGTTCTGAGAAGTACTCTGAAAGGTGAGCAGTAAAGCAAGAACAATTTTTTTTTAAAATAAGTTGAAAGGTTTTCTGCTTAGATATGTAATTCTGAATGATGCTGTAATTGAAAATATGTTCCTAATGAAGGGCCTAGGAGATGAGTATGCTGGGGGTGCATGGGTTAACCCTTTTTGCATCTGAGTACTCTGAGATGAGTACCCATGTGCCAGGGTTTCAATAACTTTTCAGGTTTTTTGCATCATTTGGTATTAGTATTGACCAAATTAGCCACCACCAGCATAAGGGTTAGAGAATATGTGATGAAGTTATGTTATGCTGGCAGCCACTTTTACTCAAATAATTCTATAAGTATTTTTTTTTTATCACAGTATGTGTCAGACTAAGTGGTACCCTAAAGGTGTGAATGGGTTAAAAAAAAGCGAGTGCCCATTCTTAGATTTGATATGCTTGTCCAACTTGTTCTGATGTGAAATATGCTTAACACATTAATGCTTAAGAATTACTCTTGAAATTGTTATCTGGACTTTCGATGATAACTTGAAAATTAAGACTGACTTTATGAAATATTTGAAGAGGAGTTGTCAGTGATGATCTGATGAACACTTTTCCTTCAAGTATTTTCCCAAATATTCTTCTGGCTGAAATATTTCACCCAAATTGTCTGGCTGCTTTTGGCTGCTGTTAGTATTAATGGGTTAAAACATCAGTCCCTGTCTGCTGTTGATTTGGTTGGATCCAGTCTGCTAGAGCGCTGTATACTGGGGGGGGGGGGGGGAGGCAGTGGTTGTTGTCCCCGTTATTGCCATTGTGTGTGTGGGGGGAGATGTAGTTCAGGACAACAGCATCAAGTGTAGAACATATGGACTACACATGGAGGCAGTGAGGGTGACCGAGAAAAATAACAGTTTTTGTAGCTGCACAATCCAAGCAAAGATCGCACAGTAGCAACGATTGAAAAAACTAGGTCTCGTAGGGTTTTGAGCATGAAGGATGACCCAGAATAATAACTTTTCTGTAGATAAATATATAAGTTGGATTGTAACGAAACTGTTACATTTAGTTAGCAGTTATTGGAAAGCCCAAGCCTTAAGCATGGCCGTGTGGAGGAAAATGGAGAAAAACAAACACTTAAATTGGTATGTATTCACTGAACAAGAAATCAGGAAAAGGGTAATAAATATATACTAGGAAATAAATTTGGTATATTTTAAATCAAATAACTTACATTTTTGATGCTTTTAAAACTATGAAACTTGGAATGGTGGCATACTTTTTTGAAATAGAATAATATTTACATTAGAAATCATAAGGCATTAAAAGTATTTGGAAAATCAGATTTACCCTAATCATGACATGACAGAAAATACCAACAAGGTTTCCTTAGTGTCCATTCAAACAGCTTTACATAGAGCAGCATTTGACATAAGAAATCATAAGGCATTAAAAGTATTTGGAAAATCAGATATACCCTAATCATGACAAGACAGAAAATACCAATGAGGATCTCTCAGAGTCCATTCAAACAGCTTTATATAGAGCAGCATTTGACATTCTGTTGTGTGTTTTACACAAGTATTTGGATCAGACTGTTGTTTTTCTCAACCCGTCTCTTGGCTAAAGTCAGATTTTTGTCGGCGGCGGTGGGAATGATTGACAGTGTATATTGAGAGGGAAGGAGGGATGGAGAAAGGGCTCGCACTATCACCTGATATACAACCCAGCATATGGCACAACACTGAGCGCTGCCTGGGTGAACCGCCATGTCATCATGCTCACTACAGGGCCAGTGCTTATAAGGAGTCTTGTGAACATGGATATGGTATGGCAGGTCTCCATTAAGCTGATCATAGCTGGTGTTGAGGATGGGAGGCAGTGGGAATAGGTGTTGTTGTTGTTGTTGTTGTTGTTATTGTGCTGTACATTGCAATGAGGAGAGAGTATTCTCCCCTCTCTTCTCTCCTCTCTCCTCTCTCCTCTCTCCTCTCTCTCTTCTGGAATCCCTCCTAGCCCTCCACAGGTGATGTTGGAAGTCAACAGGTCTTACATCTTGATGACTTGATGGCCTCTTCTTAGTCTATGATACTGTGCATATATATATATATACATATATATATATATATATATATATATATATATATATATATATATATATATATATATATATATATATATATATATATATATATATACATATATATATATATATATATATATATATATATATATATATATATATATATATGTATATATATTTATATATATATATGTGTGTGTGTGTGTGTGTATGTATGTATATATGTATTATTGAAGTTAGGTTTATTCTAAAGCGAAGATTAATTCAAAAG
>OZ012685.1:26503735-26538823 GCA_963942565.1 Maea johnstoni
GCTAAATACCCCTCTCCCTATCCCCTCACTATATAGGGTGCTACATAACAATATGTACCAGCCAAAAAATCCTCCCTGACCCCCTCACTACATAGGGTGCTTAGGATCATGATGAACTCGCCAAATACCCCTCTCCCTACCCCCTCTGGCTCACTATATAGGATGCCTAGTATCCCTAAGTACCAGCCAAAATGCACCCTACCCCATCACAACATAGGGGGCTTAGTATCACTAGGTACCAGTCAAAATCCCCCATCCCGTACCCCCTTGCCTCTCTACATAGGATGCGACTATAATTATCTAATCCCTAAAATACTCACTTTCTCAAACAACAGTAGTGCACTGGCCCAAACCTCCCATTCTATACCTCTTTGACCTTTCTTCAGTGTATTCACTTGATCCCCTCACTACCAGCTCTGCTATGCGTGTGGTGTACACACATCTAAGCCAAATGCTTCTATTAGCATCTGACGCTGTGTTAGCGTATGATTGTTGTTATTATATATTGATATCTACTAGGAAGTTATTGGGTGTGTAGATGACTGGTCATCTGAGTCAGGAAGGTCTCAGTGGTGAGCTGTGAGAGATTCATTAATAGAACCATAATTATCATTCCTGTAATCACATACAGGGTTCATTCCATAAGGCCATTGTCACAGAGTTCAATTTCTTATCTTTAACTCTGTAGGCATTAAGCACTATTCAAAGTCTAAGCCAGTAGGGTGCCTGGGTGTCATCCGGACACCCAGACCCCCTAAAATCACCCTTCAGGACACCCAAATATTTTGGAAGTAATCTTTCAAAATGTCAATACCAGGCATATATAATTGAAATATTTCCACCGCAATATAATTCCCAAGACATCATATAATGATACTATGCCTAATTATAATGAGTAAATACATGTTTATGGTTGTCACCTCATGATACTGTTGTCTCCCTTGAAAATTGGATGCCCCAAAATTTTATAATTGCTAATTTTGGACATCCAGTTTCTAAATCCTGGCTAAGACCCTGTTTAAGGCCATACTTTCCAATGGTAACTAAGCCAGAGAGCTGGGTTAGGTGACCATGATAACACGAAGGATGATTTAGTACTGGTGTGGACATCATTGATACTGAGCCCGCCATCAAATGACCATTACCAAGATAAGGCTCCCATCTCCGCTGCTCTGTGGCCTGTCACTAAGAAACAATTAAACAAAGCTAGTTCCATGGTGGCACAATAGATGGCAGCATAGGTCAACAATGGCCACTACCAGAGCTTGGTGCAGGGAGGTAGTACCTGCTAGTCGCTACCTAAATAGGTAGCAAATGATTTGCTTATCAGGGACTTCCCAAGGAGTTTCAGGTTAGCATTTCAAATAATTCTTTAGGAAACATCTTGATCATGATTGTTTTGATAAAAAAAAATCCAATATCAATTTGAAGCAAATAGTTGAGAAGTCTGACTTCAGTGTGGATGCTGGGACATAATTTGACACCCTTAACAAAACTGAAAGTCTTCCTGATGGATCCTGAAGTCATGCTTCCACTTAGAACAAGCACCATTTAGCAATATGGATATGAGTAATTTTAAGTATTTTTCCTTAATTGATTTTTTATTAAATTATTACAGTATTGATTAGCTGCCTAAACACCTGCTAAATATATCTTTTAGAATTCCTATGGAATCCCTTCCTGCTGGTTCCAGTTTATAGACTAGCCAACCAGAAAGCACTAATATTGTGGTAAACCCTAATTGTGAAAAAAGCAACAACATCCAAGCTTCTACCAGTGCCTTAGCTACCACTCCTGAGTCCTGACAGGCACGTAAACTGAGATATCCCGGAAATTATCGGGCGGCCTACGGTATCTGTTTGTTTCCAACAGTAGTCTGGCGATCCTCGATGACAAGCTCAGGATTCGGTTTCCATCCTGAACTTTCTCTGAACCCCAGCGGAACGTATCCTGACCATGCTAGACATGATACAACTGCGAGGAGGAGGAGTATGAAGAGAAGGAGGATGAGGAAGAGGAGGAGGAGGAGGAAGAGGAGAAGGAGGAAGAGGAAGAGGAAGAGGAGGAGCAAGAGGACAACGACGTCCCCTGACCCCCATCTCCAGCTATAAAACTCATCAGACCTCCACTCACCCTTCCTGACAACAAACATCAGCAAATATTTCCTGGGCCAAAATAGAGAATGTTTCTGTCGCAATAGATTTAGATTCTAAAGTGTATGATTAAAAAGAATGAATCATACAGCAAACACACTTACTAACAAATTATTCCTGATAAATGAGAAAAGGGTACTATAGGCAAAATTTTATTCCATGGGGGTTCAGAGTGGGTTGGTGGAAGGTGGAGTATCAAATACCCTGGTGACTCCCACACCATACATAACCCCCTATTATCACACTGATAACAACAATCTCTGTTTACCCACTGGTTACAGCAGAGGGGAACATAACAATAGAGGATCTGGTTCATTTGCAGATTGCAGATTGTAATACCAGCATCTTTAATTCATATGCTACAATTTAAATCAGATATCTTTGTGGGAATTTTTCAAATAAAAGTCATTTTTCAATTATTCAAAAGGAGTGGCCACACTTCTATCAAATTCATAAATCAGGATTGTAATAGAGGATGGGGAGAGGGCTTTGGGGTTCAGATAATGTCACTCTCCCTTCTTGTAGCTGCAGTTACAGCAGGATGGAGAATTTTCCCCTCTCCTCTCCCCGCCCTCCCACTCTACACTCTCCGCCCCCTCCTCCACTCGCTCGCTCTTATCAACTGGGTCAGGAGATTATGATTTCCCAGATGCGGGTTCATAACTTCTCCTGCACCACGCTTATCACTGGATACACTGGTTGACAAGGAACGGGACACCCCCATATCCGTCAGCCTGCTGCAATTTGTTAGTAAACAGCATGGTCACTTTCCACAGAGCTATTTTCATTCCACTGTTAGAGAACACCACACTAAAACAAGTGCACAGACCACTTTCCGTGCATCTATGTATAATAGCATTTAAAAATTGACCTGTCTAGAGCCTGTAAGATGAGATATTGAAATGAATGACCAATTTCAACAAAGAAAATTATAACTTTGATTAAGAAATACTAGAAAAAAATTATGATACTGAGATTTGTGATGAAAATTCAACTAATTGGATTTATTAAGCTTGAAATTTGATTTAGTAGTACTTAGTAGACATAGTGAGGTAGTAGAAGTAGCAGTACTTAGTTGTAGAAATAGTAATAGCAGTCATAGTTGTAGTGGTAGTAGACGTAACAGAGGTACTAGAGGTACTATTAGTAGTAGTGGAGGTAGTAGTAGTAGTAGTAGTAGTAGTAGTGGAGGTGGTAGTAGTAGTAGTAGTAGTAGTAGTAGTAGTAGTAGTAGTAGTAGTAGTAGTAGTAGTAGTAGTAGTAGTAGTAGTAGACTATGAAGCACCAGTAGCAGCCTGGTATAAACAGGTGAATGAATGGTTCAGACATGACCACAAGTAGAATATGAAGCACCAGCAGCAGCCTGGTACAGGTGAATGGTTCAGGCATCGCCACGCTCGCTCTGGCGATGGCAATAAAAATCAATTGTAACGACACGTTGACACCTGAGCTACACCTGACACTCGCCTCATCAACTCAACTCTCAAGGTCGCTAAAGGTCGTGCCACGACATGCTAGCTCAAGCCTTGGGTAGCTTCCTGGGCCTATTAAAGCTGAGTTATGACCTCACACTTCCTACCTCATCCCCACAGGCACTGCACACAAGGCTAGGGCATTTCCGTCTACTCGCAAGCCAGGATTTTTACCACTTACCACTCATTGTTTTCCTGTATATACTCAAAACACTCAAATTCACTTCCAGTATCTGAATGAAATTTGAAATACTAGTACTTCCGATTTTCATGAGAGCAACACATAAGAAAACTAGCTATGCCATGAATGTACTGATCCAGTGTTTTAAGGTACAAAGCATATAGTATCTATTTTTCTATCCATCTTTCTATCTATCAGTTGTGTGTGTGTGTGTGTGTCTGTGTGTATGTTTGTGTATTAGCTGGTTAAATCTTATTTGATTGCATCAGCTGACAATGACTTAAGCAGTTGTGATACAAGGATATATATTAACTATATCTCGTATTGTTTTTCATGCATTCTTATCTAACTGAAAAGCTGCATGACTATCAGTGCTCATAAAGAATACTAAAATGACTGGGCAGGTTCAAAGGTTAAAATAAAAGGCAAATGGACTAAAGCTTTCATATCTAGCCCATGCACCCAGTTTACAAACATGCCTATTATCAGAACACCAATATCCATCCTTGATCAAAACCATAGTATTTATAGTTGCTTCTCTGATTTTAGCTAAATATGTTTATTTACATGCAATCTTAGAGGCACATCAAAGAGTCTGTCACTGCTGTGAAAGGCAAGGACAGACTGGGCAGACCCTACCACTTATCCTGCACAAGAACTTGGACAATAGAAAACAAGTGACACAGCAACTTCTACATCTCAAGTAGTACAATAAAGGATGATCCCTTGAGTGGAAGTACCTTACATAACAGGCAAGTGAAGCTGAGAGATTCCTGTCATTTATAACCAATTTACATCTGGAGGTACTTCCTACAATATCACCAAAATGAAACGCTCATAGCAAGACCTTTGAAATGTATAGAAAACTTGATTAATGTGCTTCTTCCTACCTGATTTGTGTTGCCTTTACCTGGAACCCTTTGATCTTCTTAAGTTCAATCCTCTTCAACCCCCCTATTCTTGAGTATCGGTATCAATAAAAGCTATCGGTAACACTGAGTATAACTAAGAGTACCCACTACCCAGTGCTATAGGTCTTCTGATACTGAGATTACTTTCGTCAATGCAAACGATGCAAACATTACGAATCTCATCTTAACTGAATTGTGTATTCATTGGAAAGCTCAAGGGTTAGAGAGTTAGGGGCAATGCCATCTTCACACCTTAATCCTGCCCCCACACCTGGCCCCCTGTGTCCACATTGTGCACACCTGAATCCCTTTGATCTAGTGGCAGTGATTTCCTGTTTCCTCCTCTTGGCCATAGATCAGAGGACTCATCACTGCTCCTCCCATCCCCCTGTCTGTGCGTCCTCTTAGCAGGCACACCAGAGGCATGACCACATCCTACCTGCAGCATGACACTGACTCACTAACGTGTAAACATAGCGCAATAATACCCTATACGCAACACCCCCCTACCTAACTAATTACCAACCCCACTATGTACACCAATCACTATCTCATCGCACCATGGTCACACACATGTCAACATGACTCACCTTTCTTTACCTGGGGTTGACCGAGTGGTCTTACTGACCATCGTCCAGTCATGCTCTGACCTGTAGACATGGGCTGGTGGTGTCACTGGTGTGTATGTTACATCATAGGGGGCGGGCCAGTCAGCAAATACCAGCATATCACTTCCTGATAACAATATCAACATCCACTTCCTCCTTCCCGGAGTGTCTTTGTTTCTACTATATGCAAACTGCCAAGCCCAGGTTCGCTCAGCGCCAATTTCTCACCAGCTGACCATATAGAGACGAATGCTGGGGTGTCATATGTAGACTCCTGTATTTACGCATCACCACATCATCAAACCACCTTCTATATGAGTTCCACTAGGATTGCACACTTTATCAATATCAGTTATTTCTATTGTCATTGCAATTTCCATATTGATAAGGATAGAGTACAGTGGAACCTGTCAAATTGAACACCTGTGTACAATGAACACCTGCGTACATTGAACAATTTTTCATGTCCCGGCACACTCCCATTGAAAATCAATGGGACGCTACCTGGATACATTGAACACCTGTCTATCTTGAACATTGAACACCAATTTATTCCCCGCACGCCACATTTAACCTGTCTACTTTGAACATTCTGCACTTTTTAAAAACTATTTACTGAAAATGAGATATAAAAGTTTAAATGTTTTGTTAAGTAACATTATTCAATTCCTTAACATGTGAAGTTTCTAACTATATGAAGAAAGTGGGATAAAGACATAGTAGATTTTGCAATATAATTATCATATTTCTCTAATTACCCTTGATTTTGTTTCAATTTCACCCGACCTCCAAATACTCAGAACCTGGATACATTGAACACCTGCGTACATTGAACACTTTTTCATTTCCCTTGAGTGTTCAATGTAGACAGGTTCCACTGTATACAGTATTTGCATTTGAATATGCACAATCCTAACATTATCTTGCTTTATAACCTTACCAAAAGTACCTGAGATTTCCTAGAAAATCCTGGAATTTTCTAAGGAAAATCCTAGGATTTCCAAGGTATTCCAAGCTTTAGTTGGTAAGGGTTAAGGGGTGCTGCAGGCATGAACAAAGGGGTCATATATGCACAAAAGGTAGCTTCTATGTAACCAAGTTTTGATTGCTGTATCACCTTATGACAAGGTTATCATTCAACAAGCAGTTGCCACATCCTACCAGAGGGCTTAGCAGATTGCTGATATTGGATTACTACTGTCATAAAGCCAGACTAAATATAGTGCTACATGAATAAAAGCCACCATACTCTTGATTGTCCTCAACAATACATCTTCATATAATAAGCAGTCTCTACTTCCAGCCCACCACTGCATTACATAAGCAAGGCAATCCAGACCTGCTTACTACACTACAGTGCTATTAACCCTCATGCTGCTGGTGGCTAATTTAGCCAATATAAAATGATCAATCAAACCTCATAAATGACTGAACCCGTGGCATATCATAGGGTACTCATCTGAGAGTACTCAACGAGAGCTACACAATGAATACCAACATGACAGGGTTTAGGTAATTTTCAAAAATCTTTGCATCCCTGTGCCATGGAAGAAAGTTTCCTGAGCCTTGGAAAGTTTAACCTGTTCATGCCCAAAGCTACACAAAAAGCTGGATTAATTTAGTGATCCCTCCCTCTCCAACCAAAGCAGATACTTGAAGAAGAAATGCTAGTCAGAACTGAGAACCTGACATGCAACTTCAGTTCAAACAAACATATTCAGAAAATGCATACTTTAATATGATATTCTTGTATCAGCAAGCATGTCCTAGCATTTGCATTCCTGTCACACTAACACTGCTGCCTGGAACAACATTTCCTATTTCAACCATAAATAGGTAAATAAAGTGTTAAAATAAAGGATTTACTAATTTCAACTTACCACTTAAGTATTAGAATCATGATCAGCAAGCAAGAAAATAGGAAGTCTTAAGATTGGATGTTTAAAGAGTGGACATCTTGAGTTTGGAAGTCTTAAGTCCGTTCTGATCCTATGCAGTGTACAATCAATAGCCTTCTCTGGTGACTAAATGTTAATACATCCAATCCATTGTTCAATCACATGATATAGCCCTGTGCTTGAGACTGCCTTACATTGCCTTCTTTTATGACTTGGTACATACTATCAGCTCAACCCTCATTCTCATGTGGGTGAATTATGGCTTTGCAACGGATTACTCACATAGTATTTATAGGTATGAAGAAGAGTGATCAAATATTCATAAATGCTTAGAGGAATAGGGGCTTCACCAACACACCTATTTATAGAGTACTAAAATGATATTTAGGAATATCAAAAGGCGCAGTTAAGACTGATTTTGAAAGGTAAGTAAAAGAAAGTGGTTGGTGACTTTAACTATTTTCTAAAAGAAGCTATTAGCAAATATAACTAAAAAAGGAAAGTTTTGGCCCCATAAAGGATTCAGAATGCAGCCTTATATTCTTTTCATTCACTAGCAAGAAACCTACCAGTCAGGTTCGGAATGGTTTCTAGAAATCCCCCTCTTAAGGTTTCAAACTAAGGATTTCCATCAAAATGCCATAGATACCTATTAAGGAACACATCATCAGATAGTGGCTATGTGGGCCCGAAGAAATACCTTTTCTCAAATGTTAAAATATGTTAGGTGGCGCATTAGTTATAAACACTTCCGCCAATGATATCAAGTTTACAAAGAGCTACTTACCAATACCGTTATACACTTTTGAAAAACATGGTCATGATAGCTTGAGATATAAATTCATCCTACCTGATGTTTGCATTATGTAAAAGAAATAAACATCTATAAATATAACTATTTTTGATGTAGTTCATGTTATATATAAATCCTGATTTATCTGTGTGGATCTTGATGTAATAATTTTCATGTTTTTCAGTGTGGTCAATAAAATTATTATTGTGCTTGCATATCAATATTCTATCAACATTCTTTTTACAAGATAACGCACAAACTACATAAATCTGATGTCAAGCAGGGTATATATCTCTTTATAGCATCTGCTCAATTAAGCAGCCCATCTACCTGTTGCCCCAGGTAAATCACCTTGTAATTAAGGTAATGACATCAACAGCTAATAAACACACCTTACCCCAAATAGATGTGTTTGTTTACCTCAATTATCCTTTTCATACTGAAAAACAACCTATTAGTCATACACGTTATAACTTCTTTGGTAATCATGATCCATACTATAGTGTAGAATAAAATCATGCTTCAGAAGCAACAATTTGCCATCAGGTTTCTTTGTTTTACTCAATGATTTTCATCATTACTCACCAGGAGAATGTCATGATAATGGCAGGATGTCAACCTGCTCAATCAAGAAATGAAAGTGATGCTCTGATTGTAAATTTCGCATGAAGAATGTCAAAAATGTGTAATAGTATCACTGCAGCAACACCCTGGTGAATGCAGAAGCGAAGGTAATAGACACAAGCAGTAGATGTCAATTGCAATTGGGTTGTGATTGCCTGGGGGGATGGGGGACCTGATAGGTGGGGACAATAGTGAAGGAATTGTCTAGGGAGGGTGTCACAATGGAGTGAGTGGCAGTCCTCTGGCTTGGCTTCACTGCAAAACAAAGGGGAGGCGAGTGGCATCAATCTGCCCCTAAATTAAGGGTGAAAAGCACCCTTTGTCCCCCACTCTCTCCATACCCTGACCTGAATAAACCCTTACCTAATCAACAACCTCGGCAAACATCACCTTAAATCTCAAAAAGTCACTGAGAATACCTAGGCATTCCAATGTTAAGAAAAAGTCAAGATTCCTTGCTAAGTCACAGCATAATTATTTGGCAATAACAAAAGGTACAGACTTGAAATACAGGTCAATAAAAACCACAACCCATCTGGACACATTTGCTAACTGAAAGCTTGAATACGATGACAATTCAACACTCAGAAAATATCATGTAATAATAGCATACATCAATGGCCAATCATTGTCTCATAAGCCTTTGAATACATGTATACTAAATAATGCACCTTCAAAAATCTGTTGTGAATCAAGACATGACTTCAGTTATTATTTATCAAAATTTGTTATGAATCGCTGTATCATCATGATATATAGTAAACATAGCATGGCAAGTTTTCTACTAGTAGTGGGATTAACAGTTATAAATTGCTGTATCATCTAAATATGGTAAACATAGCAAGTTTTCTACATCTACGGGGATTATCAAAGAGATTTTCCTTCTTGCATTTCCTCTCGTCTTCTCTGCATTCTTTTAGTTCTCCCCAATACAGATGTAGCTTTAGCCTGCAGTCATTTCAATATGCTCATCATAGCACAGTGCACTCATCCTATGCCACGGCTGAGCCTACAAGAGGATTTGCTGCTTCTATGCTGAAATCAATTAACTCATTATAGAAGATTAATTGATCCTACAGTCAAACATCTACCACACAAGAGTGCCACTGACATCGCATAGGGCATCAAAGTGGCCACCGGTCTGAGAAAAAAAACAACGAGACAATCCTATCACTGTCACTGTAGCTGAGATAGTCCCTGATGCCCTGACATTGCATAGGGCATCTAAGTGGCCATCAGCCTGAAGAAAACCCAAGAAGACAACCCTAACACTGCCACTGTAGCTGAGATAGTCCCGTAACAAGATCATCAATTTTTAGGTCTTTGTGTGCCAGGTTATGCAGTGTGACGTTTTGGTTTGTCAGCTTCACTGATGGTAATGAGTAGGAGGCATGTCGTTCTCGCACTATTTACTCACACATGGGAGGTCTTGTGTGTGTATATATATATGTGCGGCATTAACATGTTCATGCCTGGAGAACTTCTCAACAAATATCTGGACTTATGGTACTCTAACCCTTCCAATGATGAGGCTACTTTCGTCCAAAGAACAAAGATGCACAGATCTTTGAAAACTCTTAACCCTGTCATGTTGGTATTCATTGGATAGCTCTCGCTGAGTACGATCAGATGAGCACCCATGTGCCAGTGATTCAGTCCTTTTTCAGGGGTTTTGCATCATTTTGTATTGGCCAAATTAGCCACCAGCAGTGTATAAACGTTAACTCAGATTGCGGGCGTGAAATGGTTAAACCAGTAGAAGCAGCAGCCCATGATTTGCTCACTTAGTCGGGCCCCACGCCTCACTAGCATGTTGAGAATGTGTCGATTACCGAGGAGTTTTCCGCTTGTCTCGTAACCCGCCACCAACAACTGCACCTCGGTCTGCCGGCCGTGAGTGATGAACAGGTCTGAAGTGTCGCTATTGAACAGAAGAGGGCAGCACTTGACCAAGGAGGGGGGGGGGGGGGGGGGGGGGAGGAGGAGGGCGGCATGCTTGGAATTTGGCCTAGTGTGAACACTGGGCCGGCAGAGCATCCAGGACGCTGAATAAATTTACCCGCCTCTACTCTACTTGTTGTGTATTACCCCTCCTTGGCCCCAGTCAAGCCCAGCGGCATCGTCATGCATGGTATGGGGCCCACTCTCTGTCCAGTCAAGCCTGGAAACCTGAATGCTTGAGCGGTCGGTGGAAATCATTATCTCAGCCTCTATAAATAGCGCAAGAGAATGGTGGGGATATGCAGACAGGTCAGCAACCATGTCCAGTTGGGGTCCACTGGAACTGGTTCACACTCTCAATGAGTGTACAGCCAGCATAAGGGGGCAGCTCCCGATATACCTCCCAGTGGCCCTGCGATCTACACTCTGCACTGCCTGCCCTGTTGATGTCACACACCCCCTATCCGGGTTACTCATGCCCACTTCATCAATAAACAAAAAGCCAACCCAAAAAAAATGCACTGTGATTCCGTTTCTCAGTTTGGACTTGTGATTTATTCTTGATCAAGACATGATCATCGGGGAGTGATCCCGATTTGTGAATTGCTCTCGATTATTCGCTGACTCGCTGCTGCTGATCGACTGGCAGTGGCCCGAGTTGACTTCCAGCACTGGCTGACTCAAGATCGTTGTTGCTAGCACATGCTTCACAACAACAACCTCGTCGTAGTTCTACCTGCGTCATTGGCCCGCCTCAAATCCTGCCTCTCGCGACCTTATCACTGCAACTCCTCCTAACTCATGTCCCTTGTAGCAGAAATACAGTATGTAAACAGTGAATATTTACACCAGATTCGGCCACCTGACGTAGTACAGTAGTAGTAGTACCGGGATGGTGGTACGGTTCTGCCGGTACTTGGTGAGAAAGCGGGTAACCGGAACAACCAATCAGTGACTAGCCCAAAAATGTCATGTCAACCAGTGCTGCTCCAGTCTAGTAGTGCTAGGAATCGATCAATAAAACGTGCTGACAATAACGTGGGTAAAATATGTAACACATCATGGGTCAGCCTCACAAAGTCACTGATATGATCTGCCTACTACTACCATCAATTACGGATGTCAGTGCCAAATACGCGGATCTAGAATACGGCATGTGTGCTTCTACAGAGTAGAACAAGCCTCTTTGAAGCCTTAATACACAAAGCTGGCATCCTCACTAGAAATTTTTCACGATTTGTATAATATTATTGTTGGAACATGAATGGGTAGTAATGGGGTTATTAATTACCCCATTCATGTCCCACATCAACTTTCGAGATATGTGTCACCCGGATCTATGATAATTTTGTAGATTATTATGGAATTAAGCATATATTTACCAAATACATAGAGCGTTGGTTGGTTATGCTTATGACCAGCTTTCCTTAAAATCTCCTTAAAAGGTACCACCAAAATGATCAGGATGTTTTGAGGAATACAAATGCCCATCCATGCTACAGGCATAAATGTGATTAAGTAGGAGTTCTCAGAAACCCCCAACCATGGTCTTAGCCAGCAGGGCGTCTGGGTGCCTTTTTGGACACCCAAACCCTTAAAAAGAACCCCTCAGGACACCCAATTTTTTAGTGTGGAATTTCTAAAAATCTCTATCTCAAGCTTATAATTGAAATTTTTCATCTCCTTATTATTGCCATGACATTGATTAATGATATCATGCCTCATTTTGATGAATTTATACATGTTAATGGTTGAAATATGAGTATATTGTGATCCCCCTTAATAATTTGGACGCCCAAAAATTTTACAACTGCCAATTTTAGGCACCCAGTTTCTAAATCCTGGCTAAGACACTGCCCCTAACTAAACCCCTTAATACACATACATAGGTGCCATTAATTTAGGAAGAAAGTACAGTAGCGTTAGTGGCGGATTGGTTGAATATTCATGAGCTAATAATCTGAGCCACTGCCTACAGCCCTGAGACATTTCTTAATTGGATCCAATTAAGAGGGACTTCTCAAACAGAGGCCAGCTTCCTATTCTCTTCAGTTGCCAGGAAGGAATGCTGCGATCTCCTTGCCGAGTTCCAGAGAAGAATTTCGAATCTCCTAAGAAACCATCCTTTGCCGTAACCAGGGGCTCGACAGAGAGAGGAATCCGGGAAATATCCTCGGCGTAAATAATCCCACCTCACATTAATGCGTCAGGCAAACAGGATGTTTGTAAATAAGGTGTTTCGATCTAGTTAGCTGCAATCACACGTAGTAAGCTGGCAAAATAACTTGTTTTTCCTGCCTCAATGAATAAATCCACACCGGTATGATCAACACCATAGTCTCAGCCACCAGGGCGTCATTTGGACACTTAAATAATAGTCTATCTTATCTGAAAGGGTAATTTACACTACAGCCATGTCTAAGAAGAATCAGGTTATTTGTTATGAAAAGATATGATTATTTGTCCAAAAAAGTAAAAATCAAAAATTTTATCTGGAAATTTTTGCCTGTCAATAGAGAAGTTTTTAAAGAAAATACCTGTCAAAAAGACAGGCTGGACGGGGTCCCTGTTATACAACCCTCTTCAGTATCCATTTTTATCTGGCCAAGCAGGGTTTGATTTCGATAATTCTTTATTTCACATATTTGCAAGAATGCTTCAATTGACACTAATTTGACAGTGACAAGAAGAAGGCCTCATTGCCTAAATGTTTAGACCTTATTTCGGGTCATAGCTGGCTGACATAATGAGTTAATAATAATTAATTTACCGTTCATCATAACCCTTTAGATGACAACCTGCAGATATTACATGAACACAAGGGATACAAATCTCAATAACAAGTAATTTGCACTTATGATGGACTGGTTGTATCCTGGAAATAAATACAGCATTTGATGTGGTGAGCACTAGGTGAGTTACGGAAACAATGCCTATGACATGAGCCAACTTCCTGGACTGGAAGGTGCACTCCTACAACAACTTTGCACTCAACGAACCCTGAAGTCACAACTGAACATGGCAAAAGCACTGTACAAGGAATGATTTCATCATCCTAGCATTATATATCATAAAGGATGTAACAGCTAATGAGTTATGGAAATTTCAGCCTCCTAAGAAAGTTTTGTGATCCCATTAATTATGCATTATCTATTATACAGCCAACTTCTTCAGTGTAGAAGCAAATCCCTTCTTTTTTAAAATCACTTTTTCATGTTTCAATGTTTGATTGATATCAAAAGACATGATAATATACTAAATGTAAATCCATTGATCCAGTTTGACCGAAACCAATTAACTTCAAATAAATCAAATGTTTCCACTTGAAGGGTGAAAATTCAATTACATACTATAAATAGACATTTTAAGAAATTCCTCTCAAATTTTTTGGGTGTCCAGAAGGTTGATTTTTGAGGGTTTGGGTGTCCAAAAGATGCCCTGCCGGCTAAGACTATGTGGCCTTGTTTATAAAAGATTGACAATAAATCATAGTTAACATGGGATATATATATATAATAAAGGCAGTCTTAATATTCTATAATATAATCAAGATATGTGATGATGTTTCTATGAGAAAGAGATGTTTAAAGTGTCTAATCTATGATATGGGGCAATATTGGGATGATCGGATAAACTCATTCATGCCTCTAGAATTATCTAAATTTAATGAGATATTTTTTCCTAATGCAAACAGAAAGTTTGATTTGAACCAAGACTAAAAGTCTCCTTCAAATATTTTGTCAAATCATGCTCAACTTGTAAGTCATTTTTGTTATTGTGACAGATGCAGACGACAGTTGTGGTCAGTGGTCATCTGCAGGAAGTACTGTGCTGGACGTCGTCATGTCTCTGGTCAAGTGCTGGGTGTTTTAGTATTGACAGGAGTGTGGTCAAGTACATGTGAACCCTGTCACCAGCTATGTCTACATGCTAGATAGGACAGCAGCAGCAACATGCCCACACAACTCAGACTCTAGATCTCATCAAGACAATAGCTTGGAAATGTGGGCTAATATCTGAACGAAAGTTGTCTTCAATGCCAGGAGAAAGAGCCCCCTTTCAATTACTTTTGAAAAATCCTAATTGTTTATGAGGTATTCCCAGTCATGTTGGCCACCACCTAGGCACCTTAGTGTGTGTGTGTGTGATAGAGGGGGTTATGACCCCTTATAAGCTGTCAACATTTAATTATGTATATGCTTCAACTTACTGCAAACAAGAAGATTATCACCGCCCCTACCATAAGTAGCTGAGATTTCCTGAAAATCCTGGAATTTTCTGAGGAAAATCCTAGGATTTCCATGGTGTTCCAAGCTTTAGTTGATAAGGGTTTAGTAGCAAAATCACCCCTTCATGTAATACTTCGGTATGAATACTAACACATTATACATGGTATAAATACTAATACATTTATGTACATATTCTTCAGCTTACTGCAAACAAGAAGATTATCACTTAATAGCAAATTCACCCCTACATGTAATATGACTAATGAGTAATACTTGTAATACTAGCTAAGTATTATGCTCTAATCTGTGGATTTGCTACACTCTACTTACAGCTCAGCCTTACACTGAAATATAACAATGAAATGAACCCCACATGAGGAATGTTATAAATTCTTATGTAGGTGTGCCATGAACACCAGTTTCCAGTTAGTGTTGACACCATCTATGTGTTAAAATAACACATCTGAAACAATGAAATATCCTAAATATCTGAAACAATGATTTAACATATGCCAAACTCTCTCACTGCTTAAAACTATTAGTGCTTACACCATCTATGTGCTAACATAACAATAAAATATCCTAAATATCTGAAACAATGATTTAGCATATTCCATACTCTCTCACTGCTTAAAACTAAGAGATAACAATAAAACCCACAATGACGCCTAATTATCAGATCCTGACACACCTGACACAGTGATTTCTACTACTGTATGCAGTATCTCATAATTACCCACCTGTACAACACGGATATGCATAGCCCCAGCAATAGCTATCCCATTAACATCATCAGGTGTATAAATCAACTATAATAGACCTGTCACAGGTTGACTACCTGCAATATCAGCCATAAAATGACAGCGAGAGAACCAACTAGTACACAAGAGTAGACTGGTATTTTGTTGTCATTAATTAAGCATCACACAAACACACCACCAGACTTGGGTTTATATTGATCACAGGTAAATGTATGTACAGGTGATGAAAACTTGGTGAGTTACCTGAATCAATGTCCTGATCATCTCTGCCGCTGTCGCTAAGCTTAGTTGTGGTATCGATATCAATATCATTGTTTGCCTCAAACTCGGAGAGCAGACTCATAAGATCCACGTCTGCCATGCTGTTTTCCTCGACACAGAATAATATTATATAGAAACCTTCCGATGAGGATTAGTCCCGGCTGCTCATTGTTTCTGCCGCGACTCACACAGAACAGACTGCATGAGGTGAATGACTACACAGTACACACACGCTGGTCGTCGTCGTCACTGTTTCGTGAGAATAATCTAACCAACCCACTCGCTACTTCCCACTCACTCACTCACAGATAGAGCTGACTGAGGCACCACAGTGTATGGTGGGCTATGCTGGCAGCAGCAGGCTGGATTGTCTGCCGTCACTCTGCTGATGCTGCCTCAACGATACATACAACTACAATGATCACTGCAATTGCCGAGCCAGCCTATTAATCCCAGCCACTGGCATGCCCACACACACACAATAATTATTGAGCTTGGAGGTTTCTGTTGCAGTTCACAAAATCTGCAAACATTGGTTCACCAAAACAATACATTTCTAAATCTGATCCGGTTCTATCTTGTTCCTCACTAGCCCCCCATTTTGCTACCTGCCACCAGTCTATCTTGGTGATGAAGATTCCACAATAGCTCACAGGAGGGACTGCTGTGAGTCTACACACTGACTTGACAAATAATGCCAAATCCCATTCTTGACTCATTATAGTTCAACCCCATAACTACAATAAAGCTGCCCTAACTCTTAGTGCTGTTTAATACATAGATATACTATGAAGAGAAAGGACTAGGTGTTCATTAAAGCAGGGATTCCCTGCGATGTTCTTGAAGCCAGTCTATTATGTACAGTGGTCCTACTCACTCGTAGTGCTCTAGACTACTTCCTGTGTCTGTTGCATCCATGTGCTGGCTGAGGGGAATCTAGGTCAGCAGCAAGAAAGGCCCCATCAGCTGTATCGCAGTGAGAGAGTATTGGCAAGAGCTGCACAAACTGACTGCTAACGCTCACACACACTGACAACTCTTCCCGATAACCTACACTACACCATGCATTCATCTACCCCTTGCCCCTCTTTATTAGGGGGCAGCCGACTCGCTCTCCTTATACCCCTCTGCACCCATCCTATTCAATGAAGCCGTCCCCCTCTCAGTCAGACCTACATCCCTCAAGCCTTTGTGAACAAGTGGCCTCCGCCTCGCTAAGTCACACAGAAATAATTTTTCTACTCACACTGGCAAGATCCATCTTGTAGGTTACTCCTTTCCTAGTTTGTGTCCGTCTCCTGAGCGTAAATTGTGAGAGAAATCCTGGGCAAATCCTGAGCTAACTCTCATCCAACTATCCCTCTCTCACCCATGTTGCAACTGATCAGCTTTTGTTGTAATCAGCTTATGCATATTCATGAGCATCAGCGACCTTTGACCCTGAGCTGAGAGGCAGACAGAGGCTGGATGCTGCTGCCTCCAACAGCCAGTGAGTGGTGTTACAAGCTGATCAGCAGATTAATGGGCCGGCAGAAGACACTGCGACCTGCTGCTCTCTCCTGTATGCTGTTATAGGTGCAGTAGGAGAGGAGAGACAGTCAGCTAAGTGGAGGAAAGAAAAATCTGCCCTTCTCTGCCTCTGGGTCTCTCTCACTCTGTCTCTGTGCTGAGGCAGCGTACACTGTAGCCAGCCCAGCTAACTGTTCTGTGCTGAAGTGTGCAAAGTAGGACAGCGGGTAATACTATCCCTGTGTGTACACACTCACATTTAATTGCTACGCTATCCATGTTCCCTCCCAGCTCTCTGGCTGCAAGGGCCCAGCAACCTGCATGGTCATACAAACAAAAGGAATTATCTAGGCTGGGGTGAGAAGCTAGTTTGCTATAAATATCAGCAAAATGGCTACAACTGGCTTGATGTAGGAGGGGGTCCCACAGACAGCCTGCCTGATCAAGCTCAGGGGCCCACTGCTAGCGGCCCCCACACCTTCCTCCCTCCCTCCCACAAAGTAGCTCCGGTTCAGGAGCTCGCAAAGCACACCCACATCAAAGATTTAATGCCATTTTATGAGCTCGATTGAACCAACAAATTAGAGCGAGTGAATGGATATCCAAGAGATGAGGTTGCAATGCCCAGTGCTGCTACTATTACTACCCTAAGTCATACCCACTATAACTAACAAAAACAACAATATGATAACAATCAATTAGATGCACTCTGACTGGCCCAGGAGGTTAAAAAGACCAGGAGTCAAGCGCCTGTGTACTGATGCATACATGCATAACAGACAATGAATAAAACAAGTATACTTGTAATTCGATAAATGGAAATATGTACATGTAGGTAAAAAGGTATTATGAATTTCTCTTTGACCCTTTGCGTAAAGAATTACAATCAGTAATTTCAAGATTCTTCTTTCTTCATACATGCACTTATAATCAAAATGAACACATTCAGTTGTTTATTTATATATACATATATTTATCTATATATATATATATACACATACATATACATATATATATATATATATATATATGTAAATATATATATACATATTCATATATATATATATATATATATATATATATATATATATATATATATATATATATATATATATATATATATATATATATATATATATATATATAAATATATTCTTACAACTATTAGTCAAAGTCTTCAATACCATGTAAATAGACCCAAAATATTATCAAACAGGTAATGCAGCCAAGGGTAGAGTTATTTACAGGTAACAGGAGCCCTTCAAACAATAAGACAATCAGTGCAATGAGCCCGGCGCGCGCGAGAGAAAGGAAGCAAGGTGAGGTTGAAAGCGCATTATGTGCAATTGCTTTTCAGCTGAAATCAGTTGTGCCATTCACTAACAGGCGGTGGGGGTTATTGAATCTACACTGCAAGCCAAGTGTAATACTGGCCTCTAATGCGAAACAATAGGAGGCTGCAGCAGCAACAGCAGCAGCAGGAGCAGCATCACCAGCCGCAGCAGTGACGGCCTCAGCAGCGGAGCAGCGACCGAGCAATCGTGCCTGATGATTGGCTGATTAGAGGTCAGATCGGATGCATCAGACGGAACAAGACGCAGGGTGCGTAGTCCCCGACCGACCGACTGCAGCCAAAACAACCCAGCCTCTGCATTATTCATAATATTGGGTGAAGACATTCTAGAAATCCTTTGCTCTTTCTCTATTGCGGAGTTAAGGAAGAGACAGACCCAACCGTGCTGGTCAATACTCCACGATCGATGGAAGCTCTTGAAAACAAATCATTTGGATGAAAGAACAGACTGGGAGGATTTAGCCGGCAGAACCACAGCCATATTACCAAATAAATAAGAATACATTAATGGCCCTTGAAGGGCAAATTATTGATACATCCTACTACATGCTGCTTAAAGATTAGGAACGGCCCACCCTTTCAGTAGGGTGCTCTGTGTAACAAAATTGACACTGAATCTCAGTCTATGTTCATAAATATCAAAGAAATATGTATCTCCCTCATATCTTTGGGAAGGTGGTTCTAGGGGGCAAATAGTCAGTAAATATTAGAGCCTGATACCTTAAATGTTCACCATATCTAAGAATACAAAACACCTACCCTAACAGAAGGGTGTTCCGTAGGCGAAAATATAGTCACCAAAATATGTGCACACTATTAAATGCTGATATGTTGAAATAACATATAGTCAACCTTAAGACAGCATATTCATTCTTAAGTAAATTAGAAAATCTGTAGCTGCCCAAAATCAATGATAATATTTAGGTATGATCTTGCTATCAACAACCTAACAGTAAGTGAGTAGGCAGATTCTTAAGTGAGAAAAGTGTCACCCCATCGTGTCCCCGATCTAAAACGATGATGAGATAATCAGTGTGTTTGTCTTAATGTGCTTAGTCACACTACCAAGTACCCTCCAAGCTGGGTGCTGTGCAGGAATCTCAGCTATTGTTCTCAAAGCTGCTCAAAATCAGTCATAATATTTAGGTATGATCTTGATATCAACAACCTTACATTAGGCAGATTCTTAAGCGAGAAAAGTGTCACCACACGTGTCCCGATCTAAAATGATGATGAGATAATCAGTGTGTTTGTCTTAATGTGCTTATAGTCACACCACCTAGTACCCTCCTAGCAGGGCCCTGTGCAGGCCTCCCAGCTATTGTTCTCGCTAGTTAGGATTCATTAGTGTGCAGTAGTTGGATCACAGCATTGAGGCGATGCCCAGGGGCGGATCCAGGATATCAGTGCATCCTGTAGGGGGAGGGGGATATGTTTTGACGGTAGTAGATATACCTTATCGATCTTAACCCCTTCAATGCTGAGGCTACTTTTGTCCAAAGCACAAGGGAAAATATTTTTACTAACCATCTAAATCTTGTCATGTTGGTATTCATTTGAAACCTCTCGTTGAGTGCTCCAGATAAATACTCATGTGCCAGGGTTTCAGTCATTTTTCAGGTATTTCGCATCATTTTGTGATGGCCAAATTAGCCACCCCCAGCAAAAGGGTTAAACATAACTTAGGAAAAGAGACAATTATTAGCTGGAAAATTAACATTTTTAATTACAACATGGGGTCATCCAACTCCATGAACCCCCTCTGATGCCGTCCATAAAAGGTGTATGAAAAAGCTTGTGAGTAGAGCCCTTTCAGGCAGATTTTCATCAAATACCAAGATGTCATTAGGTGCAAAACTTAGCAAGTTAAAATTATACTCAGGTAGTTGAAACTTATCTTTTGAGTTGAATAACTGTATTGTTAAATTCATCTCAGATTTCACTACTATTTCATCAAAGTGATACCTGCATGGCCAGATTCCCTTTAACTTGTAAAATCAAAACAACGCACTTCAAATAATCCTTGGGTAGTTCAGAAAAAAAGTACACATTTAAGTAGGTGGCCATCGGTCATTGGACTTGTAACTGTGATAGTTGCAAGTAATCCCTTCATGTGAAAAAAACATACAAAGAGTATAGTTGTATGCATGTCACATGTCAGATTCTAAAGTGTTATATTGAATATGTACAAGTGCAGACATATTTTCATTAAGAGCTAGATATTTAAATATCAAGACACCCACATTTCCCGGTATATTCAATAAAGCTTTAAACCAAATGAACATTTATATACATCTCATTCTTATCTCACTCCAAGAGTTCAGGGTTCTTAGGTGGACGAGTCAAAATAATCCTTTATCACTGAAAAGTCACATGTTGTAGCGTGTGTGTCTCACTTTTCACATACACATTATGGACATACGGTGCTGGATGGTCAAATATAACGACTCCCACAATCACCTTACTTCAATATAGCTCTTATAAAATTGAACATTTGTTAACATGCTATTGTGGTGTTCCCAGAATTTTGTGTATTTAAACAGGTCAGTTATTTATCAAAGCACCCACACTAACCTATATTCAATAAATGTTTATAGAATAGAAAATCTGTACTCATTACCTCATTACCAGGGTTGGGTATTCTGGGGTTCACAGACAACCCACTCTGCATGCTGAGGGTGCAGAGGGTGCTCTGGTGGTCTCACCTCTTAAAACATGTTTGGTCATAAGAGCATCTCTTACCTTTGAATACTTTCAGCAGATTGAAAGTTAACCTTTGTACTTCACAATAAAAGTTCATTTAATCTTTTGGTTAATTTCCTCTGTTATGTTGAAAATGCTATCAGGTTTATCCGATGATATTAGAGTGTGCTCCGGGCATAAATGGACAAGATATTTTTCCAATGGTTATTGTTATCTATGTTGTGGTGCAGGAAGTGCGGACAAATCATCGTATTTGTTGAACTCAATCAGAACGTATTGAGCCTGTCTAATGGATCCCCGTGATTTAGCCACGCTAATCCCCCCTTCCTGCAAAGCTACAAGTATTGTTATGTGCGGCTCCCGTTTCACAACTTGCGTATCAAATTGATGTCTGTATGTACAGAATTCACTTAAAGCTGGTCAGCTGAATGGCAAGACACTCCAGGCTGGCCTATATCCACTAAAGCTCTTTAAGAGTGCTGTTTGATACACACAGTGCCTTAGTGGAGCGCCTGTGGGGCCAGTGGGGGATCACAATGGAAGGTGTATTTACCTGGCGCTTTCTTGCAGCGAGAGCGAGAGAGCGAGCGTGCACAGCCAGCACTCCTAACTGGCTGGCTGACTGGCCCGGCAGAATACAGGTGAGCAAATAAGGCAGGTGGGGCTAGCCAGACCAAGTGCTCCGTAATCAGCTTACTTGCTCAAACACAGGAAATATCTGCCAGCAGATACTCTACCACCACCACCAACTACTACTACCTCTACTACTCAACCGTACGGCTTTAATAGATACAGTACCAATATTACTTCTGCTAGGATTGATTGGAATAGTAGCAGCAGAAGTATAAGAAGCAGTAATAACAGTAGTAGTAAAAGTAGCAACAGTAGTAGTAGTAGTAGTTGTAGTAGTAGTAGTAGTAGTAGTAGTAGTAGTAGTAGTAGTAATGGTGTTAAGTAGTCTCTCTCTCTCTCTCTCTCTCTCTCTCTCTCTCTCTCTCTCTCTCTACATATATATATATATATATATATATATATATATATATATATATGTATATATATATATATATATATATATAAAATATATATATATATATGTATATATATATATATATATATATATATATATATATATATATATATACACACACACACACACAGAACTATGAATAGTACTAAAGATTCCCGTCCCAATTTCCCAATTGCTATTATCCACGCTTAGCTTTCTTCGTACCCTTTAAGAAATTAAGGAAATCATGACACCGTGGGTAATTTGGGTGCTAATTAACCAATCAAGTGGAACGGTCTTATGTCAGAAGCTGATTGGGTCTATTATAGGTCAAACACCAATATCATAAATCACATAGTAGGCCAAAGCATTAACTAAATCATCACGATGATATTTTCCAATAATCACTCTACTGATAGAGCCTAAATGATCTAATGAAAAGGGCATGCTGATAACTAGCTCGCACAAATATGTGGGAGGCCGATGATCCCCCAGAGTTTGACCCAGATATCGCTACTATAAATAGTAATTATCATTAGTCGATTATGTCACTTTGCCAACACAAAGCCATAAAAGGAAACAAAAGACTATTTTCTATTATACATCGCAAGCACATAGTTAACGTAAATTTCCCTGAAGTTTGCATCAACTATATGTTTCCCTAAACAATTTCACTCAAGAAATTCATTCATTCTCAGAAAAATATTGTGAAATCAATGTTTAAAGATTTCCAGTGAATCAGTTGAAACCCATTGGATCCTCAGTTAAAAAATGAAGTTGATTTATAATTTCAATAATGAATACCCCTTTATTTGCCTATCAATTGCATAAGTTCATATTACCAGTAATTGAGTGATGACAGAAATATTACATAACCAATACCTCCATAGATGTATCTTTTTACTTCTAAGTTTCCATTCATTGGTCAGTTTATGATATTTTATTAAGGAATATCAACATTCATTTTAGAACTTATCATTGTTATAAACTATATCATGACTTATCACTATTAAACAATTTTCAGATTATCCAATTCACCTGCGTAGGACGAAACAATTAGGTTGCTAGTTTGAAAATAACAATGAATAATTCATATCATACGTATGTAGTAGGTGGTGATACTGCTGGGTGCATCAATGTTTCTAATTAAGATAATATAGCAACAAATAATCAATGAATTACTTGTAGAGTATATAAATAAATAATAGCATGCAATATTGCTGTGATTCTGACTGAAATGCTGCATGGTTCCCAATAACGCTTCAGTAGTTTATCCCTATTCCTATTCCATAAATGCTGCCTTACACTGTTTTCAATCATATTTTGTGAGATATATACCTCTTATATATATAAATAAGCATTGTTACACTAGCCTGTGTCAGATGCCCCTGTAGTCATACAATGGCTAATTAATTATATGTGATTAAAGCTTCAACTAGCAACACTTACATATAGGTTTTGCATGTGTGTGTGTATGTGTACAAATATATGTGTATGTGTACGTATCTTGTAGTACGGTATGAGCATGTTATTTAGGTGTGTGTGTGTGTTTGTACATATGGTGTGTGTGTGTGTGTACAAATGTATGTGTATGTGTATGTATCTTGTAGTATGTGCATGTTATTTAGGTGTGTGTGAGTGTGTGTGTGTGCGTGCGCGTAGTTCACCAGTCCATCTGGCTTTACAGGCAGATAATTGCCGAAACACCTGGGGTTGCTGGTAGCAGCCCCCTTTCTTGTGCCCCCATAGAAAGGCGCCGGACAGGTGAAAAGCTGCTCGCTTGCCCCGGAACAATGCCCAGCTACCAGTCGACAAACAGACCACTTTCAAAAAAGCCCTTTGTCATTGAGTCTCAATCAACCGCCTTTTTAAAATGATATCATAATAACGATTTCACACTTTTTGAACCACCAGGCAGCTGAGTGGGTTCTCCAATGAGTAGTTTGTACCATAATTGACAGTAAGGGCCAAGTGTATTTGAAAATAATTTGTCTTAGGTAATTGTTTGACAAAAGATTTTAATAGTTAGCGTACTTGATTCATCTGACAAATGTGGAACAGCATATCAAAGAAAAGACTTAAAAGAATCTGAATATCAAATGAAACATTTAATTCACAAATAACTTATTGTCAAGCAAATTCATAAACCCACACAACTGACCCCAGGGGAACTTAAAAAAAAATCAGTTAACTAAACTTATTGAAATGGAAAGAAAAATAAGATGTTGTTTACTATGCAAGACCTTGACATCAGGAAACTTGACTAATTGAATTAGAAATAAGAATGAGAGGGATGTTGTGTACTATGCAAGGCCTTGAATCAAATAGTCACTGAATGAAATAATATTTTTCTGAGCTTGTTTATCTTTGGTGGATGTAAAGAAAAAAAACAGGAAGAGCAGGAAAAGGTGGACAAAGAGAAAGGATGAAGAAAAAATGAGGAAGAGAAGGAATATTGCAAGAAGATGAAGAGGGTGAGATAGAAGATATAAGCAGGAAATTTGGAGTCTTCTCTCGAAGAGGGATGCTGAGGTATCTAATAGAATTTTAGAAGCCCCTGTCATTTTCCCAAGCCAGGGATGACTAGGTATAATTTCCAGGAATTCCCAGGTATTTCTAGCTACATACAACAAAGGTGTATAACTCGCTCACATTGTCGCTAGGAATACCTAAGGAATTCTATGGATATTGTAGGGGTATTAAACCTTAGAATGATGAGCCTGTATGTATGCAAGGAACACTGCCATGTCTGTCAGTTGGCTATCATATTGAGTAGATGAGATTGGAGGAAGCACCTAGTGACAGCCTTGCCACCTCTGTGTTAGGAAACTCTACTAGTGCAGTTCACGGTTGCAGCGGAGGTAGGCGGAAACATATGCAATAGCAGCAGCAGCAGCAGCAGCAGGCCGCCGGCTCCCATGACGGTAGTGTCATTATTCCTACAGTATTGATCGGCCTGGCCTGGAACGCTCCCATAAACCAGCATCAGGTACAGTGACGACTACGACCACGATCATCATCCCTAAGGTTACTGCATTCGCTTAATTACTGCACTGCCATCAAGGGGATCCTGGTCCTGCTGGTAGTAGTATGCCTTGCTATTGCCTCTGCCATAGCAGCTTATATACAGCTAATCCCATCAATACTTACTACCACCAACAATGTCGACCGCCTGACGCGACCGACGCACAGGGCAGAGCTACAAAACAAAGCTTCCTGCTCAACAGTGTATGAAGATCTACAAATATTTACCTGGCATGGATCATATAAATAAAGCAATTCCTGCGTTAACTCTTCAATAAATATTATTTTAATGGAGATGTAATTAATATATATATATATATATATATATATATATATATATATATATATATATATATATATATATATATATATATATATATATATATATATATACGTGTATGTGTTTCAAACAAAAATAAATTAGACTTAATATTTTGACTTATTCTCTTTGATAAAAATATTCATTTTGGAAAGCAATATTCCTCTAAGAATCAGTTTGAATAATTTCAAACACAAAATTCTCCAGTTTCTCCCCTTCACCCATTCACCGACAGTTACATTTCGAGTCACCTCCTTATGCTGACGTATATATAGCCTATTAGTAAACAGTTAAGTTAGTCATTTGACCTGAAGTCAGGCTGGGGAGGCAAATAGAATCTGAGAGGAGAAATTGAATGTTTTGTATACATAAAAGCGAGCGGTGTAAAGCGAGTTGAATGTAATTAGGGCCGTATAATGGGGCAGGTAGACGCTGGTGCTGCATTGAGCTAATGAATGAACTCGAGTGTAATAGTGGATAAATGCATAAAGGGTTCAGGCATCGCTGTTGACTTGCCCCTGAGCGTGGCGGTGACGGTGGCAGTGGCGTAGCGGTGGAAGCGATGATGCTTGATGATGGCACAGAACCAACCACCAGCAGCTAGGATCACCGCACAGCAGCGGAGTCCACCAACAGACCTCATACCACGGTCACCTGCCTCATGGCATCACCTAATCCACAACCACATATACAGGTTCCAATGGACACCTAATATAGTCTTGGCCCCTGAACATGATTACCTAACAGTGGCCAGCTGCACTGGGAAGATGGTCGGAGGCGGGACACAATGCGTATCCCAGAATGCTCCTCACTGCACCTGCTGCTAAAATATGCTGACTCGGCAAATCGATAAGACGAAAAAGAAATTCAAACAAAAACATTAAATGATACGGATCCTATCACCGTCGACATCTCGCCTACGCATTTATATAGAACTACCGACTGCAACGTTGGCATTAAACAATTTCCGTGGCTAGGTTCACTGCAAGTCAAGCGCTGGACAGAAACCCTGCTTGCTAATTTCCAGTGTTAATTGATTGTAAGCACCCCATTCAGGCCACTTACAAGCCGCGGCCGCAGTATAATGAAATCATAACGCAAATCTGATTCAAGACTATCAAACAATAGTTACTAAGAGTAGGAGCCATATAATCTGCCTACGCCTGCGCCACTTGACCTGTTAACAAAACACACAGCAGATGTTTATGGCGCTTTGTGGATTAAACAATTTTGCTCTCAGAACGGGAGTAATTGATGTGCTCGCACAATGCTAATATGGACTGGTTTTTCTCTGCTTGTTTTTGTGGATCGATACCAGTACGAGATGAAACAGTATGTTAGAGGGTTGGAGGTAGTACACATTGCAAATCCAAATGAGTATGATACAGTGTCACTAGGAGGATAGATATCATACCACCAGGGATTGGGATATTTTGGTTTTCTACGGTTTCATGCACAGTCTGGTTATACCATAAGGTCTTTACCCTTATGCTGGTGGTGGCTACTTTTTATATAAAATTATGCAAAAAATTCTGAAAAATCATTGAAACCTTGCAAATGGGTACTCATCTGAGAGCACTCAGCCAAAGCTTTCTAATGAACACCAACATGACAGGGTTTAGATGGTTTTCAAAAATCATTGCGTTCTTGTGCTTTGGACGAAAGTAGCCTCAGCATTGGAAGGGTTAAGTGCCACCTTGTCACCCACGGTCTGAAGAGGACCAGAGTCAGTACTTAACCAATGAGATGCAGTCAGCCAAGTCACATTTTATTTATCCTACTTGGGATGCAAAAACATCACCTCAGTGGAACTTGCATCCCTTAACAGGTTGAATAACCCGCATAAATTAAGCATTTTTTGTAGCCCAAGAAATTAAGTTTTCCACTATTTGCAGGGTACATGCCGGAACATTTATATGTTGAACACCAGCATAACATGAAGATTTCATTCCTGAACCATATGTGTTACATTATATCACCAATCCTAAAACAAATTAGTATCATTCTACTGACTACCCGCTGTCTGGTTTCCAATTCAGATCAAGGCAAGTTATGAAGTTGTCAGTGACTTGGTGTTAGGTGGTGTTTTCCCCTATGTACTCCGGTTTACTCCATCATATATAATTAGCTACCCCAAATTCTAGGAAATTTAGACCACCCTTGGAATTTGGGCCGCTATAGTTATTTTGCAAAATAATCAATAGGTAATCTGGACAACCCTCGATCTATTGCCAGTAGCCAATTCACAAATATGGATCTAGCTGTAAATTTTACTAATACTACATCAAGGTATTTTCAGAAAACATGGGCCACCCTCAACCCATAAAAATTGTAATTTTTAAAACATTTCCCAAATTACTGAGAATTTAAGTCATAACTGTGCATCCTACAGCAGAAAATAAGATGATAAATGAATTTCCAAATTCCAAATCCACACTCGTCATATTTCCCCACTGGTGAGTATGGAGAGTGGCCTACTGCCTCTTCATCCGAGCAAATGAATTGATTTATGAATACATGGATCTCTATTATTCATGAGAAGCTGTGGTAACAATTAGGCAAAAGCTTAAATGCCACTCCTTCAAATGAACATCCATCTCCCAATATTCCCCGAGCTACGTGTGAAAAACCTACGCGAAAAAATAAATCATGATATTGATATCGAGACACAACATCAACGTGTTGGATAAGCGCCATCAATAGTAATCTTCATACTAGCACCTCCCCCTTTATTCCCTACCAATCATGGAGATGGATGGTAATAATGAGCTGAAACTGATCCCACTATCAATATTGCTACCTAAACCAACAACAGTTACCCGTTGAAACAATGTGTCAGGATCTATGATACTTATGACAATAACTTCAGAATGAATTCAGAATAATTGTACAAGATATTTGACTAGAGTTGTTGGCAGTATTTTGATTAATACTATAAATATTATTCCACAAATTGCATTCCTAATTATGCTTATGCCTGAAAGATTTTGCTAATAAAGTCTCAAGCTTCTTTGTGTCGTTATAAGCATTAATGGGTTATCTAACGCCTTCTATTGGTCCTGCCCAACAAGGGCTGGACTACTACAGTGATTTCCATTTACTATAAGTATCATTTAGAAAATATTCTAAAGAAAGTGTGACACAGCGTACAGATGATCCCTCTCCATCTAATATCTTCCACTTGCTTTCTTTAATACTTTATTATCTGAGGTATCTGAAAATAAAAGGCAAAATTTCCCCCTGGGCGAATAATGAAAGATTTCCCATGCCCAGAGTGTCTTCGCCTGATAGATAAATAATTAATCATACACAAACAAGTATACAACCTAGAGGGATGGCGCTCATAGCCACCAAATGTTTAATGTCATACCACTGCTTTTTAACCCTTTCAAAACTGAGGCTACTTTCGTCCAAGGCACAAGGAACCAGAACATTTTGAAAACCTTTTAAACCCTGCTATGTTGGTATGCATTGGAAAGCTCTTGATGAGTACTATCAGATGAGAACCCAGTTACCAGGGTTTCAGTGATTTTCTATTTTTTTTCGCATCATTTTGTATCCACCAAATTAGCCACCAGCAGCAAAAGGGTTAAAAAGTTATTTCAACGTGTCATTAATGTTCTGGTTGTGATAGGGTTAAAGTCATCCCACCACATGCTGCTAAGCTCTGCTAATTGTGATGCTTTTAGCCTACTACAAGTATCTATCATTATAACAGATGTCAAAGGCAGCATATGTTGCAAATATATTCTAAACGTGCAATGGAAATTGGAATCCAGGTAATGCAAATTCACCTGTTCAGTCAGCAAAGTCCACTTATGGCATAGAAAAAATCTGCCTAATCTTTTGTGCATTTCCCTTCTGATATCAAGATATCATCTGATTTTAAATATTAACTCTTTAAAATCTTTCAATATCAATTAATGCCTTAATCATAAGTAATTTTCAATAGTATCATAGATTCAAATAAAGGGGCCCGACTTTCAAGCGCTACAAGGTTAAGTATTTTAAAGCTTATACTGTAATATGTATCTCAATATTACTAAAAGAATTCATTCATTTCATTAAATTTCATTTACTATATCGCTAAATTTCTGCATTATCCACTTCAATCCTGTTCTTCTTTGAAAACCATTCGCTAATTCTATTTTCACTATTTATTTAAATAGAAGATATCAAATACCTTTTTATAACTCATTTTTCACTTTCTATTCATTCTCATTTGGCATCATTTACCTATTCATCAAATCTGGCATTTCTATGTAACTCATCACTCTTTTATTAATTTCCATTTATTCATTCAAATACACTTCTCTGATTAAGTATCTATTTGCTTTAATACTCTCATTTTATGGTACCTTATATGTGTCAATTTTTTGATGCGTTCACCACATTCTTCCCTAAGCACTTGATTAGCTGGTCACCCGAAGGCAATGCTGCTACCGATCTGTTCGCATTCCCCGCCGCTTCTGTATTCTGTGCGTAACGTACGGTCAGTCGGAGGGGAACAAAGCAATTGTCTTGAACATAATTTTCTGCTCCAGGGCCGGCAATATGCAGAGAGCGAACCATTTCACTCCTGCACTGACCCTAAACACCAGGTCAAGCTTGCAACCAATGGAGATACTCTGCTTGCATTACATTCACTCCGCTCTACGCTTTAGAAATACGTAAAGATTCAGCACAATGATGCTTACAACGGTGTTCACAATGATGTTCACAAGTTTTTCATAATGCTGTTTACAATGGTGCTCACAATGATGTTTACCATGTTGTTTACAATGGTGTTCAACATGCTGTTCATAATGCTGTTTATAATGGTGTTCACAATGGTGTTCATAATTGGTACTCACAATGATGTTCACCATGCTGTTCATAATGCTGTTTACAATGGTGTTCACAAAGGTGTCACAATGGTGTTCATAATGCTGTACGTAATACTGTTTAAAATAGTGTTTACAACGGTGTTCATAATCCCATTTACAATGCTGTTCACAATGCGACTCAACACAATTCAAGTACTTATACAACTGGTTTGTAAATTGTGGTCAGTGGATGACTTTCCCTCATCTGCTTCTGTATCGAGCACTATTAACATGTTTTTTTTTAAATATTTTTATCCTCATAAGTACCAAAGTGATAGATTCCTGTAGTAAGCTGAGCATTACTGGGTTAACAAACACTTCTTCTTGTACTCCTTTTGAGAGCAGAACTGAATTGAGTGAAGGCAGGAAATTACAAAGTAATTGAATGCCAATATTGTAACTGGATCTCCGATCAGACAATGGAGTTCATACGCAATCAACACATTGCGGCACAAATTTCCAGGTGGTGTATTGTATCACGTTTTATTATTTGCGTCACAATAAAATGAGAGTTACTTCACTTATGCATGCAAGGGATAATTTATTTTCAAGCAGAATAAAGCGAATTGTTAAGTCTTTGATCATTCAATGTAACCTTTTGATTTTGGATCATAATGCATATATACATTTTTTCAAATTTCTTTTTGGAACAAATCATTCAAAAATTAACAGAATAGAGGATTATGATAAAAACATGTTAAAATGGGAATGTCTTTAAACATTTAATGTAACCTTTTGATTTCAGATCATAATGCATATAAATATATTTTTTCAAATTTCTTTTTAGAACAAGTCATTCAAAAATTAACAAAATAGAGGCATATGATAAAAACATGTTGAAATAGGAATATAGTTTCTTTTCTTCAGGTGTGGTCAGAATTAGACTTCATCTCCCCTTTTCTTTTTGTTATGAAATGCTGAACTAAGTGTAGACTACATGAACAAATGACGGGAGCCTCATGACTGTCCATCACCCAGTCATATCTGCTTACAAACCACATTGTAAAAAGGCATCTTAGGGTCTCATATCTGCGGAGTAATTGAGATTCTATTCCTAGATTTCCAATGCATACCTGTCACAAGCATAAAAAGAGGAGGAAGCGACACAGAGACAACACCAATTGTTATTTCCTTTCTGACAAAAATATTTCTCGTGACAAGCAGCTCACTCACAGTACACAGTTTCAGCAGGTTAAAGGGGTTCATTTCATTTGACTAGGACCAGCGGTAAAGGCAAAAATCAAAGAATGGCGTACTCATAACAAAAGTAGAATAAAGCTGAATAAATCAACCAAATAATAGTAAAATTATAAAAGGATAATTTCTTCTCTACGTACACATTTGCATCGAGTAAAAAAAGGTATTTCTAAGGCTAGTATTCTTTTTGCCTATATAAAAGGATGCAAAAACCCTGAAAACTGATTGAAACCATGGCACATGGGTACTCATCTGAGAATACTTAGACTGAGAGCTTTCCAATGAATATCAACATGACAGGGTTTAGATGTTTTTCAAAAATCTTTGCATCTTTGTGTTTTGGATGACAATATTTCAGCCCCCTTCCTGCTTCAGCCTCAGCATTGAAAGAGTTAAGAAGATGGAATCCTAAAGGCAGCTAGGTTGACAGAACTTGCTAAGCAGGATATCAATTAGCCGTCACTCTCTGTCTCACATCAAGAGAAAGAACAACTCAGCCAAAGAACTTCCAAAAGAAGTGGTTGAAAACAACAGGAAAACACTCTCCTCATCCAGTGATTCCAGGAAAAAAGTCAAAACATCGCCAGGAGAAACAATCCTTGTTTGTGATACAATATCGAATATCAGCACCACTTCCTGGGTTTTTAATCCACCATAATCATAAGTCTTGCCAAGGCTGGAGTGTTTTCTTGGTCTCTCTTCCTTGCCTCAGGAACCGCCTTGACCTCTAGAACGCAGGTTAAGAGCCCAAAGCAGACGGACAAAGTTAACATCAAGTTCAACCAAGTTAACCCATTCATACTATAGATTGCCAAAATGATCTGTAGACTTGCACGATATTTATATACAGAAAGTGACAGGAAGAAAATGGATGGATCTTTTAGCATTCCTGCTCCAAGTTTCACTAGATTTGTTGTAAACAGTGAGACTTCTTATCAAAGAGCCCAGAATTGGCAAACAACCAATGAAACACAGGCAACCAAGTCATGCTGTATTTGCACTCCAAGGACAAGGAGCCATATGCATGCTAACTGTTGAACCTCAAGTGATTTTTACATTTTTTGTTACTCTTAATTCTAGCTCAAAAGCCAACACCCTTGTCCTAGACCAAAAAACAGCTGGCTTTTTAATGGAAGCATCGACTGGAATTTTTTAAACGAGAATATCAACACCAAAAAACATATTTCAAATTCATGCATAATTCCCTAACTATTCTCTTACACTATGTACTTTTTTCAGGGGATTCTCAGCTTGACTAGGTCTTCATGGAATCCTACCATGCATTGTGCTCAGGCTAGTCCTCCCTCTGTCAGCCTCCCGCTAACTAGCTGCTGCAAGCACTCTGTAGTGGAGGAGGTGCTGCAGCAGGAGCAATGGTCAAGCAGAGCTGCTGGCTTGTTATATCATAAAGCGATGAAGATTTTATCTGGGGAAGGGGGCTAATTAGCCGGGCACCACTGAGTGTAACCGGAGCTGTCAGTGGCGAGTATGTAATACCACGGTGTCTTCAAAGAGCTACTAGCCCGCCAAACTACAAACTGCAATCAGCTCAAACTGGACAAACAACCACAGGTATCCGGTTACAGAGAAGATCCACTGACTCCATCCAGTACCTCTTTGCTAGCTTGGGTATACCAGAAAATATGGATATCACACTTATTTGCATAATTTCCATGCGTGTGTGCTAATGCATATTAATCTTTTTCTCTAAGTTTCCTTGAACATTTTCATAATTTTTGCAAGCAAAACCTGGATGTCACACTTATTTGCATGATTTCCAACATTTACTTTACTGCTACTGGGAAAAATTACACAAGAAAAGGGTTTAAAAAAGGGTGCTAATTCCTGATATATAGTACCAAACTATAGAAACCCAAAAGAGTAACCATTATGTGAGACTATGAGCATCTTGCCCCTGAGGCTTGGGCCAGGGGTCACTGTTTATCTATGTGAAGTATGCACTGCACTTGTTTGTGAAGCAATACATGTATGGTAAGGAAGCCCCTAGTATTCCAAGCGAAACACAATCACAACTGAAAAATGACTCTGCATCCATCCCTAACTAAAGCAGGCCAAAAAGGCTAGAGTTTATTAGTCTAGTGGTTCCTTACAGATCTAAGTTTTTTTTGAAGATATTTGCAATAGGATGGATAATTAGGACATACGCTACAACTCTTCTAACATTTAGTGTTTGCTCATCATTAATTTTTTCCAATCCATGCTAGCATCCAGATAACCTTTTCGCCAGGAAACTCTGAGCACAAGGGTGTATATATGGCTAGTTTCAATTACCCTTTGAGTTTAAAATTTCAAAGTCTGACACTGTAAGAATGGTTCTTTGATTTTGGCTCAAACTCCTCCTCTTCTAAACTATTCATGCTGACTGAGGAAAGATGTCTGCATGCCAGGATACTTACTCTACTTACTATTAACTGGCCTACTAATACTTACTTATTTCTATGGCTTAGATCTGCGAAATAACTAACCATTTGTGGGAGACGTGTAGGTTGATTTCTGCTTAATCTGTTTTCTTTTAATAATCAGTGATAAACAAGTTAAAAAGTTAGACCCCCCCCCCATACTGAAAATCTGTGTTTGCACCTGTTAAATCAATTCCCTTATGAGTAATATTTGATAAACTCTTAGCTAAGAAAATATACCTGAAAGATCAGAGCATGCATGCAGATGGGATGTTCTAATAAAGACTGAATGGTAAAATACAGTCAGGAAAATGACATAGCTGTCTATCATTGAGCACGTATGTTTCTCGTATGTTTCTCGTGCTCTCCCAAGATAATGTCTATACTCGCTCCTGGGCAGATCTACCCAAACTATCATCACCTTATGCCAATCCACTGAGTCAATGGGGGAACAATGGCTATATGAGAAATCTGCTGCTGCTGCGGTGAGGCTGGGATGCAGTACTACATGTCTGGGCTTCCATTATTTCCTGAAGCTGATCAATAAAGCCGATGGTGATTATCTAACATCAAAGATTTCCAGAATTCCTTCAGTCGGCCGGGCAGGCAAAAACCAAGATGGTGGAAAAAAACAGAGTAATCGCTGTGTAGAAGCCCCGTTCTGATGTACCTTGTCTTGTTATTAACAGCTTGTGAAAGCAAACCTGAGAGGAAATGATACCCACACCGGGGCCCTGGCATCTCCAGAGGCAACCCAGAACATGTATATCTATCCAAGTTAGTGGATCAGCACTGTTCCCATGGCAACCATCATCCCTATGTTCCTCAGCTTCAGTAGGAAGGTTCTCGCTGCATACTT
>OZ012685.1:26539023-26569614 GCA_963942565.1 Maea johnstoni
TGTGAAGTGACCTGTGCGAGATCGGCCTAACCCCCTGGCAGGCAGCGCAGAGGCCCGGGCATAAATAAACAGAGTTAGAGCCGGGCATTCAGCTACCACCCATATTGTTTATAAGGCAACCATATATTTTACTGGCAAATGCCCTATGAATAGAAAATTGGTATTATCACTCAAGGGATACCGGTTGGTTTCTGCGAACCAGGCAGCTATGTATATGTTAGGTCTTCAGAGGGCAACCAGGAAGTTGGTAGAAAAGGCAGAAATGAAACATGAAACATAGGGCCACATAAAATAAAACAAAACCTCGCATTATGACAGAGTTGAAGATATTTCTTAATCAAATAATTTTCCAACTATGCTTTCCCCAAAAAGATTTCACTCAATTCACCAGGCTGCTTTTGTATGACCACTGCAAGCATTCACCCTTCCAATGCTAAGGCAACTTTCGTCCAAAGGGCAAGGAGGCAAAGACTTTTGGAATACCATCTAAACCCTGTCATGTTGGTATTCATTTGATAGCTCTCAATTAGTACCCTCAGATGAGTACCCATGTGCCAGGGTTTTCAGTCATTTTATCAGATTTTTTGCATCATTTTTCAATGGCCAAATTATCCACCAGCATCATAAGAGTTATTGTGTTAATCCCTCTGCTCAATCTGCACCTGATTCTCCTGTTGCATCCATCCTCGCGACCAACGGCCTCTCACCGCCGCAACCTGCCTCATGTGACTATTATGGGATGGATCGCTAGCGCACTGCAGGAAGTGATACAAATCTACATCAATTATCTGCACTTATGGTTTTCTCATGCAAATCTTTCTCTTGTAATGAGCCGCCCGCCTGCTCTCCCTAATTAATCATCTTCATATTCTATCTCCTCCTCGTTCCCTGCATTCCCCCGCGCCAACAGCAGCCGATATCTTCAATATCTCCATCATAGTCTTAGCCAGCAGAGCGTCTGGGCATCATTCGGACACCCAAACCCTCAAAAATAACCCCAAGGACACCCAAAATAAATTGGGAGGAATTTATTAAAATATCTATTTCAAGCATTTAATTGACTTTTTTCTTAAAATGTCTATTTCAAGCATATAATTGACTTTTCTCAGCTCAAAACAATCCCTTAACATTGAATAGGGCTATTATGCCTAATTTCAATAAGTAAAATCACATTTATGGTTGTAATCTGAGTATAGTGTACTCTCCTTTGAAAAATGATTGACAATTTTGGACACCCAGTTTCAAAATCCTGCTAAGAACCTGATCTCCATGTGCTCGGATTATTTAACTAACTGTTATAGATTCTCAGCACACTCGATGAGAAACTACTGCCATCTTCAAAATACTCAATCAATGAGGATGTAATGAATTTTGACAGCAAAGACCTACAACAAAAGGAACCTCGCTTAGATGAGAGTACTCTGATTTTACGACAAAATTTTACTAGCATTATTTTTCTAAAAAGTAAGGCAGTACATGAAAGGAATAATAATAAAAAGGGTAGGGATAAGGGGTCAGTGAACCCCCTTTTACCCCTTTGCACCTGAGCCATGGAGTGCAATCTTGGTCTGATAACTTTAAACGTAACTCATCAAAGAGTACTACTTGAAAAATATTTGTAGAGGTGTTGTTAATCCAAACAAGAATATCAAACTTCTGTCAACCATTTCCCATTACACTTCTCTGATATTAGGTTATTCTTATAAACAAGTGTCAGAACATGTTACACTCTAATCATGAATGATGATTCCTCCCCCCCCCCCCCCACCTTATCTATAGTCATTTCAATTTGGAATAAGGAGCAAAACAGCTGTATACTACCAACAATCATACACTCAAAAAAACCTAGAACATGTAAGATGCCTAAACGTCACACTTAGAAATCCCTCGTTGCATACACCCACTAAAAATTCATCTCCCATTCACTGTGTAGAATATAGTCATTTCAATTTGGGAGAATAATACACACAAATAAACCCAGAACATGTAAGATGCATAGACGTCACACTTAGAAATCCCTTGTTGCATACACCCACTTCGTCTCCGATTGAATCACTGCGTAGGGAGGGAGCAGTCATTTCCTCCCCCCCCCCTCACGGTTGATTATCGCCCACACCCCCAATGCAATCAGAGTGTTGACTGTGGAGAGCGGGGCATGCAGGAAACACCTTAACTTGCTTGTTCCATTAAGACCTGCACAAACAGACCCATCCCTGGCCCTCTCCATCCATCACTATCACAAGCCATAACGCCCTAATCAGCAAATCACAGGTGCAGGAGGGACTCATCCCATGAACTTTGACCTGTGCCAATACCACAATAAGGAGCACTGGCAGGTAATACTAATACCGTATAATAGGAAATCAATCCAAGGTGCAAATTAACCTGATTTGGGATTTTTCCGAGATTCTTTTATTCCTTAAAGTCAATATTGAAGGTTGATATTCTAATGACAGGGATAATGCATCCAACTTTCAATATACCAAACTGACCCTACTGGGAAAAGTTCGGCAGTATAAACCACTAAGAATAATTTCCTTATATGCGTAGTAAAGATTTTATGCCACTAAGGATCGGGAACTCTCAGCCTCCACCATGTGTGTTTGTAGCACATTGCTAAGTGGGTTGGGGGGGGGACAAGTGCTAAAAGTCAGCCAATGGGAGGCAGGTAACCAAGTAAAGAAATCTTGTAAGAAGGGGAGGGGCAAGTTCAAGTCCTCAGCTATCTGACTTGCCTACGAGGCTAATAAAAATTTGATCCTTCCAATATCCCACTCTATTAATACCTTATCTGCCCATAATTAGAGAGCAAATCTAATGTAAGGTTAACATGTGTAATAAGGTTGATGAGAACCCCCCTCGACCACACCCCCTCTCCTCCCCTAAATCAGGCCCTGCACCTGACCATGACCGCCACCATGCCGGGCACCCTGTACACCCTGTGCGCCCAGTAAGGTGTCAATGGGAAAGGCAAGGGGTCAAGCTTTAGTGGTCAATGAATGTTTCAGGCCTGTTGTATGGGGGCTGGCAGTGATCAGGATGTGTGTCGGTCAAAGGAGAGTGGACAGCAAAAAGACCACGGGGCCACAAAGAATGCAGCCAAGGCAAAGAAGTCAGATGATGACCATTGTACATCAGCGGTCACCCATGGACTGCTCAAGAGCATTCCATCAAATGGGGTCAGATTTTAGCGGTCAAGCCAAGAGTAGCGGGCGTCTGCGGGCGGGCGGTAGGAATCCGTAGACTGCCCGGGAAGTCTTGGAGCCCGCCCTATCAGATGTTAGGTAAGGGTTGAGGGCAGACATCTAGTCACTCGGCTGCTGCAGGGATCGTATTACCCTGATATGCAAATGAGGCGGGACGGGCGCAGATCCACTGGCACCAGCTATGATAATACTATTACTTACACACTGAGCCGGCCTCTAATCGCATCCACTAATCTCCCCCTCGCCCGCCAGCATATCATGACGCAATCATTCCCAAACCATGTGGAACATAACTTACAGGTGTCAGGATTGGAGGGGGATTCCACTAGGTGGCACTCTAGTCGTAAGAGCTTACACTAAGCCAAATTAAACCTGTAATTAACCCCTGTCGCCACACAGACTGAAGCATTAAGAGAAAGAATTTTGGAGGAAAGGAGTATTTAGATTCATATAGAATTAACCCATTCAGACCATTATTCCAAACGCACTACCCTTGTCAAAATTAATCCCGGCTCATTCCATTCTGAATGGAAATCCAATGATATCCAAGAAAATCCACACTTAGTCCGAGCACTCAGTTGCCAGAGAAGTGTGGTATTCCATGGACAAACTAGTCCCAACAAATCCAAACCTGCCTGAAGTTCCAAAGTTGGGATAAGTCCAGCCAGGCTAGGACTTTTAAAAGGTGCAATTCAATTTTGTCCTTGCAGCTGAGATTTATTCAGACTTAATAACATAGCTAAGAATCCAAGGAGGTCGGACATAACAAGACTTTTTCTGTAAAGGCCCTGAGGTACTTTCAATTCATTTAATCATAAGTCCAGGGAAATCCAAGAAGATGTCTCCTGCCTGTCAAGGTTAGTTGCAATGCTGAAACATTGTAATTTGAGAAAGGCTTTAGATATTAATATATACTAACAATAAACAAAGTATTCAACTCAGTCCTTATTTGCTCTGGGCTTACCCATTTTTGTAAAAGGGTAGTTTCGTACACTTTTGGAATGATTTTACTGAAATTCCTTATGCTCCTTAATATCTAAAATGTAGAATTGAGTAAAATAACTAATGTTCTATGAGACTGAAAAGTGTAAACTGGATTTAGTTATAAATATACAAATGAATATGACACACTTTACAAGCTCCACCCCTATCAGACAAATGACTTTAAAGATCCCCCATTTGAACTTTTAACTGAAATTGCCAGTACACTCTAGGACTGTCTGAGAGTGTGCATCACTAAGCAAGAGGATAAAAAAGAGGATAATTACCACATAAGCCATTTACATTCCCAAGTATCTTGAGGTCAGTATATGTTACATAGATTTGTATTCCAACACATATGTAATTTAGCTTAACTTGATCTAAAGAAATTTAGAATATATTCACTCTTATTCAATTGATTTAAATGTATGAGATTTAATTATTTTCAATGTGAGTCAAGATGAGTGATTTGATCCCTCTGACAAATTCTATCTGCCCTCTTTTTGTCAGATTATATTCACTCAGCATTGAAACATGTTTCACAAACAGCCCTCCTTTAAAATGCCTATTTCTCTATAAGTGTAGATTTCAGAGGGGGTAAAGGGCAGATACCTCTCCATATTAATTGATTGTTTGTTATCACTTCAGTTCTTAATTGAAATAATATGTATCAAGAGGCATTCAAGTGTACATCAAACAGATATGACTGCTTATTTTCTATGTTATTTTGACCAGTACATGTGAATAGGATTGCCTGAAAAAGGTGCAGCTATTTGGGAAAGTCTGTGATAGTTGGATAAACCTAGACATTGACACCTAAACCATTTATTTGGGACTTTTATGGACCAGACATCTCAGGTAATCCATGAATCTTGGAAACAAAGTTTAAGGATTTGGGGAATAGTAAAGTCTGTGCTTTTCCTTGCGCTCGTGGAACCCCAGTGTCCATGCTAGTCCAATAAAGTCCTGTCCGTGCTATTCCCAAAAAGTCCTGTCCGAATACCGTGTGACCTAGTCCCAGATTTGGGGAATAGTAAAGTCTGTGCTTTTCCTTGCTCTCGTGGAACCCCAGTGTCCATGCTAGTCCAATAAAGTCCTGTCCGTGCTATTCCCAAAAAGTCCTGTCCGAATACCGTGTGACCTAGTCCCAGAGAATCCCAGTCAGAATCCCATCAAATCCCAGGTCAATTGTCCAGCCTAATCCTTGAACAATCCTAGGATATCCACAGCAAATTTCGACAAGGGTAGGTATGTTTGGAAAAGCTTAAATTCCCATCAAATGTGTGTTTTGGAACATAATCGATTTTGATTGACTTAGCAAGCAAAAATGTGAGACCTGAGGTAAAATGGATTAAAAACTCATATAAATGAGACTTAAATTTCTCATTTTTTTCATTCTAGTAATAGCAAAACTGCAACATTTCTTTAATTTTGCTTTTGAAAAGTTTACAGATTTCCCAGCCTCCCTGGTTCCTATAGCGTTGTTTAATTTCTCCTTAAAATTTGCTTTTGAAGAGTGTACAGATATCCCAACATCCCCCATACCAAGTGTTGTGAAAATAAAAGAGGTCAATAAAACCACCTGACTACTATCCTCCCTAGAATTATATAAATCAGCTGGTCATCACTATAGATAGAAAGATAATCTTTATTTCAAGTCGATAATGATTTATTACATAGCATACATGAGCTGCCAGGGCTCTTGGCTGACTACAAAATAACAATTCAAAAATATAACATACAGGGTGTGACAGCAATATCAATGATAAGTAGAGGGGAAGTAAGTTGCTACAATATCTCTCCTTTTACTTGACAAATGCCAAGAATTCGACTCTCACACAGTCAAGTACATAATAGGTTTAAGTGGGATTGATACTGTAATGCTGACCAGATAGAGACCTAAGTGAGACAGTCAGTCTAGGTTGGGCTTAACCTGCTGACACACATCTCTATTGGCATCCAACTGTATTGGCAACTGCTTTGAATCTGAGAGTACATGCAATTATCCTCTCTTTCAACTTGAGATGCTGAATTTTGACTTTTTATTTTTTCTATTTTACTCCATTTCTATTCGTCTATTTCTGTTTTTCTATCTCTATTTGAACAAAAATATTGGATTACGAAATTGCTCTTTAAATATTTCTAAAATGTGAGCAATATTATGAGCAATGTTAAGTTATCAGACTATGTGTGCACTCCAGATGCAACTGGGTAAAATGAATACATATTTTGCATGTATCACAATAGCTTTTCTTAAATAAGAAATATTTCATACTAATTCATACCCAAATAACTGTATCTTTTGTTAGCACTACCCGCAGGAATTTGTCAATTTCCTAAGGATCAATCATCTGATGTGTCCATGGTTGACAGATGATGTAACAGCATCACCTGCATAAACTGTGCATATCAAATAGCTGCAGCTCTCAGACATTGATTACATATGACTGATGATGATTGGTGTCAAGGTGACAGTCACCATGGCAACTAACCCCTGGCAACAGTTGTTGTGGCAACTACTTTCAAAATGGCAGCCATTGACAGATTGGCTACATCAATTTGTAAGACTATTGGGCCAAGTAACACATTTGATTGAATGACATGAACTAAACAATTGTTAAATTATAACGCTTCTATTAATCAAACACTTTTATATTTGATCACTCTTGAATGCTTGCCAAGATCTATGGTCCACTATTCGGCCATGTTGATATTGGAACCAATCTCTATATTCCAGAATTAAAGCATTTTAAACCTTTTCTGAGTGCCGAAGGTTTAGCACAAATTAGGACATCCTTCCTGTGAACAATGCTTTTGATTAATCAATTAGTTTTTTTCCTGATGCATAGGTATTCAACTTATATTCTCATGTATCGTTGATATTGTTTTGTTCTTCAGCCAACCATGCATAAAACATGTTGATTTGACATATTTGGAAACATCTTAATTAAGACGGTGAAATTTCTGAAATGCAAAAAAGGTAATTGTTTGTAGAAGAAAAGAGACTTGCAATGTAAAACTGAACTTCATTGTCAACATGGTTTCCAAGATAATTGCACTAGCATCTACCAGGCATATGAGGTTGTAAAGCAAATGTTACACAAGCAGTTCAAGTGGATGCACCATGGTAGAATCTTGAGCAGCATAGATCAAGCAAAATGTATTGACAAAGGTAGATCAGTACTAGTTATCTGCCTTTGGTATTAACCATTCCCATGCTAAGGAAGCACAAGGACGCAACGAGCCAATGGAATGCAAACTATGGATTCACAATGACCCCAACGGGATTGAATGTGTCAACCAATTCACGCCTATAGCATCCCAAAAGTCTTGATCTTTTTGGAATTACCTTATTTACATGAAGATTTAGAGGAACATATCTGAATAAGAAATGTTCATCAAGTAAGATCAATAACTCTCCAACAAATATTGTGTAAACTTTATCTTTATTCCCAAGTGATTTTCAAAAGTTTGACATATCCGCCCACAGTTGTTAATATGTGCATGGTTGAAGTTCAATAGTATGATCTACTTTTGCATGTACTGTATGTAGCCCACAGCACTGCAGTTTGTAAAAAGTGGCCATGTGGCCTTCAGCGCGGAATTAGGTTACTAGTTTATCATCTATTTTTTTCACCCTGTGCACTGGTGTGCCTTAAAATAAGCCAAAGTCGAGGGGAATAAAACAGCAAAGATCTGCGCAAGATGTTGCTTTCTCAAATCGCAGCCATCTCATTATTAGAACATGAAGTCCCTATTCAGTGGATTTCTCTGTGGTACTCACTGCGGCTATTTGACGATTCTGGCCGCAGACAGTGTTTACTGACAGATGAACACTTTTGACGGGTTCTCAGGGAGACTTAAATTCGATTATGAGCAAAATGGTTTAAATAAACTGCTAATAACAATAATGGTTATATATATATATATATATATATATATATATATATATATATATATATATATATATATATATGTATCTATCTATGTATCTCTCTTTCTCTCTCTCTCTCTCTCTCTCTCTCTCTCTCTCTCTCTCTCTCTCTCTCTCTCTCTCTCTCTCTCTCTCTCTCTCTCTCTCTCTCTATATATATATATATATATATATATATACATATATTTCATCTTGGTTGGTGAGGCAATCACTTCATTACTTTACTGGCCTGCCCTGGTAGTTTATTATGTATCATGAATCATATCCGGGGAAAAATCAGTTTATTTTCAAGGAATATTTTTACCTCTCCTCCTACCAGCTCCTGGAATGACAGCAGCGATGATTGCAATGACGATGACGAGGACGATGATAACGATGATGATGATGATGCTGATGCGGGTCTCATGTCCTGAGCTATTCTGGAGCATGACACCAGTGTACCCACATGAACCTCTCGCCTAGCTCCTACTACTCCTAGGTGGCAGGCAGGCAGGCAGCAGCGGGCAGCCCATGCCAGCAGTATCATACCTTCATCATACAGCTACTGTCAACTCCTCCCACCTTCCTTAAATCCTCTATCGTGCTGTACCCATGCCAACTACAGCAATATTAGTCTGAAAACAAGGGTGCTAAGACCCCAAAAAGGGTCTCGGTCCCATCCCTATTCTTACGATGCCGACTACAGCAATATTAGTCAGAAAACAATGGTGTCAAAAAAGGGTATCGTTCCCATCCCTATTCCTAGGATGCCAACTGCAGCAATAGTAGTCAGAAAACAAGGGTGTCAAAACCCTAAAAAGGGTTTCTTTCCCATCCCTATTCTTAGGAAAACATTTCCCAATACCCATGCATTCCTATTCAGAAACCTTGAGTGTCAAAAAACAAAAACAGGGTGTTTCTCGTTCATATTCCTTGCAAAACATCTCCCTATACTAATGCCAACAGCATCACCCTTACTCAAAACCCTAGAATGGGGATCTGATGGGGATACCCTAAAACATGGGTCTCTTATGCATCGCTAATCCTCTAGGAAACATCTTCTTGTCTCTATGCCAACAGCACCATCCTCATCCCGTGGTCATCCCCAAGAGGACCAGTCATACCCCGCTACGGGATCTCTCAGGAGTGGAAACCCCATTTCCTAAAACAAGCACCCTCATCCCCATCCTTCAGTGAAGAACACTAAAGGGTATCACTAGTACCCTAATCCAGGATCTGTCGTGAGTGGGAACCCTATTTCCTAAAACAAGCACCCTCATCCCCATCCTTCAGTGAAGAACACTAAAGGGTATAACTAGTACCCTAATCCAGGATCTGTCGTGAGTGGGAACCCTTTTTCCTAAAACAAGCACCTTCATCCCCATTCTTCAGTGAACAACAAAGGGTATCACTAATACCCTAATCCAGGGTCTGTTATAAGTGGAAACCCAATTTCCTAGAACAAGCAGCAATCAGTGTCTCTTTGCCAATACCATCATCCCATCCTTAGGTGAACAATAAAGGGTATCACTAATACCCTAATCCAGGGTCTGTTATGAGTGGAAACCCCATTTCCTAAAACAAGCAGCAATCAGTGTCTCTTTGCCAATACCATCATCCCATCCTTAGGTGAAGACTAAAGGGTATCACTAATACCCTAATACAGGGTCTGTTATGACTGAAAACAGCAATTCTTACACACACATCTTTCCGTTTCTATGCCAACAACACTTTAATCCTTATTTCCTCTCATTTATACTATAAATCGAGTTTGTTATGAATAAAAACTACTAACACCTTCCTGTTTCCATGTGAATAACATAATCCTCTTTTCTGCATAGGGTATCAATTAAACCAGTACCCAAAGTGTGTTATTGAAAAAACCTAAATACCCTTAAACAACACCACTGACTACTTGCCAATAACATCCACTTCATCTTGGGTTCGTTAAAGGGTATCAGTTATACCCTCATCGAGGCTCTGTCATGAGTGAAAACCCCATGTTTTAAAACAGTACCTAGGTGTCATCCTATATCATCCTCAGCTTGGTTTCATCATTATAGTATCAGTCATACCCTAATATAGTATCTGTTATGAGTGACAAAACCTATTTCTATAAAAAGAATCTATGTGTCTCCATGCCAACAACATCATCCTCATCCTGGGTCCATCACTATAGGGTGGAAATACTTAGTGAAATGCTGATCCTAAAAGGTTGTTGTCCTGTACCAAAGCCAACATAATCATCCTCAATACAGGCTTATCTATCTAAGGTATACCCCCCCCCCCCCCCCCCCCCCCCCCCCCCATTCCCCAAAAGCATCTTCAGTTTCTATCTCTGCGCCAACATCATCATCCAAAAGACAGGCAGGACGGGTCCGGCCCCACTATAGTCAGCCCATGCATTCAATTAGTTTAATTATTCTCCCTTTGTTTCTCAGTAGAACCCTGCATGTAGGGTGGGCAGGAGACGTGATACACCAGGATATTGTGTGACATACAGGGATGTTTACCAGCATCGCCAGCATATATCCATGATATCACTTCTCCATCCCCTTCCTATTCCGCTACACTCCTATTGACAAGCACTACTAGGGGGGAATATCTTCCATAATAGGAAGTACTAACAGGAACTTTCGAAAGAGAATCAATTTTTTCTTTATATACAACTAGGGGGTATATATTACGTCATAGGAAGTACTAACAGGAACTTTTGAAAGAGAATCAATTTTTTTTTAAAATACAACTAGGGGGTATATATTACGTAATAGGAAGTACTTATAGGAACTTAAGAAAGAGAATCATTTTTTTTTTATAAAACTTTAACGTAAAGGATGAATAGTGATCTAATCTTGTTCTTAGTTTTCAAAAGAAACCACAATGGAATGGTTTCAACATGGCTTGCACATTAGGAGATTAGGTTGTAACTATTGTTTAATTGTCTCAATTGAGATCAAGTTACATTTAAATGTTTTCAGAGACAAACCTGGTGAGAATATTTTAGTGACCGCCACAATACCAAAGCATATTTTGGAGAATATTTTAAGGAGGATTTAGAAACTGGGTGCCCAAAATTGGCAATTGTACAATTCTGGGACGTCCAAATTTAGCACAACACAATATACATAGGGAAGACAATGTACTCAGATTTCAACCATGAATATGCAAAAATTGATCAAAATAAGGCATAATATCCTTATACAGTGTCATGGGAATTATATGGAAATGAAAAAATTCAATTATATACTTGAGATTGACGTTTTAAGAAATTCCTCTTAAAAATTCTTATGGTGATCTAAAGGGTGCTTTTTAAGGGTTTGGGTGTCCAAAAGATGCCCAGATGCCTGCATGGCCATCACTCCCTCCTCATCATTGCAGCAATCTCATCTTATTTTTCTATCTTTCTACATTAATCAGACATTCAATTACTTGCTACATCCTGCCCTATGTAATTGCCATATTCTTTCACAACCATCCCTGTTTCTAACACAGATTCCACAATACCTTGACGCAGAAACTCCCCACTCCTGTAGAACCCATACAATAACACTCTGGATCTCTCAATCTTTTCCAAGAAGCATGCTAAAACAATAACATCATACATTTGGAGATACAGAGGTGGTGGGGATGGTTATGGTTTGAAAAAGAAACCAATGTCTCCAAGGAAGCATTCCATAATACAAACCCAGAATCAGTGAACAGTACATGTGAACAAATTGCCCAAATATATGTATATATATATATATACATTCCATTTATTTGTCAACTTTAAGATTTTACATATCAATACAAGTACAATAGTAATTGTACTCAAGGCACCCTGCATCATCTCTGTAGCTCAATTAGCACAGTAAACAGGTATTTATGTATTTCTTGAAGGAGCAGTGCTCAGCAGGAAGAAGAAACATGCACAAGGGGTATATTGATGCACATTTACGCAATGCAGCACGGAGGAGAGAAAAAAAACGTCAGCTGAACCTAATATCAATAACTCTGCACCCATCCCCATGGAGTTTCTCTTCATGGAATAATTAGCTTATGCACTTTGGATGATGATATCCACATTAGGAGTCCCTTGCCTAGCTGTGTATGGTGGAGGAGGAGGAGGAGGATGACATCCTGGAGCAGCCAGTGCAATTGAATTGAACCCTACACTGCAGGCACCGCAGCCACCCTCAATACTGGAACACCTAGCTTTGTTATTTCAACACCTCCAAGGTTGGACGCCCCTACCATAAGTAGCTGAGATTTCCTGGAAAAACCTGGAATTTTCTTAAGAAAATCCTAGAATTTCCATGGTGTTCCAAGCTTTAGTAGGTAAGGGGCTGACTCTCTGAAATTTCACCCAAATAAACTTAACCCTTATGCTGGTGGTGGCTAATTTTGGCTGTATAATGAATACCAACATGACAGCATTTACATGGTCTTCAAAAATCTTTGCATCCTTGTCCTTTGAATGAAAGTAGCCTTAGCATTGGAAGGGTTAATACTGCATGGTCTGAAATTGTTTCAAAATAAAAATCTAGTGATTGCATTTTAGTATCTGAGTTTGGATTTGAAAAGAAAACTAGTGGTAGAAGATTCAGCATCAATATTACTATAATGGCAAGAAATGACACTTAGAAACAGGCAATCAGATCAAAATTGCATACCTATGATGCATCTTCGAAGAAGAGGAATGCTACACATTTTAATGCTGGTTGATCAATGCTAGGAGAGTTCCATTTCTCTGCTTTGATTTTCACTGTAGTCAATTACTTTTCTTGCATACAAAAACCATACGCAAAAATCAAATCAAAAGGCAAAAGAATCTTACAACTTAGCTAACACGACGCCCACCCCATCATGATAGTAAGAAGTTGACTCTTTTCTTATATTGTTTGAATCAATGAACCTGTTATTTTGGTCTTAGATAAAGAAAAGAATGGATATGTAGTGAGAGACTAATTACTATATGCGCTATAGTGAGGGGCTGGGCATGCCGGGGGTCTCTGACCTGGCATCAGCATGAGGTCACAAGGACCAATCAGGGCTCTCGTATCAATCCTTTACATACCAGAGAAACCTGTGTGCCAGTATGCGCAGAGCAAAACTTTTGAGCTATTCGTTGAGGCTTAAGCCTGCTCAGGTTGACCGGCTGATTTCATATCCACTTGTTTTTATTTATCTAAGCTTTGGTGAACCCCACCCCTTGTTTACCCCAATACTGCAATGGCAACGATGTACAGACACCGAGGGTCACACTCATATACGGCGGATTTATGACACCTGCTCAACGCAGACATGCACGGCAACAAACGATGACACCTCGCCTAATCCAGGCGAAGATTTACGTGATTCCTCATAAAGCTTGCGTCACCCGAACACGATTTACGGAGCCGTTTTTGAACACCTCACCTAACTTACCTCCCCGTGACTGTGCTCTGACCTGCTAGCCAATCAGCCAATGCACAAGCTGACTGTGCCACTAAGCCGATGAGCCTTTTAAGGCAAAATTATAGTTGCAGGGTAAAATCGCAAACATCTTCCCAGCATCCAAAAGGAATTTAACCCTATTACATGCGCTCTTAGATCCTTGCGGGCATTTTCTCATCATACCCACTCTAATGCCACATTAGCTTGATTATTTCTGCAGGGAATCAGTTATGCCTTTTTTGTTTTCGTCGGATGCAAAGAAAGGTCGCTGTGATATCTTGCTTGAGGTTAAGTGAGTGGACATCGGCTAGTTGGCGGTAACTTTATGGAGGCGCCCAGATCGCGTAGATTTGCCAATTAGCGGCAGGTTCTACGGTAATCAATTTAGACGGCGATAATCCAGCCGTGGAAGCATGCCTAGCATCATCCATAATTTATTGCCTGAATAACATACAAGATGGCTACACTCAAGCAGCGCACACAGCAAGCCCTCTTCCTCCTCTCCTATCTAGTGCCCAACAGTAATACCTGCAAGAGGCCATCATCTAAGCCCTTTATCAATACTATTCACTGCCCATCACTACATTAACCCATATGCTAATCGTGGCTAAGTTAGCCAATACGAAATAATGCAAAAATCCTGCAAAATCACTGAAACCCTGGCATATGGATACTCATATGAGAGAACTCAATGAGCTATCCAATGAGTACCAACATGACAGGGTTGTTGTTTTTCAAAAATATTTGCGTACTTGTGCATTAGATGAAAGTAGCCTCAGCTATTGAAGGGTTAAGGCCACAGAAGAACACTACCATCATGTATTATTCAGGAAACGCCCTCTGACCTCTCTAAGCTGGTGCTTGCCTACCACGAGCTCCCAGAGGGAGGGGAAAAGGGGAGGTTCATCTTTGGCCCTTTTAGCAGCTCCAAATCCTTGATTGCAGTAACCCAGCATGCATTCTGTTGCCGTGGTAACCTCAGCCTCACTTGAAGCCAACCCCTGCAGCAGAGGATGAGGAAGGAAGCTGTGGATACAAGATTATTAGGCAAGCAAGCTAGATTCCATCATGTCTTATTATAACAGAAAACAAGAAAAATGGCAATTTTTCACTTTTATGTTTGATATTTTAAGCCCCCCTTCCCTTGATAAATAAAGGCATAGAGACTACACACAAAGTGATAGCAAGCAACAACAACAACAAAAAAATACATTTTTGCTCATTTAGTTTTTGTCGGAGTCTTATCTTTGGCACTTAATTCTTGATATTACACGAAGTAGGGTATCACAGTATGAAAGTTAGCTCTGAATCCAGACAAAACTTTTATGCATGAATGAATTAAATTTTATCCCATCCCTATTATAGTTTGCAGGAAAAGTTCCTTTCTCATTATGAAAAATGCCAATATTTGGTAAATAAAAACACAACAAATTTTCTTATATTGCTTTTCTTTGAAGGTTCATCTTAAGAAATCCTAGGCCTTCCAATTAATGTTTTAGTGAGGAAGTTATCTCTGAAAGGACTGCTTAAATCTCTCAACAATTAGAAGCTTAGCCGTCATAGCCAGGTCGGGTTTTGTATTCTTCAGTACTTATATGCACTCCACAATGTCATATAACTTTCATTATGCAAATATTGATTCCTTGCCGTGCGAAGAGGGAATCGATATTGGGAAGCCACAAGCCGGTGGGCAGAGCCGGGAGTTACAGCTCTCTCCCTGTTTTCTATGGACTTAGTCCGTTATTGACTCTGAATTCCTGTGCGATGGCATTGGCTTCATTATGTCATGTCGAGGGCCTGCTCCGGCAGGACTATGCATTGATTGAATAAATAACGCGCACAAAACAAACCCGGCGCTACGCAGCATTGATATTTATATGCCGCCATCTTCAGCTGGAGAGAAATCCAGTCTGATTACATCATAAGGAATACCGTAAGACTGCACTAAATCTACCGTGCACCTTAGACGAATAAAAGAATGGATATGTTGCGAGAGACCAATTACTGTAAGCACTACAGTAAAGGCCTGGCTATATCAGGGATCTCAAATCTGGACTCATTGTGACATCACTTTGAGACAGACCAATGAGGGATCTCGTATCATTTACATTACAGAGAAACTTGCACACCATCATGTGCAGGATCCAACTTTTGGGCTATCTGCGGCAGCCAGACTGCTTAGGTTGATCAGCTGGTTTCATATCCACTTGTTTTTATTTATCTAATAAGAGAGATGCACGGTATCCTGCAGTACTGATCATCTCATTACATCATAGGCAATCCCAACGCCCAACGCAACGGCACCCCAAAAGACCTAGCATATACAAACGAGGCTAATTTAGATGTCAGAGGGCAAGGTCATTAAAACATCTCTCATTCCCTAGTTCAGAACGTGTTAATCAATTGAATTGTTTTCTCAGGATTAATGAGTACTAATCAGGGAAGGTTATAAGATACCAGCATCATGAGGGGCGGTGCTTCTGGAAAGACCTGGCAGGCGCTCACCCAAAACCCTTTCAACAGCTTTTCAACAGCAAAAAGTAATTCCCAGTTACAATAAATTGTACTTTTGGATGGTTTAAGGAAAGAAATCAGCACAACCCCACCTGACATTGGTCAAATTTCTTTTATACAAATATCCCATTCTTGCCCTCAAACAAAGGAGCAAATACAGGGTTTGTGGGTCTTACTCAAACAGGGGGGTTTATTTGAACCCCACTTTGGCCCCTAAATCTACCCTAGCCATAACACCTGATGGCAGGGTGCAAATTGGGTGAGTGTGGGTATTAATTTCACTCGCTATTGTCGGAGTGTGTAAGATAAGTGCAACAGGAAGGAAGCACAAACAATTAAGATGTTTACTGAAGGCATCACACCCCGGCTCGGTTACCCGATTGGAAAGGTGTCCTTGCTGGCGAAACTCGATCTCGGTGAAACATACGCCAGATGAAACCTACACAGTGTGATAAGTGTGATATGTACACCGCGACGCCTTGTGATCTCTTAGCGTGACAAGGAATTCAACCGAAATCATTCAATAAATCTTTCAATATCCAGTCCCCCAAGATGCCAGCGCATAATAAGATTCCCGACTCCGGTAAATTTCTTACGAAAACAACACTCGAGAGGAACATGACGAGAATTTGAAAACTTCACAAACAGCAGCCGTGTCGCTTATCACACTAACCTTCATACAGTTATGCCAAAAATGCCCATACACTGTACACTTTTATACATCAAACATTTTTTTATGGAAAACTAAGTAGAATTTTCTTATTCTTAAGTCGATATAATAAAGATAATGATAATAATAATCTTTATTTAAAGAGGGTAACTCAGTCTAATGGTAAGGATCTTCCCTGAGGCCATATGAGAACCTGCGGCAGAAGTTGATCACTTTTTTCAACATTCACAAAGAAAAAGGAGATTGTATAGTGCAAGTAATTCACTGAATCCAGAATAATGAAATTCAACTTTCATGGCAAAATAGTGTAATGTGCCAAAATTGAAAGGTAAACTGAAAACTCTGATAATGATAGCCACATAACATAAGTAATGAAAACAAAATAAATAACAAGGAAAATAAACACCCAATAAAGTAAACATTTACCTAGTCACTTGACCCTGGTGGTAAAACAATTGATATATAATTATCTTTAGATATAAGCAAACACCAAATTGCATTTCATCAAATTTCTTTGGAAATCTCACCCATAATCCATTTTTAAACTTTAAAGCAAAATAAATATGCAAATTTAACAAGTCTTGTTTTGTTGCTCTCATGGTGAACACGACTTGACTTCATCATTAAATCTCTATACTGACAGTATCTCTATATGAAACGTCTGAAATCAGGCTGTTCATGTTGAATATAAATAATTCACAGCTCTGTTCATTTGTATGTCTCATAAAATGTCATTGATTGTTTTATACCTCAGGTAATGAGTTGATCTGACTGCAGTCCTTTATTGAGTCAGATTGGTTTGTGGTTGATTCACTGTTTAAAAACACCTCAAAATCAAAATGACAAAAAAAAGTCTAAATTCAATGACAATGGCATGAATCTACCGCAATAGCATCATAGAGCCTGGTGCACACATTATGCAAATCTGGCTGTCACCGCAGTGACAGATTCAAAGTTAACCCATTTATGACCAAAATAAGTATATATTGAATTTCAAAAAAATGAATAAAAGTTGTCTTTTTAGCAACAACCTATCTTCTGATATTTCTGAGATATAGTCCTAATTTTCTAGATATTCCATAAGTGTTGAGATTGCATGGCTGCTATTTAGAGTAGCTATGGCTGGTGAATTATTAAGTCTCCCAGGTATCTCTTTATTGGGGTATTTGGTTATGAGAGGCAGGTGGACTAGCATAGGTGGCACAACAATAGGGCTATTGTAGTACAGGGTGCACACAATGCCAGCCACCCGCATGCATGTCCTACTCCCCCTACACCTGGCCGGCCCAAATCAAACATCAAAGGAGAAAGATTAATTATTAAAGGAATTATTATGCAACATATTGAGACAATATGAAATCAGGGAACTAAAACAGCGGGCGCGCAGTCCGAGCACAGTGGCAGAGCCCATGGAAGTGATTAATAACAATGCACTACTGCTGTCTACTTAATGCCTAATCAATAAGAAAGCTACACCAATATCCATGTTCTGGCCGTGTGTTATCATGCACTGGCCATAGACCATGGATACGAGTCAATAACCTGTTAGTTATCCAGCTTGAGATCGCCAAATCAAAGACTATCATTTCCTCTAAATAAAACATGACTCTATTACATAAGTACATAGCCTGACACAGGGCATGATGAAGTGTACATAAACGGATAACAAAGTGAACGTCTTTGAATAATACCCGAGTTCTTCGATAATCACGGTTCAAATAGCGCATCCCAAAAAGTACCTCAAAGTGGACAACCAAATAGGAATAGGAATGAAAAGGACCTATAGAAGCTTATGGCAGCTTCTTTTCCTCATACTTTCTCTAATATTCAATTGATAAATAAAACCAAAAAATATATAAATATTTTTTTTCCGCACTGAAATCCTGAAGGTTGTATTTTTCTTTTCAAATGTATCGTCCTTCAACAAAAATGTTCTCGACAATATTTAAAGTTGAAATAGTTTCATAGTTACAAAGCATCCACTATTTGATTTCGGCTTAAAACGCACCCCTCTTTAAATATACCCAGCCCCGACTCAAATAACGTGTCCGCCCCAGCATGAGTGAGAGCCGATTTAGTGTCCTAACTTTTCAGGCGAAAAGAAGGCCAACACAAAAAGAGAAATCAAACCAAACATGAGCTGATGACACTGAACATGAACACAGAAATCCTACAGCTAGCAATAAATATAGCCACACAGGTCATGATATCTCCTCTTCAACTAGATGGATGTAGATAACCTATGCGCCTTAATGCCAGCAAAATCAGGGCGTTATTAACCCAATTTCAGCCCCAGCTTAAGTCCCGGTTTGAAACTGTAATATTTTCAAAAAGTAACTCAGAGAAATAAAGCACAAAATTGAAGGATTTTTCAAGGATAATTGTTCAATGGATTCTGATTGACCTGAATTTCTATAAAATATTTTCCTAAAGATGCTTCCATGTGGAAGATCTTGCCAAAATAGTCAAGCCTATTTTAACTGCTGCAGGTATGAATGGATTAACCTAATTTCAGCATGAGCACCTCCAAGTGCAGTGTGTGTGTATGGCATTTTCCTGCATCGCAATAGGCAAGCAATCGGGACGCCCCGTACTATTTTCATTGTGGTATGCCGTCGAGAAGAATGCTTGCATGCTGAACCTGTATAACCCTAGCTGGCCTCACCCAGGCTGCGGCCTAACTTATAGCAAACAGCCTCCTCATGCTCTTTTGGATTGAATTTCTCCGCCGCTTGTTGCGTTGCTGGGTAGGATGAAGAGGGCGTTTTCGGCTTTAAACCGAAACATCCAGAGATGCTGGTGACTGGCTTCTGTTTATCTCAGGCTTTATTTGAGAAGCTTAAATACCAAAACATGGAGTTATTTGGAGTTTGAGACCCCCTCCCCCTGAACTAAACCCCAAAAGTCATGGAAATCGATAGGGGAGGGGCGAGGGTGCGTGTCCAATGAATCCCCCTCCAAGAATTAAACTCTAGTGGTAAGGTGTCAGTGATCAGAAAATACAATATTTCCTACCCAATATTCATAGCTTTTATCGAACTACGGTCATCAAATTTTTTTACTGTAATCCAGGACTTATTGACTATGCTCCAGTACTGAAATATTTGGACAGCCCTGATAGTGCACTGTGGTTGTCACTGTAGCTGGGATGAGAAGCAGGAGAAGCGTGAAGGAAGCTGGCAGATGTTGCCACCGTTAAGTTAACGTAGATCTGCCATCTTCATGTCATACTGACCACACTTCCAGCCATCTCTGTTCCTGGCCCTGTCACAGATGGTCAGCTACGAGCCTCAGAGCAGCGCACACCACAAAACAACCTGCACAGGCACTCACTGTCCCGTGTTGAGTGCAGGGTCGTTCCTCATGGCCAATAAGGCTATTATGATTAGTGCATTAAGTGGCTTACAGGCTGATGATATCCATAGCCTCTTTGATTAGCTTGAGTGACAGCTCACCTGTCCTAGACACCTGTACTACACTGAAATAGACATGTTCATAAACGTGGACTTACAGGATTAAGGATCAGACAGGGGTGGATGGGAGGGGGGGATTCTAGAAATCATCAATGTTATCTACATGGTCTTTGATTAGCTTGAGTGACAGCTCACCTGTCCTAGACACCTGTACTACACTAAAATAGACTTGTTCATAAACGTGGACTTACAGGATTAAGGATCAGACAGGGGTGGATGGGAGGGAAAGGGGGGGGGGGGGGGGGATTCTAGAATTCATCAATGTTATCTACATGGTCTTTGATTAGCTTGAGTGACAGCTCCCCTGTTTTATCCACCTGTACTACACTGAAATAGACTATTTATAAATGTGGACTTATGGCGCAAAAAAATCAGACGGGTTGGAGGGGTTCTTGGAATTGAACATCAATGATGATATCTACAGGGTCGTTGACTATCTTGACTGACAGCTCACCTACTTTATTCACCTGTATACCACAGAAGTAGACTCTTTCTAAATGAAGACTTTTGACAAAATAAAAGGGGTTGGAGGGAGATTCTTGAAATTGAACAAGCTAATGATACCAGTACAAGGGTCTTTAATTAACTTGAGTGATTAAATGAATAAGTGATCACCAGTTAGTCTATGAAATAGATCTACACATGAATTTTCAGGATAAGGGATAATAATGATAATAGTAATAATAATAATAATAATAATAATAATAATAATAATAATAATAATAATAATAATAATAATAATAATAATGATAATAATAATAATAATCTTTCTTTAAAGAGGGTAACTCAGTCCAATGGTAAGGATTTTCCATAAGGCCCTCAGGCATGTTTTCAAGTAGTATTAACTAGTGATCCTTTTCAATAAGACTAGAACCATGAATTTTCTCAGTAAGAACAATAACATCATACATTAATCATAAGGCTCCCCTAAACACACATCTATCTTGGCACTCTGCGATCATGGATGGAGCACTAACTTTTTCGACCACCTGCTTTCCAGAACGCTCATAACCTTACACAACCTGAACTCTCCAATCACATGTAGTGTAACATCTGCGATAGAAATAAGATTGGCCGGCGGTGTTCTCTATAACATATAACAAGACACCTATATCTTTCTGGTTAAGTAGTGTTAAGTGGATAGCCATACCTGGTGCAATATTTCCCTATAATAACTCACTAAACATGCTTCAATTACAATATCCCTCTTTAAGCAATATACATGTTTATAACAAATCACTACACCTGTGTGGCCTGGTGACATGTATACCAGTGCTGCTCAGGGGCAAGTCAGGTAGTATCTGTGTATGATATTAGCTTAGCACATCCTGTGTTTTTTTCTGCAGGGGTCACAGACAATTGTTCGCCTTGGCTGACCCAGCTAACTTCCGAGTAAGGCTAACAACCCCGCAAGCTCCCGTTAACAGCAGATTAAACTGTGATCAACTGCATGGAAACATATTTGAAATGAATACTGTGCATGTTCTTGAAGAGGCTTTTGGTGCCCATAGCGCCAGCCCTACTAATCAAATCTCAGTACTAGATATCATGATCAGCTTAGTGCAGATATAGTAGGGGTAGTGTTATGGGGGAATTATGGAGTTATGGGTGGGGGGTTGAACCTACCACACCTACAACATTGTGATCTAATCATCTAAGATCTGAGTATCTAAGATTGAGATAAACTAGTTTTGAATTAAATTGTATGGCATTTGCTGATTCTGGAATTGAAGAGATTTTTAGTACTAAATATCAAAGCTCAAAAATAATAGGGGGGCAGGGGGTGAACCTACAAAATTGAGGAAGGTCAGGATACATATTTGCAATCCAGGTTGTGAATTTTCTTGAAGAGGCTATCAGCACATGGTATCAACTTTATCAGGAACTTCCATCAAGGTACCCGACTATTCCAATCTTGGTACTGACTATCTCAGATTGAGATATACTAGTTTTGAATTAAACTGTATGGCATCTAGAGTCCTAATCTTAACAATGTAATTGAACAAATCCTTAGTACTAAACAACAAAGCTCGACAATATCCACTAATGAATTAAAAGTATGGCATTCAAAGTCCTAAAATTGATGTTTGAAATCTTACAATTTTTAGAATGATCTTACAAATAACCTCTTGTAAGAGAAACAAGCAATGGGCCGATGTCAGGAAATAGATTAAATATATAGCATCCACCTTGCTAGCTGATACAGACTTTCTGAAAAGTCCCTCCTCAAAAAATAGCCCTATTAGTTACTGCTCCACGAAGGAGATGAAAATGAATTGCAGAGAGGATATTTTGACCTTTCACAAAGAGTGATGGTCCACAGAAAAGAAAACAGGAAAAAAAGAAAGCAATGTTGGAGGATAATACACGATCCATTAGCATGTGATCGTGCTCATGAGAAGAGCCGTTGGTTACCAGTCGCAGGCAATCTCAAAAGGTCATCCAACAAGACATATCTACTTTGTCTTGATCTCTGCGAAAAAAAAGTTCCCTATGCAACAGATAATGGCAACTGGAACAAGAGAATGCGGAGGCGATACACAAGCACTACTGCATCCTTGTAAACTGGGAAAGATTGATAAGATAAGACGAGAGAACTGTTTCCGTGTAACTTTAAGTTCAATGAGGAAGTATTGATATCAGAGCTAAGATTCCAAGGGGATTTAAAGGGGGAGGGGGCTTGAGGAAGGAGGTGTATCTAAGGTGAGTGCTGTTTTAAAGAGCTCACCCCCTTTTATGAGCCCTCTCCAGAGAGGTATAGAGGAATGGGGAGGATGAATAATAATAATAATAATAATAATAATAATAATAATAATAATAATAATAATAATAATAATAATAATAATACTGATAATACCAATAAAAATGATAATGATGATAATAATAATAATAATAATAATAATAATAATAATAATAATAATAATAATGATAATAATCTTTATTTAAAGAGGGTAACTCAGTCCAATGGTAAGGATCTTCCCTGATGCCCTCTGGCATGTTTACAAGTAGCCCGAGGGCCCCAGGGTTACAAAGTTGCTACATGATACACATAGAATCATGATGTCCACAATATATGAATGCAATGAATGGGTACAATGAAAAAAAGAAATATTCAACAGAGATGAAATGGATTTCTCTCTATGAAAGTGAAATGTTCACAAAAATACCTGAAATGTACACAGAATGAAAAATATGCATAGCTATGCTGAAATGCACAGTGAAACCTACGCAATTGTAAAACCAACAGCAGCCATGAAAATTGTTCAGCTAAAATGATACAGGTGATGATTTAACTTATTAGGAAGCAATTATTTAACCAATTACTGCCCAAGGGTTCAACTAAAAATTGTCATCTGGATCTATGACACTTCAGGTAATAACTTGATATTCAAGAATGATTTTGCAAGATATTTAAGGAGAGTTAATCATTGTTGGCAATGTCATAATTTCCATTTATCTTTCAAATACCTTCCAAACAGTGCTTTCATCGGTAAGCTTTCACCCAAATTTGCAGGCTGCTTTTGGCTGCTGAAAGCATTGATGTGTTAACTCCAAATGTAGAAATAAAAGTTTCAGTTGGGATTTAGGTGTCCAACTTTTGTGTTTAACTTAGAGGGTGTTTAACTTAGGGGGTGTTCAAATTCAGGGTGTGTTCACTATCTAGAGATGGTTAAGTTGAGAGGTTCCACTGTATATAGGTAATGATAGATGACATGATGTATTTGATAGACGAAATGCTTAACAGATTAGGAATGAACAGTAAAAGGATGAAATTCACAACAAAGGAAATAATTGGGTTGCCGCCTCAGTCAACATGACCCGTTAAAAGTAGGGTATTCTTTTTTTATAAAAAGGGTGTGTTTGGGTTTGCATTATTCACTCTAAAAGGCAAGGGTGACCACAAAAATGCAATGAATTTAAAAAATGACAAAGATTATTTTGTTTGGTGCTTATGTGAATAGCACTGTAAGATGAACAAGAAAAGATTTAAACAATTATAAATCCTGAAATCTCATGGAGAATAAAAAATTTGTCCGACATGTGCTGATACAAAGGCTTTCTGAAGTTTACCCTCTATTCCCTGACCACTCTCTTGAAATGTAGGATACCCTTGAAAAAAAATCTTGTAAAAAACAAGTTTGCAAACATTATTTGGAAAAGAGTTGTTTTTAGGTATCTAATTGGCATTTGTCCATGAAATGTTTTCCAAAATACATGTTTGTCAGAAAGTTAACACCAAATTAGTCTGGATTTTAAAATTCCACTATGGTATGAATAGGTTTAGAGAACCTTCTTAAGATAACAAACTAACATTTGTTTTTATGTCTTTTAGAGTAAAACATGTTTCTTTTTCAATTAATTTTTTGATGAAACTCAATTAATTCTTTAAGAAATACTGAAACAAAACAAAACAAAACAAAACAAAAAGTATGTTTTAACAGGTTCTATATCATAATCAAGGAATCCCTGGATTGTAGGAAATTGAGAACTATGAAAATAATTTTTGCAAGGGGAGGATAACCTTCCATCACAGCCTTCATATTCAAGCACTCTGCTGAGGCAGCTGGCACCAACTGTATAAAATCGTGCTCAAACAGTTAAATGATGATAAAACATACACAAAAACACACATCTATTGTAATATATGCAAAAGATCTGTAGTCAGCAAGTATGAGCAAGGTACATGTTACTGACTAGTTGACAAGTTTGAATGTACTTTTGAATAGACCAGGGTGCTAATGAGACATGGCATGGGTTGTAACTAAAGAAATTGAAATCTATTACTCATGTCTTCCTATTTTTGAATCACAAAATATCCAGTAAGTTCTTTAACCCTTATCCTTATGCGGCCTGTTACTTATTAGACCAATACAAAAAGATCCAAAAAAAACCCCTGAAAAATAGCTGAAATCATGGCTAGTGGGTACTCATCTTAGAGTACTCAGGGAGGGCTATCCAATGAATACCCACATGACAGGGTTTAGATAGTTTCCGAAAAGCTTTTCATTCGTGTGCCTTTGATAAAAGTAGCCTCAGTATTGCCTTTAGTTTACTGATTATTTTCAAAAGCATCCAAGAATCCAAGTAGTACATTCTAACAGGAACGAAGTAACACACAAAATATAAAAATGGTGAATTTCTTACCACCAGGACCACCACATGACCACTGCCACTCAACGGTTTAACAAAAGAACACGTACCTGTAATAGAAAATATAAATAGCATAAATAAATCATTCAACAAAGAGAGTATAATATTGTTGTTAAAAATAACTTTAATCGAGAATTAAGCTAGCTAATCCCTAGCTATGCTTGATGAAGACTGGTGGTTGGTTATTGAGAAAGTCCAAACAAGCCTTTTTTCCCTTAACCCTTACGCTGCTGGTGGCTAATTTGGCCAAAACAAAATGATGTAAAAAACAACAACTGAAAAATGACTCAAACCCTGGCACATGGGTAGTCATCTGAGAGTACTCAGCGAGAGCTACCAATGAATACCAACATGATAAGGTTTTGATAGTTTTCAAAAATGTTAGAAAGAGGGCAATATGATATATATATAGATCCGCACACACACACACCCATGATAATGTATACATGTACACATACACAGCACATAGAGAAACTGTAGAAGCCCTCAGGCTATAGGTGAACTTAATGAGGCAAAAAAACAACAACCACATGAAGTGCATCACTGTTTATAGGTTAGAACTGTGAAGCGCATCTGTTACATTGCAGTACACACATGATACTGGTGGTGCATTCACAACAATGGCTGTTTGTTCTGAATAGAATCAATGCCCAAGCAAAAACCACAACAACGCTGACTGACTATATGACCAACTAACCATGATAGGCATTACATGTCGCAACACTATAGGTCATTCGAATTCGGGGCAAATGTTTTATCCCATTTCGTATTAATGATAAAACATAAATATTCACTATTTTCGAATATGGCTATTGTACTATAAATGCCTTAGATGATGATTTTTTATTTGGAAATATATATATTGTTATAAATATTAATACAATTCAATTTTGGGAATTTAAACTCGTAGGTTTTAGAAAACATGTATTTTATCTTCTGAAATTAAACTTATTTATTTCAAATCATTCATAAGACAGTTCACGAGACAAATATATATCTTCTTAAAGAAAAATCATAATTAGCAAGTCTGTAACGTTATATTTGACCAAAATGTGTCGCAACTTGGTTCCCATTGTAGAAATACAAATGTGCGGCATTGTGGAGGGCTGTCTATGGCCCTTCTGCAACTGAAAGACCCCTTGGAACTATTTCAGAAGAGAAGAAAATTTTTTCCCGGTTCCAGGTTTCTGTCTCATCATGATCTGACCTAAGCTGTTGAAAGCGACATAAAACCCCATTCCTTCCTTTCTTGTAATAATATCCTTAGTGCTGGAGCCATCCAAGCGGCCTATAGCTATAGTACTTGTTCAGGCATCTATTTTAGCCGGGTGTTTTGATGGGCTTTCCTCCTCAGGGCTCACACTCAAGAGAGCAATTTCCAGCTCATTTAAGAAAGTTAGATAAATTCACACAGTCCGGTTCATGGATGTACAAATACAATAAAAGACCCACCCAAATGCAAACGCAGCACACTTGCTTTTGTGTGGCACTATCAGGATCATCTAGGATGACCCTACCCAGGGTTGATCTGAAAACTTCACAGTTTTGATACTACACCAGTAGTAGTTTTGTTTTTTTCATTTCTATTATATATATATATATATATATATATATATATATATATATATATATATATATATATATATATATATATATATATATATTTATATATATATATATATATATATATATATATATATATATATATATATATATATATATATATATATATATATATATACATATATGTATATACATATATATATATATATATATGTATATATATACATATATATATATATACACACACACACACACACATATATATATATATGTATATATAAATATATATATATATATATATACATATATATATATATATATACATATATATTTATATATATATATATATATATATATATATATATATATATATATATATATATATATATATATATATATATATATATATACATATATGTATATATATATATATATATATATATATATATATATATATATATATATATATATATATATATATATATATATATATATATATATATATATATATATATATAATAGAAATGAAAAAAATAAATAAGCACCATTCAGACAAGGTCGGATGTTAGGAGAACATCAAACTTTTGGGGATCTCATTGTTAATTCATTCACCAAATCCATTTCCCTTTTCTCATGTATCACCGAAACAAACGTAGCATTCAAATCACTTCAGTGGAATGCAGGGCTGCTGAGCAATGGAAAGAAAAGAAAAGGGTGGTATGGGTATGAATACCCTGCAAGCACCCTACCCCTGCCCCGAGGTACCTGCTCACCTTCATAAAAACAATCACTATAAATACCCTGATGACGAGACAGTGAAAAAAAAGGCATCGAGACGGCGGAAAACACAATAAATATCCATCTGAGTCAAGACTGGGTATTCTCGCGGTGTCTTCCCTGCAACAAAGGTGCAACACAAGGCGGCCCAGGGCTCAGGCGATGATGAAGGATTTTTTCTGCTCGTCCTTGAAGAAAGGGTAAGGTGAGAGGCGCAATGTATGGGCGACTGTCATGTGAGTCAGGGCTGACTACTGATGAGAGATGGGGCTCTGGATTACACCGCTGCTCCGGCTCCGGCTACCCGCCGCCGTAAAGCATGCAGCCTGCAGAGATATGCTGTATGTCCCTGACATGATCTCGGCATTGTGAATCAGCATCAACAGCGACAGCCAAGGGGTTCACCTTCCATTCCACAGCACGATCTCAATAAATTTCATCACTAGATCATCTAGATACACTCCTCATAATCCAGATCATCTTACGTTCTCAACACCATTATCATCATATCGGCAGCACTCATTGTATTAGTGAGATTAGCATCGAAGTCAGCTTCATCATCATTATTATGGTCATCATCATCATTATCCTCGTCAACACATTTATCACTACATGTACCATCATCACCACCCTTATCATCACTATCACCATGACCATTATTATCTTTGTTTGGGTCATCAACATCACCATAAGCTACCATCCTCATTATCATCATCAGCATTCATTCCATATTCTTGATCACAGGAACCACAAACTTTCTCCATAACACCCCCCCCCCCCACCCCCCCCCCCCCCCGTTTGAATCGCCATCATCATCAGCAGCAGTATTACCTTAATCACCATAACCATCATCATCATCATCACCAATCATTATCTTCATCATCAACAACATTACCTTAATCACCACAACCATGATCGTTATAATAAACACCATTTTTATTTGAATCATTTCAATTACCATCATCATCATCATCATCATCATCATCATCATCATCATCATCATCACCAACATCATCATCTTCATCAGCATAACCTTAATCACCACAACCATGACTGTTATAACAATCACCATTTCTATTTGTATCATTTCAATTATCATCATCATCTTCACCATCATCATTGTCAGCGTCCTCCTCCTCTTTTTGCCGTTCTGTTACAGGCCCTAGTGCAGTATCTCTGCATGTTTCAGGAATCAATTATCTGGCTTCATGATGTACATGTTGTCCTCGGCAGGGTGAACTATATTCCCCTCCCTCTGTGGATGGCATAATTCTGCTGAGGAAGGTCACCACGATCTGGCTGATGCTAATCAGGTGCTCATCACAGGTACTCCTCCTCCTCCTCCTCCTCATCCTTCGCCTCCTGGTGCAGTTCTGCACTAGTTCTCCTTAAGGAGTCATCACAGTGTCTCACCTAAATGTGCATCCTTGTTACCACTATACAGGTGAACTTGGATGTGACAGACTCAATCGGACAGGGAAAATTGGTCCGTCATATGCAAAATCCGTCATATACATATGACACATACTAGATATGCATGGGACTGGAACCAAGCATATCGTCCTTCATAGGCAAAAATCCGCCGTACAGTGGTCCGTCATATCCAAGTTCGCCTGTACCACACATATCAGTCAGCCAGCTGCATAAAGAAGGGTGGTCCGCAGACTTTAAACAAACTTACATTAAAGGGGTCACTACCTCATTAAAACCTAGTTATGTATCGTGACCAACATACATTTTCCCTCTAAAGCACCCAAGACATACACGTCAATAATGCACTGTATTCCTCATAATCGGAGCCAACTAACAGTTGGGAAATATTCGAGAGAGAAATGTTAATCAGAAAGCATTACAAATCTCCTTGAAATATTTTGCAAATTTATGCATTGTCATTCTCTAGTTATTCTACTTTTTGTTGTGGTATTGAGCTGACATTCTCATGTAGAACAGCTATCATGAACTGGTTAGCACTTGTAGGGAACAGTAGCAGTAAGTAGGTACATACACAGCAGCCACTTAATGAAAGATGCACTCTCTCAAGTGGAGGCCAGAAATATCGTCCCTTTCACTCGAACAACGGCCGGCCAACTCTAGCATGAAACAAACTGTAAGAGCGAGTCTATTTAACTCATTACTGACAACACAAAGCTGGCCAAGCAGGGGGAAACGCACAAACAAAGCTAAGTGCCCCAGCAATCAATCTGCCCTTAATTCTATTATGTTTTGGTTAGATGGATTTTCCCACTGGTAGGCAAGCTGCTGACTGTGTGGTGCTGGCTGGGGATTTGTTGGGGATCTGTTGCCTAGGGTATTACTGTTACCTTGTGTCGCACTGGTAGTGACTATAACCCCTATTCCTCTTCCTATATTACTATATTATCAACAGATTTGTTGGGGATCTGTCGCCTAGGGTATTACCGTTACCTTGTGTCGCACTGGTAACGCTTTTTATCACCATTTCTCTCTTCCTATATTCCTCTATCATATACAGTCTGTCTGAGGTATATGCTACTATGAATGCTTCTTGATAGTGTTCAATCCCTTATATTTTCACCCCTTCACTAACTGCTACGATTTGTGTCCATGAGGAAAGATATGTGGATAGGGGTGGAATGTAATGCACACACATCCCTGATATCATAACATTATTAAGATGAATATCCCTATTGATTTCTGAGAAGAACACATTTTATAGATTCAAGTTGACAAGAAACCATGTTTCTTAAAACCCTACACTGGAATCCTGAATAGATTTGAGTCACCGCTGGATCCCCAAGTGGGTTGGTCTGGTCGCTATATAAATGTCTGGTGCTGTGGAGGGCTGTCTATGGTCCTTCTGCCACTGAAAGACCCCTTGGAACTATTTGTGAAGAGAGGGGAATTTCTTCCCAGTTCAGGGTTTCTATCTTAATGCGATAGGATACAGTC
>OZ012685.1:26569814-26612393 GCA_963942565.1 Maea johnstoni
TGGGGGAAAGCTGGGTAAACTGTACCGGCAGGTCACCTGAAAACAATAGGCAAAGACAATGGGAAAAGCAACCAGGTGTGCACAGAGAAAAACAATAGTTTCTCCCCTCAACTAAGCCCAGTCTCAGGACAGGCAGTCTTTGTTATAAAAGCACCGCATTGCAAACAGCGTAGGAGCTTGAACACAGAGGATGTTCGCATCCTACATATGCAAAATACTGTGTTGGGCCAGACTTCAATGGGGGAGGGGAGGGTTTTGGGGGAGAGAAAAAGGTATTTGTTAAGATTTGGGCTCTTTAGTTAAAATCTACCATCTTCGCAAAATACACACTCCTCATTTATAAAACCCTACCCTCATTTTCTTTATCTTTTAAAATTCTGTGATGGTTGAAATAGGCTAAAAAGAAATGCTTACAATGCCCACATGGATATCTTATGTTTTTTGACACCTAACATCTTTTTAAGTTAATTTTTAGAGGTTACAACATTAATAGTTTGGGTGTATCATTTCTTGCTTAAATTATTTCAATCTATGACAAGTCAAAATGAATGTTAGGTCTAAATAACCTACAGACTTGTGTTGATATATTTCTATTAGGACCAGAATGACTTTTTAAAGCTAGACATCTCAATCTATCTATTTTCTGCCAATCACTAAGAGGTTGACATATTAATTCATCTATTTCATTTTCAACCAATCAATCACACCGATACAAAAGAAATGTATGCCAACACTGAATTTCACAAGAGCTTCTTTTTACCGTGCATAATTAAGACCTATAGGTCCATTCATCAAGAAAGCTCATCTGAACACCTTGCAAGCCCTTTGAGAGCAACGACAAACAAAGAGCTTGCGTACATCATACTTTCGTAAACTCAGACGGTTTCAAACGGTGCCCATTGTTTCCAGATAGTGGAATGGCAGAAAAAGGGTCATGATGACTGTGCCGCCGACTCCCCCTTTTTACCATACACCTGGTGGTTCCCCACCTGCCCCCTCTCCCCTCTCTCTCATCTTGGGCAGGTGCTGGCGGCGCCCAGTGGCACACATTAGGCACACACCCCTCTACATGGATCTGGGGTGCTGGTGGCGCCCAGTGGCACACATTAGGCACACCACCCTACCTCATGTATCTGGGGTGGTGGTGGAACCCAGGCACTGGAGGCGCCCAGTGGCACACATTAGGCACACACCCCTCTACATGGATCTGGGGTACTGGTGGCGCCCAGTGGCACACACCCCTCTACATAGATCTGGGGTGCTGGTGGCGGCCAGTGGCACACATTAGGCACACACCCCTCTACATGGGTCTTGGGTGCTGGTGGCGCCCAGTGGCACATATTAGGCACACCACCCCTCTACATGGATCTGGGGTGCTGGTGGCGCCCAGTGGCACATATTAGGCACACCACCCCTCTACATGGATCTGGGGTGCTGGTGGCGCCCAGTGGCACACATTAGGCACTCACCACCCTACTTCATGTATCTGGGGTGGTGGGGGAGGCCTGGTACTGGTGGCGCTCAGTGGCACACATTAGGCACACACCCCTCAATATAGATCTGGGGTGCGGGTGGCGCCCAGTGGCACACATTAGGTGACTCACCACCCCACTACATGTATCTGGGGTGGTGGGGGAACACCCCCCCCCCCCCCCCCCCCCCCCCCCTTAATGAGTGATTGAGTGATACCACTGTGCAAGAATGGTTACTGGAAAAATGGTTAACCATCAATATATAGAGTTCTTCATAAAAAGGAGGGAGATGATTCAGAGGATCACTTTTGGCCAATTACTCAGCGAGTCAAATCTTTGAGTTTTGCGCACTTAGGGGGCTTCATTCAAACTTCTCAAGCCCCCTAGATCTGTGCCTGCTCGATATTAGGGTCCTCATGGTCCCTAGCCTTTCAATATGTCTGATCTCAGGAACCCCCTTTTGTGGGGTACCTGTCAAGAGGCATTAGCAGTATATAACCCACTGATTATTTAGACACAATATTAGCCCCTGTGTGCTTGGGGGCCCTTGGCCTCAGAGGGCTGTTGGGTGATGTTTATGTATGGGTTTACATGGTTAAACAGTCCTTTGTAATGGGAGGGGGAGCAGGTAATTACGTTTGCCGGGATTAGTGTGGCCTGGAATCTACCTGACACTGCCCAACAAAGGAGAGCGCCACATCACCACAAGCGTCTCCTTCCTTCCCCGCTTAGACTGGCGCGCTAGCTGCTCTCTAGCGGAGGAGATACAGAACTCTCCTTCCCCCGGTTACACTGGCGCGCTAGCTGCTCTCTAGCAGAGGAGATACAGAACTCCCACATCTCCTTCCCCCGCTTACACTGGCGCGCTAGCTGCTCTCTAGCGGAGGAGACACAGAACTCTCCTTCCCCCGCTTACACTTACAAGCTAGCTGCTCTCTAGCGGAGGAGATACAGAACTCCCATATCACCACAAGCGTCTCCTTCCTTCCCCTGCTTACACTGGCGCGCTGGCTGCTCTCTAGCGGAGGAGATACAGAACTCCCATATCACCACAAACATCTCCTTCCTTCCCCCGCTTACACTGGCGCGCTAGCTGCTCTCTAGCGGAGGAGATACAGAACTCCCACATCTCCTTCCCCCGCTTACACTGGCGCGCTAGCTGCTCTCTAGCGGAGGAGATACAGAACTCCCACATCTCCTTCCCCCGCTTACACTGGCGCGCCAGCTGCTCTCTAGCGGAGGAGATAGAGAACTCTCCTTCTCCCGCTTACACTGGCGCGCTAGCTGCTCTCTAGCGGAGGAGATACAGAACTCCCACATCTCCGTCCCCCGCTTACACTGGCGCGCTAGCTGCTCTCTAGCGGAGGAGATACAGAACTCCCACATCTCCTTCCCCCCGCTTACACTGGTGCGCTAGCTGCTCTCTAGCGGAGGAGATACAGAACTCCCACATCTCCTTCCCCCGCTTACACTGGCGCGCTAGCTGCTCTCTAGCGGAGGAGATACAGAACTCCCACATCTCCTTCCCCCCGCTTACACTGGCGCGCTAGCTGCTCTCTAGCGGAGGAGATACAGAACTCCCACATCTCCTTCCCCAGCTTACACTGGCGCGCTAGCTGCTCTCTAGCGGAGGAGATACAGAACTCCCACATCTCCTTCCCCCGCTTACACTGGTGCGCTAGCTGCTCTCTAGCGGAGGAGATACAGAACTCCCACATCTCCTTCCCCCCGCTTACACTGGTGCGCTAGCTGCTCTCTAGCGGAGGAGATACAGAACTCCCACATCTCCTTCCCCCGCTTACACTGGCGCGCTAGCTGCTCTCTAGCGGAGGAGATACAGAACTCCCACATCTCCTTCCCCCACTTACACTGGCGCGCTAGCTGCTCTCTAGCGGAGGAGATACAGAACTCCCACATCTCCTTCCCCCCGCTTACACTGGCGCGCTAGCTGCTCTCTAGCGGAGGAGATACAGAACTCCCACATCTCCTTCCCCCCGCTTACACTGGCGCGCTAGCTGCTCTCTAGCGGAGGAGATACAGAACTCCCACATCTCCGTCCCCCGCTTACACTGGCGCGCTAGCTGCTCTCTAGCGGAGGAGATACAGAACTCCCACATCTCCTTCCCCCCGCTTACACTGGCGCGCTAGCTGCTCTCTAGCGGAGGAGATACAGAACTCCCACATCTCCTTCCCCCCGCTTACACTGGCGCGCTAGCTGCTCTCTAGCGGAGGAGATACAGAACTCCCACATCTCCTTCCCCCCGCTTACACTGGCGCGCTAGCTGCTCTCTAGCGGAGGAGATACAGAACTCCCACATCTCCTTCCCCCCGCTTACACTGGCGCGCTAGCTGCTCTCTAGCGGAGGAGATACAGAACTCCCACATCTCCTTCCCCCGCTTACACTGGCGCGCTAGCTGCTCTCTAGCGGAGGAGATACAGAACTCCCACATCTCCTTCCCCCCGCTTACACTGGCGCGCTAGCTGCTCTCTAGCGGAGGAGATACAGAACTCCCACATCTCCTTCCCCCCGCTTACACTGGTGCGCTAGCTGCTCTCTAGCGGAGGAGATACAGAACTCCCACATCTCCTTCCCCCCGCTTACACTGGCGCGCTAGCTGCTCTCTAGCGGAGGAGATACAGAACTCCCACATCTCCTTCCCCCCGCTTACACTGGCGCGCTAGCTGCTCTCTAGCGGAGGAGATACAGAACTCCCACATCTCCTTCCCCCCGCTTACACTGGCGCGCTAGCTGCTCTCTAGCGGAGGAGATACAGAACTCCCACATCTCCTTCCCCCCGCTTACACTGGCGCGCTAGCTGCTCTCTAGCGGAGGAGATACAGAACTCCCACATCTCCTTCCCCCCGCTTACACTGGCGCGCTAGCTGCTCTCTAGCGGAGGAGATACAGAACTCCCACATCTCCTTCCCCCCGCTTACACTGGCGCGCTAGCTGCTCTCTAGCGGAGGAGATACAGAACTCCCACATCTCCTTCCCCCGCTTACACTGGCGCGCTAGCTGCTCTCTAGCGGAGGAGATACAGAACTCCCACATCTCCTTCCCCCCGCTTACACTGGCGCGCTAGCTGCTCTCTAGCGGAGGAGATACAGAACTCCCACATCTCCTTCCCCCCGCTTACACTGGCGCGCTAGCTGCTCTCTAGCGGAGGAGATACAGAACTCTCCTTCTCCCGCTTACACTGGCGCGCTAGCTGCTCTCTAGCGGAGGAGATACAGAACTCCCACATCTCCTTCCCCCCGCTTACACTGGTGCGCTAGCTGCTCTCTAGCGGAGGAGATACAGAACTCCCACATCTCCGTCCCCCCGCTTACACTGGCGCGCTAGCTGCTCTCTAGCGGAGGAGATACAGAACTCCCACATCTCCTTCCCCCCGCTTACACTGGCGCGCTAGCTGCTCTCTAGCGGAGGAGATACAGAACTCCCACATCTCCTTCCCCCCGCTTACACTGGCGCGCTAGCTGCTCTCTAGCGGAGGAGATACAGAACTCCCACATCTCCTTCCCCCCGCTTACACTGGCGCGCTAGCTGCTCTCTAGCGGAGGAGATACAGAACTCCCACATCTCCTTCCCCCCGCTTACACTGGCGCGCTAGCTGCTCTCTAGCGGAGGAGATACAGAACTCCCACATCTCCTTCCCCCCGCTTACACTGGCGCGCTAGCTGCTCTCTAGCGGAGGAGATACAGAACTCCCACATCTCCTTCCCCCCGCTTACACTGGCGCGCTAGCTGCTCTCTAGCGGAGGAGATACAGAACTCCCACATCTCCTTCCCCCCGCTTACACTGGTGCGCTAGCTGCTCTCTAGCGGAGGAGATACAGAACTCCCACATCTCCTTCCCCCCGCTTACACTGGCGCGCTAGCTGCTCTCTAGCGGAGGAGATACAGAACTCCCACATCTCCTTCCCCCCGCTTACACTGGCGCGCTAGCTGCTCTCTAGCGGAGGAGATACAGAACTCCCACATCTCCGTCCCCAGCTTACACTGGCGCGCTAGCTGCTCTCTAGCGGAGGAGATACAGAACTCCCACATCTCCTTCCCCCCGCTTACACTGGCGCGCTAGCTGCTCTCTAGCGGAGGAGATACAGAACTCCCACATCTCCTTCCCCCCGCTTACACTGGCGCGCTAGCTGCTCTCTAGCGGAGGAGATACAGAACTCCCACATCTCCGTCCCCAGCTTACACTGGCGCGCTAGCTGCTCTCTAGCGGAGGAGATACAGAACTCCCACATCTCCTTCCCCCCGCTTACACTGGCGCGCTAGCTGCTCTCTAGCGGAGGAGATACAGAACTCCCACATCTCCTTCCCCCCGCTTACACTGGTGCGCTAGCTGCTCTCTAGCGGAGGAGATACAGAACTCCCACATCTCCGTCCCCAGCTTACACTGGCGCGCTAGCTGCTCTCTAGCGGAGGAGATACAGAACTCCCACATCTCCTTCCCCCGCTTACACTGGCGCGCTAGCTGCTCTCTAGCGGAGGAGATACAGAACTCCCACATCTCCTTCCCCCGCTTACACTGGCGCGCTAGCTGCTCTCTAGCGGAGAAGATACAGAACTCCCACATCTCCTTCCCCCGCTTACACTGGCGCGCTAGCTGCTCTCTAGCGGAGAAGATACAGAACTCCCACATCTCCTTCCCCCGCTTACACTGGCGCGCTAGCTGCTCTCTAGCGGAGGAGATACAGAACTCCCACATCTCCTTCCCCCGCTTACACTGGCGCGCTAGCTGCTCTCTAGCGGAGGAGATACAGAACTCCCACATCTCCTTCCCCCGCTTAGACTGGCGCGCTAGCTGCTCTCTAGCGGAGGAGATACAGAACTTCCACATCTCCGTCCCCAGCTTACACTAGCGCGCTAGCTGCTCTCTAGCGGAGGAGATACAGAACTCCCACATCTCCGTCCCCCGCTTACACTGGCGCGCTAGCTGCTCTCTAGCGGAGGAGATACAGAACTCCCACATCTCCTTCCCCCCGCTTACACTGGTGCGCTAGCTGCTCTCTAGCGGAGGAGATACAGAACTCCCACATCTCCTTCCCCCGCTTACACTGGCGCGCTAGCTGCTCTCTAGCGGAGGAGATACAGAACTCCCACATCTCCTTCCCCCCGCTTACACTGGCGCGCTAGCTGCTCTCTAGCGGAGGAGATACAGAACTCCCACATCTCCTTCCCCCGCTTACACTGGCGCGCTAGCTGCTCTCTAGCGGAGGAGATACAGAACTCCCACATCTCCTTCCCCCACTTACACTGGCGCGCTAGCTGCTCTCTAGCGGAGGAGATACAGAACTCCCACATCTCCTTCCCCCGCTTACACTGGCGCGCTAGCTGCTCTCTAGCGGAGGAGATACAGAACTCCCACATCTCCTTCCCCCCGCTTACACTGGCGCGCTAGCTGCTCTCTAGCGGAGGAGATACAGAACTCCCACATCTCCTTCCCCCGCTTACACTGGCGCGCTAGCTGCTCTCTAGCGGAGGAGATACAGAACTCCCACATCTCCTTCCCCCGCTTACACTGGCGCGCTAGCTGCTCTCTAGCGGAGGAGATACAGAACTCCCACATCTCCGTCCCCCCGCTTACACTGGTGCGCTAGCTGCTCTCTAGCGGAGGAGATACAGAACTCCCACATCTCCTTCCCCCCGCTTACACTGGCGCGCTAGCTGCTCTCTAGCGGAGGAGATACAGAACTCCCACATCTCCGTCCCCCGCTTACACTGGCGCGCTAGCTGCTCTCTAGCGGAGGAGATACAGAACTCCCACATCTCCTTCCCCCCGCTTACACTGGCGCGCTAGCTGCTCTCTAGCGGAGGAGATACAGAACTCCCACATCTCCTTCCCCCCGCTTACACTGGCGCGCTAGCTGCTCTCTAGCGGAGGAGATACAGAACTCCCACATCTCCTTCCCCAGCTTACACTGGCGCGCTAGCTGCTCTCTAGCGGAGGAGATACAGAACTCCCACATCTCCTTCCCCCCGCTTACACTGGCGCGCTAGCTGCTCTCTAGCGGAGGAGATACAGAACTCCCACATCTCCTTCCCCCCGCTTACACTGGCGCGCTAGCTGCTCTCTAGCGGAGGAGATACAGAACTCCCACATCTCCGTCCCCCGCTTACACTGGCGCGCTAGCTGCTCTCTAGCGGAGGAGATACAGAACTCCCACATCTCCTTCCCCCCGCTTACACTGGTGCGCTAGCTGCTCTCTAGCGGAGGAGATACAGAACTCCCACATCTCCTTCCCCCCGCTTACACTGGCGCGCTAGCTGCTCTCTAGCGGAGGAGATACAGAACTCCCACATCTCCTTCCCCCCGCTTACACTGGCGCGCTAGCTGCTCTCTAGCGGAGGAGATACAGAACTCCCACATCTCCGTCCCCCGCTTACACTGGTGCGCTAGCTGCTCTCTAGCGGAGGAGATACAGAACTCCCACATCTCCTTCCCCCCGCTTACACTGGTGCGCTAGCTGCTCTCTAGCGGAGGAGATACAGAACTCCCACATCTCCTTCCCCCGCTTACACTGGCGCGCTAGCTGCTCTCTAGCGGAGGAGATACAGAACTCCCACATCTCCTTCCCCAGCTTACACTGGCGCGCTAGCTGCTCTCTAGCGGAGGAGATACAGAACTCCCACATCTCCTTCCCCCCGCTTACACTGGCGCGCTAGCTGCTCTCTAGCGGAGGAGATACAGAACTCCCACATCTCCTTCCCCCGCTTACACTGGCGCGCTAGCTGCTCTCTAGCGGAGGAGATACAGAACTCCCACATCTCCTTCCCCCGCTTACACTGGCGCGCTAGCTGCTCTCTAGCGGAGGAGATACAGAACTCCCACATCTCCTTCCCCCACTTACACTGGCGCGCTAGCTGCTCTCTAGCGGAGGAGATACAGAACTCCCACATCTCCTTCCCCCGCTTACACTGGTGCGCTAGCTGCTCTCTAGCGGAGGAGATACAGAACTCCCACATCTCCTTCCCCCCGCTTACACTGGCGCGCTAGCTGCTCTCTAGCGGAAGAGATACAGAACTCTCCTTCTCCCGCTTACACTGGCACGCTAGCTGCTCTCTAGCGGAGGAGATACAGAACTCCCACATCTCCTTCCCCCGCTTACACTGGCGCGCTAGCTGCTCTCTAGCGGAAGAGATACAGAACTCTCACATCTCCTTCCCCCCGCTTACACTGGTGCGCTAGCTGCTCTCTAGCGGAGGAGATACAGAACTCCCACATCTCCTTCCCCCGCTTACACTGGCGCGCTAGCTGCTCTCTAGCGGAGGAGATACAGAACTCCCACATCTCCGTCCCCAGCTTACACTGGCGCGCTAGCTGCTCTCTAGCGGAGGAGATACAGAACTCCCACATCTCCTTCCCCCCGCTTACACTGGCGCGCTAGCTGCTCTCTAGCGGAGGAGATACAGAACTCCCACATCTCCTTCCCCCCGCTTACACTGGCGCGCTAGCTGCTCTCTAGCGGAGGAGATACAGAACTCCCACATCTCCTTCCCCCCGCTTACACTGGCGCGCTAGCTGCTCTCTAGCGGAGGAGATACAGAACTCCCACATCTCCGTCCCCCGCTTACACTGGCGCGCTAGCTGCTCTCTAGCGGAGGAGATACAGAACTCCCACATCTCCTTCCCCCCGCTTACACTGGCGCGCTAGCTGCTCTCTAGCGGAGGAGATACAGAACTCCCACATCTCCTTCCCCCCGCTTACACTGGCGCGCTAGCTGCTCTCTAGCGGAGGAGATACAGAACTCCCACATCTCCTTCCCCCCGCTTACACTGGCGCGCTAGCTGCTCTCTAGCGGAGGAGATACAGAACTCCCACATCTCCTTCCCCCGCTTACACTGGCGCGCTAGCTGCTCTCTAGCGGAGGAGATACAGAACTCCCACATCTCCTTCCCCCGCTTACACTGGTGCGCTAGCTGCTCTCTAGCGGAGGAGATACAGAACTCCCACATCTCCTTCCCCCGCTTACACTGGCGCGCTAGCTGCTCTCTAGCGGAGGAGATACAGAACTCCCACATCTCCTTCCCCCGCTTACACTGGCGCGCTAGCTGCTCTCTAGCGGAGGAGATACAGAACTCCCACATCTCCTTCCCCCCGCTTACACTGGCGCGCTAGCTGCTCTCTAGCGGAAGAGATACAGAACTCTCCTTCTCCCGCTTACACTGGCACGCTAGCTGCTCTCTAGCGGAGGAGATACAGAACTCCCACATCTCCTTCCCCCCGCTTACACTGGCGCGCTAGCTGCTCTCTAGCGGAAGAGATACAGAACTCTCCTTCTCCCGCTTACACTGGCACGCTAGCTGCTCTCTAGCGGAGGAGATACAGAACTCCCACATCTCCTTCCCCCCGCTTACACTGGCGCGCTAGCTGCTCTCTAGCGGAGGAGATACAGAACTCCCACATCTCCTTCCCCCCGCTTACACTGGCGCGCTAGCTGCTCTCTAGCGGAGGAGATACAGAACTCCCACATCTCCTTCCCCCCGCTTACACTGGCGCGCTAGCTGCTCTCTAGCGGAGGAGATACAGAACTCCCACATCTCCTTCCCCCCGCTTACACTGGCGCGCTAGCTGCTCTCTAGCGGAGGAGATACAGAACTCCCACATCTCCGTCCCCCGCTTACACTGGTGCGCTAGCTGCTCTCTAGCGGAGGAGATACAGAACTCCCACATCTCCTTCCCCCACTTACACTGGCGCGCTAGCTGCTCTCTAGCGGAGGAGATACAGAACTCCCACATCTCCGTCCCCCGCTTACACTGGTGCGCTAGCTGCTCTCTAGCGGAGGAGATACAGAACTCCCACATCTCCTTCCCCCACTTACACTGGCGCGCTAGCTGCTCTCTAGCGGAGGAGATACAGAACTCTCCTTCTCCCGCTTACACTGGCACGCTAGCTACTCTCTAGCGGAGGAGATACAGAACTCCCACATCTCCTTCCCCCCGCTTACACTGGCGCGCTAGCTGCTCTCTAGCGGAGGAGATACAGAACTCCCACATCTCCGTCCCCCCGCTTACACTGGCGCGCTAGCTGCTCTCTAGCGGAGGAGATACAGAACTCCCACATCTCCTTCCCCCCGCTTACACTGGCACGCTAGCTACTCTCTAGCGGAGGAGATACAGAACTGCCAACAGGTTGTACTAAATCACTATTTTAGGCTCATTAGGACTGGACAGCAATTTTATGGCCCAAAAAAGTGTGACAATGTGATAGCTTGGACAGGCCTGTATCATACATGAGCTCAATGTTATAAGGAAATGACGAAGACTATATCTATATTCTTATGCTTTGCTGTCACAATTCCTAATCGCTTTTCCAACCAGTCCTATTCACTTTCACTTTTCCAACCAGTCCTATTCACTTTCACTTTTCCAACCAGTCCTATTCACTTTCTCTAATAGAGCTACCAATCACTCATCCCTTATTCCCCCTACAGAGCCCTATTTCTCTTACCTCCAACTATCATACCCCCTTATCTCCACCCCCTTGCCCCCAAACCTGATAGAGCCCCATTTCTGTCCTCTCCTCTTCATCCTCCACAATGGAGCTATGCTAACCCACCCCCTATCGTTCTGATAGACATTCTCGACACAGAGCCTCCTCGGCCTCTAAGGTCACCGGGTACCTCCTAAGCATCCCATCTCAAAACATGCATCATGCTGCCTCAAAAAATATTTGTTTAGTTAGACAGCAGGTTTCCTATTGACAGCCATTTACACCCTACCCTGCTTCTGAATGCTCGGTGCCGAGACCGTGTTTACCCGGCAAGTAATCGCGCAAAACCAACCGTAATGCTGTGCCTCCACAATGAGGCCATTGCTACTTGTGATTGCGCTAGGACCCAGATACTTGCATGTCAGACAGTAAAGTACTTACCATATAGGTATTATTTATACATTAATTTATCAATTTTATCCTTTGATTAAAATGCAGGTTCTACCCTTACTGCATAAAGGAAAGGGTTACATATCTATTCCATTTTAATAACAATTGAACATGTTATCAACACAGACATCCCAATGAAAAAAGGAAAGAATTTTTTTTTCAACTTCGGGATAGTAGCGAAAAAAACTGGTAATAAATGTTGACGTGTGAGTATTATTTTTCAGCCCTTAAATATTTCAGTAATGCCTTAATAATTAATGCACAGGTTTTTGGCTACTAGCCGAAAGTCGTCAAACTATTTATTTATTTTATTGAGTGAGAAGTCTTTCAAAATACACTTATCTAACCAAAATCAAACTCACTGATCTGGCTAGCCATACGCACTAGCTGACCACTACACAGGCATCTAAGATCATAAATGCCGTCTTTCCTGACTTGAGCTAAGTTTTCCATTGTTGGTACAGCCTTGGGCATTGACCACTTATAGCTAAATCTTAACCACTTCATAACAAGAACACGCCAGTGTCAGGCAACACCTTAGCCCTTCCATTGCTAAGACTACTTATGTCCAAAGAACAAGGATGCGAATATTTTTAAAAACCCTGTCATGTAGGTATTCACAGGGCAGCTCTCACTGAGTACATTCAAATGAGTAAGACTACCCTTCAAATATTTTCAAGAAAATAAATTTTTAGGAAAAATATTACCAAAAAGAGAAAGATCTCTTTCTGGTGTCACAGTGCAGGCATGAATGGGTTAAGTATGAACTGCCGATGTATATTATGAGATTGGAGGGTAATAAATAATATTCATTGTGTAGAGGGTAAGCCCCACTAAGCCTTCCCCTGCATTGCAAAGCTGCGCTCAAGGATAAAAGTTAGGGTACCGACCTACCCTCACCTCTATCCTACAATCCTCGCTAGGACAAGACTTGGGCTCAAGTAGAACACTTAGTTTGATTAACCGTCCCAATGCGGAGGCTATTTTCGTCCAAAGCGCAAGAAAGCAAAGATTTTGGAAAACCATCTAAACCCTGCCATTTTGGTATTCATTGGATAGCTCTCACTGGGCACTCTCACATGAGTACCCATGTGCCAGGATTTCAGTAATTTTTCAGGTTTTTTGCATCCTTTTGCATTGGCCAAATTAGCCACCACCAGCATAAGGGTATTATCATAGGTTCAAGAAAGCATGAATGTTTCTCTTTGCATCTCTCTGAAATGACTCTGACTCCATTCATCTTTGACCACATTTCACATTAGGTCTCTTGCCTTGTAAGAGAACATGTTTGGAGAACATGTTGTGAACACATTCAAAGAACACATTTTGAGGATATATTTAATGGACATGTTCAGGGAACAAATTTGACCAAGAACATGTTTAGTAAATGCATTTCAACCCTAGTAATGCCAGAATACTAGACATCGCAATGCCCCTAAACCAGAATAACAAGCTCAGAATACAAAAGAAGAGAATACTTTTTAGATAAGTTTTGACCATGAATTGACCACGTTTTGGCAGATGTGAAGCCTGTGAATGAAAGGAAACAGACAACTGCAATGCTGTAAGGAAGTTGGTGGTTGGTCTTTCCCTGGAGCAAAAAGTGGACTGCTGGTGATTGGTCGTTCCAGTTTTGCTCAGTGTTAAAGATGAATAAGGAATACCTAGTCGTGAAAGGGCGGAAGTGGGGTACACTTAATAGAGATTTGAGGGAAATCACCGAAAATGCATTAAAAGCCTTTTGGGTGAACTTCTAACCCCCTTCCTCATCCAGCTCACTATCTTCTCTAATATCACAGTCTGAAGCATGCTGCTGTCCTCAACCCTTCCAATGCTGAGGCTACTTTTTTCCAAAGCACAAGGAAGGAAAGAATTTTGAATACCATCTAAACCCTGTCATGTTGGTACTCATTAGAAGACTCTCGCCTAGTGCTCTTAGATGAGTACCCAGGTGCCAGGGTTTCTGTTATTTTCCACGTTTTTTGCATCATTATGCCTTGGCCAAATTAGCCACCAGCAGCATAAGGGTTAAACAAGCCGATCTGACACACGTGCCCTATATATCATACCAAATCAAATACTCTATAAGACAACAATTTGCAAGAAAGTTGTTTCTCCTCACGTGAAGGATATTTCTCCTAAAATGCTTCTCCTAATACATCCCTTTCATTTGTGAGATATCGTTAAAGTTGTAAGAGCACTCGTCAGTGTCTCTGGGCATGAATGGGTTAAGACTGAGAGTAGCACCTCGCAACAGTTACTTGTTTTGTAAATCTGTACATATCTCTCTCAATCTGCAGTGCAAACAAGAGGTGCTTTAAACAACACTTTGTCCATCAGCCCCAGGCAGCAGGGTTTCTTGGTGGCGGGCCGGCCGCCGCGTAGGCCCATCAAACCACCTAGGTCCCATAATAGCATACCGGGCCCACCATTACGTAGCCTGTCCTGTATTCACACCAATAAGTAGGGCCTCTGGGCAGAAAGTAAGGAAAGTTAACCCATCCATGATGATAGTTCTTCTATGTATTAACCCTTCCAATGCTAAGGCTTATACTTTCGTCCAAAGTAATGAATGCTAATTTTTTTTCGAAAATCATCTAAACCCTGTCATGTTGGTATTCATTAGAAAGCCCTTGCTGATTATTGTCATATGAGTACCCATTTGCCAGCATTTCAGTCAATTTTCAGGCTTTTTGCATCATTTTGTGTTTGCAATATTAACCACCACCAGCATGAGGGTTAACCCATTCATGCTGATAGTTCCTCTATGTATTAAAGTTTCCTGTGGATGCAAGATAATTTCGCAAATGGATTTAGAATAAGGACCGAACTTTGTAAAATATCTGAAGGCATTGCAATCTGCATTTCTACTTCAAATATATATTCTTTTCAAATGTTTCTACACGGAAGTTATTCCAAAAACAGGTCTTTTTTGGCTGCTACAGAGAGGAAAGGCCTATCAAAGGAGACTATTAGGAATATTACCGCATTAACCGTGCTGTCCGTGTGCACTGGTTATTTCCTAATTAATGGTGTAATAAAAAAAAGTAATAAATTCATCTATAATGGTTCAACCTTTACTAGTTGGGCGTTTAAACCTTTTGGATCAAAGTCTCCGAAAGATTCCAGACGCCCAACATATTTGTCATCACAAACCATTTATGCCTTGAGTTATCAACAACAAGTGTCTTCTGGATCTATTTAAATACTTTCAAAAGTAAAAGTATGAATACAAATTCTTTTGGATTTTTTTTTACAATAAAGTTATCATCTAGGGCTATTAAAGATGCTTTTGAAAATGAAAGGGAAGTTATAGCATAAATTGACTAAATTTTTGAAGGGTTGGGTTGCAGTAGGGATGAAAGGGTTACTAGTACCTAGGTGTAGCTGTACAAGTACCTGCCTGTCTTATCAGCCTGATTGTGTACGTTTTGGGCAGGACCGTAGTACACTATACAAACCATGTACGAAAGGGCAGTACGGGATTGACGTCAAACCTACTTCTCAACCTAGCTCCTCCCAACTCAATCTCCTCATTGAGGTAGAGTACGCGCACATACACACCAACCATATATATATATATATATATATATATATATATATATATATATATATATATATATATATATATATATATATATATATATATATATATATATATATATAAATATATATATATATTTATATAAATATATATATATATATATATATATATATATATATATATATATATATATATATATATATATATATATATATATATATATATATATATATATATATATATATATATTTGCATGTACGTACACACATCTATAATATGCACACACACACCATTCTCACATATATCTATTTAAACCATTTTTATGTTTTTTCCGCTTGGCACAGCAGGTCAGTATCATTGTTCACATAGTTGGTCCCACAGATGTTTCTGATATCTCTAATATATAGCTTTGCACTTGACACACATGCGCCTTCCCAGCAACTTGTTACAATCCATCACAGCTTTTTTCTGCGCTTACAGATGCATTTTATACCCCATTTAGGCCACAAATCAACTGTTTACCTGCATGATCTTCAGCATCAGCTTATTTTTTCCTACGTAGCTAGCCTATACACAAGCAAGCACTGAACAGTGCATTGTATTCATGCTTTTTTCCCCACCAGGATTCAAGCGTCATTTATTGACTGCCTGCCTTGGAGTTCATTTTGCGTTGAGGTCTAAACATGACACATGGTGAAACATAGTGATGAAATGTCATACCAACACTCAAGGATGAAACTGGCACGGCTCATTTTGAGGTCCATTTCACTGAACCCAATTTCTAGACCTGACACAGCTGACAGCCAGTAGCTATATCAGTTATATGCATGTTTAAATACATTCCTAGAGGTAGAGACTAGGTGGGAGGGGCTGGCTGAGAGGGAAATGGGGAGGGGCGGACTCTCAGAAGGGGGATTCAAATGATGTCCAAGTTTACCTGGGAAACTGGACGAAATAACATGTTTAAAGAGAAAGCCAATTATTTGAACAGTAATAACCATTAATTATAATACAGATAAGATGTGAAGAATGGGTTTGACCAACAAAAAGGAGGGGAGGGGGAAGGTAGATATAAGGGTAAGGGGGTGACTAAATCTGACCCCATCCAGGAGGAAATTTACTGCTTTCACATTCTTAATGCGTAACCTTTCCAATGCTGAGGCTTAATTTTCATCCGAAGCACAACGATGCAAAGATTTTTGGAAAACCATCTAAACCCTGTCATGTTGGTATTCATTGGAAAGTTCTCGCTGAGCCCTCTCAGATAAGTACCCATGTGCCAGGGGATCAGTCATTTGAGGTTTTTTTTTGCATCATTTTGTATTGGCCAAATTAGCCACCAGCAGCATATTGGTTAAATGTCTGACCCCTCTATTAAATGATTTGTAAGGAAGCAATATCTAGATCACTGCATGCTTATCTAAATAAGATAGGAGGAGTCTCTTGTTGGGAGAGGGAGCAAAGTTCAGCACCAATGTTTACAAATATTCACCTGGAGCTGCAGATAGAGGTTGGATATATCTGAACAAATAGAAATCAGGTTTCACTCAAAACATAGCCATATTTCAAGAAAAAAATGTCATTTCAATATTTTTTATTCCAATTCCTAATGTGCTTTTGCACAAAGTGTACGGAGTACCTCAGCTTGCAGATTACATTGATAACTCTGTCTATTTATTTCAAAGGTATGTCCTATGAATATTCTGAGCAATACCAAGCTGAAAAGGGACATTTGTATCAGCCCACAGCCCAAAATGAAACCTAAGCATCATGAACCTAAGAACCCTTCATCTCAAACACTTAATATTGCTAACATACAGAACTAGACTTCTCCTGATTTTTGTCTTCAAGATAAACCCCCTCCCCAGTATAAGCTTATCAGTGTGAAATCTATTACCAACTATCTGACCATGCATGCAAGAATGAACTTTCATGCTACAAGTATTACACTGTGCAGTGGTGAAAATAGACAGTAGCCCACTGGTCCCTTTCTACCAAATATTTGAAAGGGCTAGTAAAAGTCTATGTTTACTTGCCCAGAAAGTCTACTAAATATTCTGACGTAAGCATCACATCCAGTTTCATATTTCTTCTACATCAGATTATAACTATCACAATTCATAAATTTAGCACAATTAACCATAAATGTTCAGTTATGAAATGGCTGTTGGCTACCATTTTATCAAAAGTGATATGGACCACTAATTCTTCCGGTGGACCACTAGACTATTCATTTAGATGGACCGTTTGACCACCAAGGCTTAGCAAACTGTTTTCAGCACTGACTGTGGGAGTTTGGGACTAAAGATCAACCACCTTCCAAAGAGAAGAACCCCCTTCATTCGAAATCATATAACAGCCAGTTCAGTCAAACAAGAAAACCCCCTTCTTAGAATTATTCCTACATTTGGCTTCTGTGGCACCCAACTCCGAACCCCCTCCTTCTAAATATGATATCTGCTGCTATTCATTTGAAATCTCATGACAGCCACCTCAGTCAAACAAGAACGCCCCTTCTTATAATTATTCCTATATCTGCCTAAAAACTCTGTGGCACCCCACACTGAACCCCCTCAATGAACCCCCCCTGATATCTGCCACTATTCTCAGAAATGATAATAATCTTGCAAATAACAATCCTACTCCCAGAAATTAACTCTTCTTTCCTTAACTTACATCTATCCATACTGGTAGAAATCAGGGTTAACATGCCCTTATCAGCTGTTATATCTACATATTAATTATTGAAGCATACCGTGTACATGTGTTTGCTACTGGCAGCTGCCTCTGCTGAGCGATCTATCAATACAGTATACATTGCATATGTATGGCCATCTAAACACAGCACTGGGAGTTATCATAGGAGGCTGAGAGAGAGAAAGATTCACAGAGCAGAAGTATTTATATATATATATATATATATATACATATATATATATATATATATATATATATATATATATATATATATATATATATATATATATATATATATATATATATATATATATATATATATATATATATATAGTATATATATATATATATATATATATATGTATATATATATATATATATATATATGCATATATATATATATATATATATATATATATATATATATATATATATATATATATATATATATATATACATATATATATATATATATATATATATATATATATATATATATATATATATATATATATAGATATAGATATATATATAAATATATATATATATATATATATATATATATATATATATATATATATATATATATATATATATATATATATATATATAGGAGCAAGTCACATACTCAGTCTCAAGTTGGCAACCCTGGGTTTCATGCTTGTGCAATCCTCAGGCCGTTATAGAGACCATTTAGGGTAAAAGGTCCTCACTCATGCTACATGTTGAGGCTTCAGTGTCCTATATATATATATATATATATATATATATATATATATATATATATATATATATATATATATATATATATATATATATATATATATATTTATATATATATATATATATATATATATATATATATATATATATATGTGTATAAATATATTCACACAAGCAGTATTGATCTCAAAGCAAATAGGACCTCTACATGTGACCATCTCCATAGATGTGAAAACCACCAAAGTGTGAACATCTTTGAAAAATGAACACCTCCTAAGTGTGAACATGTTCACTGTATTATATATTATTAGAACACCACTGGCATGCATGTATTTCACTGTATATCTTGTTGCAAATCCACTTAGTAATAAAACTCTTAACCCTTTACTCTTAATGATAATCTGCTTTTATGTGTAATGGATAGGATAATGAAGTATGGTCCTGACATGAATGCATTTCATTGTATATTTTGCTGAAATTCCCTTACTAATAAATTTCAATATCTGCTACTATGTCTAAATGAAGCATGGCCCTGACATGCATATATGTGATTGTACCACCTGATCTATTAGGCTAAGGCATATCTAAATGCTTATTTTCCTTCCACTCCCTGGTTCCGAATCCTAGAAAGAATGCAGTGAAGTGATCTTGTGCTATGTTGAATAATGCATAGGGTTACAGATGGTAGCTCACAGCAAATACCTCCCAGGGGAGCCTGGATGATCAGTCTATCACAACTAGACTGTTTACCAGGGATTTAACCTTGTCTATTGACTCCTCTACGCAGGCGGGAGGATGATTAGGATTGCGATAGACTTAGCAGCCAGTCTATTTGTAAACCACATACTGATAGCTAGCTGGGTTAGGTGTCTTCTTCCCGTTAGACTTGGGCAACCCAGTTCCCATATAAATCACTTAGAAAATCACAAATATAAGCAAGCCGATCAATAAAGTTATCCTATCCGATTACCCGTGAATACTGTTAGTACTGTATATTGACAAGATTTAGAAAAATATGTATTTGATTATCACTGATGTTGCTGACACCGGAGGAACTTATTAACATCTAGCTAATCTACTCATCCTGTCTGCGACTGCGGAAATATGATGTTGACAAGGAGGACTTAAAGAAATATTTGACTAACAGATGTGGGTAGAGTATCTGAGGGCTAGTAGGGGATGGATCATCTTATGCGACGGGGGTACATTTTAACTCAAAATCAGACTCGGAGAGAAGTGTTATTCATTGGCAAGATTAATAATTTATTGATATTTTAAGAGGTTGTTACTTGGACAGAATCAGATTATCAATTGCATTCCAGCTGAAAGCGATTGATAATCTGTGTCCAGCGTCGAACTTGCTTGTCATCAGGTGATCCCATGAGTGTATGAGTTTGACTCATGGCAGCAATCCTGTAATATTCTCGAAAATTTGCTTGTCACACACTTTCGCATTAAGTTTGTGTGACGCGATATTTATAACTTATGGCACAAAAAAATGTGACAATGTGACAGCTTGGATAGACCTGCCTATTATACCTCGAAGCAGTACATACCCACTCCTTATTATTCCCACCATATGTGGCTGGGTGAGGATGGTTTTTAAGGGTAAAAATAAACATGGTACCCTTTTATCTATGCAGTGAGCATCCACTATAACTCCCCTCCGCTCCTGCTCACGGCTGCCCAGCAAGCAAGCGATCGATCGCTGCACCGAAACCCTGACCCAGAGTAGAGGGACAGGGCACCGGGTTATAGACAGGGTACCTGGGTTCACCGGGGTGCCAGCCAGCAGCAACGGCAACCCCAGCCACCGCCGGCCCGCCGCGACAACAAGACCTGATTCCCGATGATTTCCGCCACCGACAGTACCAGCGAACACCCCCACAGCCACAGACGTTACAGACAGACACTAGGTGATAAAGACCCCGCGAGCTAGCTAGCTGGAGAAAATACCCTGCTAGCAGGAATAAACCATGCACTGTGCCAAACTTGACCCGTGAATGTCTTGGAATAAATCTCGCCTCTCGCTAATTTTAGACTCCCCTGCTACTTATCCAATGTCTGGGTGACCTAAGCCACCAGAAATTCCTCAAACCACAGTTTAACCTTCCACACTCCAAAACCAATCATCACAAGATCTCCAAAGATGTGCCAAGATACATCTATCAGTAAATCAATTAATCAAAATTACATCACAAAATATAGACCATAAATAATACATGTACACACACATTTATATATATATATATATATACATATATATATATATATATATATATATATATATATATATATATATATATATATATATATATATATATATATATATATATATACAAAATTACATCCTAAAATATAGACCATAAATACTACATGTACACACACATTTATATAAATATATAAATACTACATGCTCAATAATTAAGAAGTTAATTGCGAGATATATATATTTGAATTATCAAATCATTACTTTTTTTGCTTCATTTTCTTTTTTGTTTTATTTTCCTTTTCAAAGAAGGTTTTTGTAAAAAACGTTTTTTGTAAAAAATAATATTTTCAAAATTATGAATTGTATCAGATATGAATTATTTGAACAATTGTTGTTTGGAACCAAAATGGATACTTCTCAAAAGAGGGGCTTGTAAAAATGCACAACAGAACAACACACCTGAGGTCATGATGTCACTCTTCATCTATTCTCTCCCCTTTGGTGCGAGAACCCCATTCAAGGGTCTCTAGTACCCAGGTTATCACTGCAATACCCTGATGTAACTGAAGTCTTAATCTGGCTAAGCACCCTGAAATGGTTGAGTCCCCAGGGGGATGCTTAACCACACAATTAATCAGGGGCACAATGGGTTCATCATGCACCACCCTTTCACCTGTACCCACAATAAAAACCCTTACAAGGGGTGCTTAGCTTGCCAACATGTTTATGTAAAACAAGGCCGGGACAGTCTAGTTTGTGTACATGTTATACACCTTTCGCACCACAACAACTCCGTCTAAATGTATGTGCACATATATCCTATTTACTAGGCAAACTTAGAGGAGCTGGTTTTGCAGATAATCCTACCTTAAATGCCACGCCATGCTTGAGATTGCCAGTATCTTTCTCAGATTACTGTGTGTGTGTGCACTGGCCGGGCCACCGCTGTGGTTTGAATGTGTGAGTATACGGTGTATACACTACTAGCAGAGGCAGCTAGGCAGGCAGTGGCAGAGGCAGCTAGCAGTGATGCTTACGCGCCCGATCGGCTTGATCTGGTAGTCAATTACCACTGGTAGTGAGGCACAGAATTGGCCACTAGTATAGCCCAGCAGCACAGGCAGCGATGCTGATACACCACACATACACACAACACAACACAACCCTTACATCGCCACACTCACTCACTCTCTCTCAACAATGGCTCACAGCTCGCTCATGAATATTCACGAGGCTCTAGCCTCATTAGCATAACAATCAGGTCAGGGGGTGAGGCGGTGGTTCATTTCAGTGGGAAATTTGCCATGCTGTCTGAGCAGGGAGAAAGACATGCAGCCCGGGACAAAGACTCGGCTCCTCAGTAGCTTTGCTAACTGGATCAGCAACCAGAAAGCAACCTCCATTCACTCGGCGGCCAGAATCCCGCCTTAGGGCACCACGACGTAGACTCGTCGCAGAAATGACACAAGCGACAAACTTGTGTGCATGTCCGCGATATATAAAAAACAACATTATTCAGGGGCGGTTGGTCACAATGAAAAATCAGCAAATTGCTTAGTCACATCATATTTTCCTACTTAGTTGAATTACCCATGCAGCATAAGGACACCTTTCGGCCCTCCATCTTGCCTGCGCGCACATTCACACAGGCAAATCAAATCTCAGCTTCTCTCACTGTGAAGATCCAGTGCTGATGGGCATGTGACCCTCGCACCCTGTAATCTTCCCTTTTAATTGCTAACAGTTCATTTCCCCACCCTTTTCACACCCTCCTACACCAGAAAGGGGGGCAGCAATAACTAAACAACAAGGCCACTTGCTGTTTGAAGGGGCGACCACGATTCCCACAATCGAACCCGAGAGGGGTGTTTGAGGGGTTTTGTGCGTGGCGCGCACAAAAGAATGTACACAGTGCGTGTTGAGTTAGGAAACTCAGCGCTGTTGATATTGAGTTTGACTTTTATATTTTCAGGATGTGCTGTCTTAACAAAGAGGCTGAGGCAAAGAAAAGGCTCCAGTGACAACAAGCAGGTGCTTTTTGTTCCAGTTACGCCAGCGCTGGCTGCAGCAGCAGTACCGGCAGCAGCATCAGTAACAGCAACAGCAGTAGTAGCAGCACTTACAGTAAATGTAGCAGCACTAGCAGTTTGAACCGCAGCAGTAACAGTAGCAGTAGCAGTACCACTGGTAGTGAGGCACTGGGGCAAAAAGATTTTTTTGAAATGGGCATAGTAAAAATGTTTGTTTTTTTGTCTTTTTTTCTGAGGAGGTAAAAAGAAACCTGCCAATGAAAATCTGATATTGCAGAAAAGCTTATTAGGACCAAAGCAAACAACCAACATAGTTTATGACTGCCTGAACTATTCATCTAGTGAATCTGTTTGTTTAAGTTCACCTTCTCACTATCTACACGAAATTATGAAGCAAATGCAGAGAAAATATGAAAGTTATGGACTAGTCTTAAAAATGGCTTCAAGAAAGAACCCCTTCACCTCCACTAGGGGGCGCTCATTCACCTCCACTAGGAGGCGCTCATTCACCTCCACTATGGGGCGCTACTTCACCTCCACTAGAGGGTGCTACTTCATCTTCACTTGATGGCGCTCCTTCACCTCCACCAGGGGGTGCTCTTTCCCCTCCACTAGGGGATGCTCTTTCACCTCCACTAGGGGGCCGTCATTCACCTCCACTAGGTGGCCCCATATCACCTCCACTAGGGGGTGCTACTTCACCTCTACTAGGGGGCGCTACTTCAACTCCACTAGAGGGTGCTACTTACCTTTCACTAGAGGGTGCTACTTCACCTCCACCAGGGGGTGCTTATTCACCTCCACTAGGGGGCCGTCATTCACCTCCACTAAGTGGCCCCACATCACCTCCACTAGAGGGTGCTACTTCACCTCCATTAGGGGGCGCTACTTCACCTCCACTAGGGGGCCGTCATTCACCTCCACTAGGTGGCCCCACATCACCTCCACTAGGGGGCGCTACTTCACCTCCGCTAAGGGGTGCTTATTCACCTCCACTAGGGGATGCTCTTTCACCTCCACTAGGGGGCCGTCATTCACCTCCACTAGGTGGCCCCACCTCACCTCCACTAGGGGGCGCTACTTCACCTCCACTAGGGGGCGCTACTATACCTTCACTGGGGGAATTGTGTGCTTTGAAATCCTAGCGCCTGGACTGTTGGCTCACAGCGGGACCAAATTCAATACTTAACACTGTGACCAGAAGGAAAATCAAAGGCAGTCTGCCTGAAGAGGCTGGCTGCTGCTGCTGGGTTTGGTTGTCATGGCTGGCTATGGATCGGCATCGGTAATTCATTCTGCAGCGCGCTTCCTTAGCTGGTTAATTGAGAGGCAATCAGTACAGGTAGTGTGTGTGCCAACATGTGAGCTGCACAGTCAGGTGCAACAGCCAGTGATCACAGGACCTACCTTCTCATAATGCATGATAACTTCTAGAGTATACACATTTATTTCCCACTGTTAGTCTAGGCAATCCTAGTTCAGTCTATCAGTATAGCTGACTCCAGGACAGCTTTATTCAAGACAGCTTATAAAATGAACCTCCTTTATGCATAAAAGTGCATGTAACTTCTTAAAAGCTTTTAATACTCACAATCACAATAGTATATTTTTCTTCTTTTCTTTGAGTGTAGACATGCTGTTTAATTAGCAATAGTAAGAGGATTAAATTATCATTAGACAAGAATCAATTTTAAACAAAAAATTATAGATAAAATGAATTGACTACAAAATTTGAACTTTTTATGAATCAAATTTTTATGAACCTCAGACTTACTTTATGACTTTTCTAGGTATAAGTAAGTTGATGGGATTGAAGCTAAGCATACTGCCAGGTCTGAGGGTTTAGAGATGGCTGATGCAGCTTACGAGTTGTTAATGTACGTTACATGTAACGTAGCTACAAGGTGGCCAGCGCGCCATGACAATGACTGAAGAGACGAGAAATTAAATCTGAATCTAGGCCTCTGCTGCTTCCACCGCTTCTGCAACCACCTTCTCCGCCGCCACCGCCACCGCATAGCAGCCAACAACGGTCCCAACAGTTGATGCTGTTGCCGATATCAGTGATTGCTAACTGAACAATTAGAATGACAGCTGGCGCTGCAATAACCCATTCATCTCTGAAGCCACACAGGAAGACCTGATCATTTTGGCAAATCATTTTCTAACAAAAGCATCTTTTATAAGATATTTACATGCAAAATGTTCATCATAATCAAATCAACAACAGCTCCTCTTCAAATGCCTCTTAACCCTTATGCTGCTGGTGGCTAATTTGGCAAATACAAAATGATGCGAAAACCCTGAAAATGACTGAAACCCTGGCACATGGGTACTCATTTGAGAGTACTCCGTGAGGGCTATCTATTGAATACCAACATGACAGAGTTAGGATGTTTTTCGAAAATCTGTGCACCCTTGTGCTTTGGGTGAAAGTAGCCTTGGCATTACAAGGGTCAAGGAAGCTGGAGATACTTACAAAATTATTTCAGTATCATTCAACAATATTTAAGAACTCTATGCATGAATAAGTTGAGGAGGTGGTGGGGCTCACTAGTGATACGCCATTGAGGAATGTACTAGGTATACAGTGAGAGTCTAGCTAAATCATCACTACATCCTCAGCACTTAATGGCAAATTATGTTCCTTGGAAACAAACACATTCTCATGATTCAAGAGCCCTCTTAAATCTGCATTGAAGACAAACCAATGTTCCTGGTGGATTGCTGGCTATATATCTATACATTGTTGTTGAAACAATAGAGTAATAAGCATGTGAGAAGTGAGAGAAGGGGCATAAAGAAGCTAAAACTAAACACAGCAAAACTTAAACAAAAGAATACAAAAAAACAAAACAAAACTTTTCACCATAAAAATCGAAACTTGAATTAAGCCAATACCTTACCAACTAAACCAAAACAACAAAGTTATGAATTGGCATTAATTTCTATAGCCTCAATTAATATATTTTCTATTTCTACTATAATCTGAAAACCCCTTCCTAGTAGTTGTTGACGTGCTCCATAGATGGCAGCACTGGGGGCAATCATCCAATATCAGCAAAAAACAGATATCAAGCAATAATAAAAGGGGTAATAATGAGGGAAATATTTAGGATGGTGAGATGGGGTGCTTAGGATAGGAAGGGTATGAACAGCCCTATGAATAATTAGAAAATATTACTCTAAGAGTCAAAGTGATACTTTTCCCTTGTATGTATGGTTAAAAACAAACCCCCCATTTCATAACCTATTCATACCTAGATTTCATAACCTATTCATACCTAGAGATCGTTTGCATTAGTCATCTGAATCCATGATACTTTTGCTAGAATATTTGGAGTTAGCATGAATTAACATAATAGAGAGCTGAGTTGGTGAAGTTTTCTCTTCATAAAAATCTTCATAAAGTATAGAATCTGGTAAAAAACACCACATCTCCAAAATAGCCAGAACAATTTTGTATCCTAGAACCTCATCTGTGTCCCTTAGGTGTCACAAGAGAGATCTATTTCATATAGATATTTCTCTCTGGTATCACATTCCAAATGGAGACACATAGCATATAGAGTCATAAGGGAGCAGATCTCCCGAGTGTGGAGTGATAATAATTTTAGGTAATGAAGTAAGATGCTTTCTCGGAATGTAGTTCCACTATTATTGAGTGGCCGTAGCCATAGCAAATGAGGCAAAGAACCACCATCTAGTCAATCGGTACCCTTATCGCTAACAACATCGCCACAACTGACATATCAATAACAGCACTGCACCGTGCAGCGTCTCCAATAAACAATACTATTAATACCTTAGAAGACCAGACACATGGAATGGAAACAAGCCGGTCAACCTGAACATGCTAGCCTCAACCAGCGTCAACTAATAGTCGCTAATAGGTGCTCTGGGCACCCCCAGCAGGTGGTGGAGATAAGGTTTCTTTGTAATGTAATCGATGCAAGAGCCCTGATTGGTCCTTGTTCCCACGTGACCTCGCCCTGCTGTCTTATCTGGTAGTCCTGGCATGAGGCCAGCATTTAACTATAGGGCATATAGTAATTGGTCTCTCGTTACATATCCATTCTTTTCTTAATCCAAGTTAATACAATAAAGCTATTGTTTCTCTGCCATTGTTAGCCACTGGGTGATTGGTTATTACAATAAAGCTATTGTTTTGTGTTCTATTGTTAGCGGTAATGATTGGATGTAAGTGTGTGACTAGTACAGGTGGCTAATTGATTGGGCCGTGCACTGATTGTTGTGCAAACCGTGCATGCCCTAACGGAAGAGGTGAAAACAGGTTGATTTTCTGGGGGTAGGGGGATTTTCAGACTTGTCTCGATTATCGGGATTACTCTTCAAATGTGTCCTAAAACCAGAGTACAAAGGGATGTGAAGTGTTGAATCAAGCCATTCATGCTTGGAGTAAACTCAAAAATGGTAAGATCATTTTTAGATGATTCTGGAATAGAGCCTAATAATTCATACAATAGTTGATGTACAATTGTAGGATGTATTGGAATCAATATTTCTGTTTGAAACATTTCCCAGAATAGCCATCATCAGGAAGATATTTCTTAACCATTATGATGCTGGTGGCTAATTTGGCCAATACAAAATGATGCAACAACTTGAAAAATGACTGAAACCCTGGCACATGGGTACTCATCTAAGAGTACTCAGTGAGAGCTACCAAATGAATACCAACATGATAGGGTTTAGATGGTTTTCAAAATTTTTTGTGTCCCTTGTGCTTTGGACGAAATTAGCCTCAGCATTGGAAGGGTTGAATTGTCAGCTTCTGCAAGAATGAGTTAGAGTGCTCAGCCAATTCCCTTCCTCCTCCTCATCCTCCCTCCCCCTTGTTCTCCTCCTCCTAATTCCATTCCCCTCCTCCTTCTACTCCTCTTCCTCCTTCTTCTCCCCCCTCCTCCTCCTTCTCCCCCTGCTTCTACTCCTACTCCTCCTCCTCCTTCTCCCCCTGCTTCTACTCCTCCTCCTCCTTCTTCTCCCCCTCCTCTCCTCCTCCTCCTTCTTCTCCCCTCCTCCTTCCACTCCTCCTCCTCCTTTTCCACTCCCCTCCTCCTTTTCCACTCCCCCTCCTCCCTCTCTCCTCCTCCTCCTAACTTCTTCTCCTCCTTCCACTCCTCCTCCTTTTCCACTCCTTCTCCTCCCTCACCTCCTCCTTTTCCACTCCTCCTCCTTCTACTCCTCCTCCTCCTTCCTACTCCTCCTCCCTTCTAAGTTAAGTTTCTGCACGGCAGTGGCGGCGGATGAGCACACGGTGGAAGCATATCAACCTGTTTACCCCTTCATGTTCCTCAATAGTTGAACTCTTGAACTAGCTTCCCATGATTAATCCCGCCTCCCCCAGGACGGCCGAGAAAAATTGCCACTGACAGATCCCGAAGATGGATAGAAGAGGCGAAAACGGTGGAGATTACCACCTTGACTCACTCACTGCGGCCTGCTCCCTGCCGCCACCTGACTATGCGGACCGCCAACGTACGCCACCGCAGAGAGAGAGACAACCGCTTCCTCACGCTCAAAATTAATTCTCTTTAACCCTCTCATGCTCAACTCCACTGGAAAGACTCATCTGAATTCAGAGCACTTCTCAATTTAAAAGATTTTTTTTTTCATAATTCATTTATATTAATTAATTCATTTTCATTTATTTATTTTATTCATATATTTTATATCTATATTCATATTTATATTCATATTACGTATATGAATATATCTGAAGTGTAGTAGAGTTGGGGGCCCCAAATTAATGGTCAAAGTCAGATGGAGAAGAGAAAGGGAGAAGAGGGCTTAGGACCTCTCAATTTTCTGTTTAGTTACTTATTTTTGGGGAGGGGGCAATATTAAGTGAATGAATATGTCTGAAGTACAGTAGAGTAAGAGGCCCCAAATCAATGGTCGCAGTCAGATGGAGAAGAGAAGAGGAGAAGTGGGCTTTATAATGTAGCTCTTGAGTGAGACTATCGGTGGCAGGTTATTTCAATGTAATAAGAATATCATGGTATTTCTGACCATCTCTAGTGGGTTAACCTTACACAGTGCGCAGGATTTCATAAGAGCATTTTTTTCTCATTTCAGAATTTGGGTGGCAGGGTAGAATTGATTTCCAAATATATGATTAAAAGTAGCATTTCGATGAAATCATTTTGAGGTGAATTTGATACTACTCTGCATACCTATAAAAAAAATCACAATGTAATCTTTCTCATCATTTCTTGTTTTAGCATTTGATACTACATCCATTGCCGGCGCCCAAGATCGCTTAAAATGACATGCTAGCAGCCACCATAGGCGCCTACTAATCCTCAAGATCTTCCTCTAGCTAGAGCACCTTTGATCATGAAACATACGTGACAGAGCTGTCTATGCTGTATATTTTCCTGTGCGGCCCATCTCTACTTTAATGTCCCCAAGATTAGAAAGTACACGGAATATAAATGAAAGTATAAACCGCTCCCCGTGTGAGATATGTATTACCTCTACCTTGGCTATCCATAATACAGAGAGAGAGAGAGAGAGAGAGAGAGGAGAGAGAGAGAGAAGAGAGAGACGAGAGAGAGAGGAGAGAGAGAGAGAGAGAGAGAGATGAGAGAGAGAGAGAGTCAGATTTATGACAATTCCAACGAGGGGTCATTTGTCAAGATTGCTTGCATAGTTAAGATTATATGTTTGATTTTCTTACCCCCCCCACCCCATGTTTGACTCTTTTTTGGTGATTTGGCATTTTTAACAGTACCCCTAAAGAATGTCAAATTTCTCAGCTCGCCACCATTTGCCAGCTTGTCAACATGCATTTTCATACACCTCAGATATATTGCTTCATGAAAAACCATGAGGACATGTGTGCCATTGCCAGTTTGGGTCGACCCCTAAAATGGGGTCCCTGCTGCTCTACTAGTGGTCAGGTTTGGAAGAGGAGGAGTCGCCTCTCTACTGACAACTTCTGAAATCGACTAAGGAAAAACAAATATTCCTAATATGTTTAAAGGGGTGGTAGATTGTGTGATTTACATTTCTTCTGCAAAATATGCTAGAAAATATGAGTAGGATTTGCCTAACATGGGCTTGAGTGGATTAACCTTTCCCTGCTAGGTGTGAATCATCCAATGAGAGTGGAAATCTCTAATCTGTGATATTGAATTAAGTCTGTTTGCAGCACCGCGAGGCTCCCTCTAACCTACTCATGCTCTTAGTTTATTCTGGACGGTAAGGCTTTTTAAAGGAACAAGGGAATGAGGCCAAATTTCACAAAGTAATCTAAGTTGTAGGATGTGAATTGCATTGATTTTTCTCCTCCTATCCCACCCACCCCACTCACCAGGGGTGGGGCTTTCACCTGCACTGATTGCTCTTCTCTTATCCCCTGGTGTCTTATCCAGGGACGGTATTTTCAGATGCACTGACTGCTCTTCTCCCACCCCCTGGTGTCGCATCTACTCACAAGGCGGAGCTGTGGTGCAATGTTTAAGACCCATCGCACTGATTGCGCTTCTCCCTCATCTACTCATCATAGGGAGCAGCAGTGCAGTGTTCTCAAATTTTTGGGAGATTTATCTAAAGTTCCCTTTTCTGAAATAAGTACATTATCAAATCCCTCAGATATGGTCGCTTCTTTAATAAACTATTCTTGAACATTTTAGACAAGCATGCCCCTCTGATAGAAAAAAGAGTCAAACACTACAATCAGCCCCAATGGATGAATGATGAAGTTATGACCGCCATCTCAAAACGTGACAAATTTAAAGCCCAAGGAAATTTTGATCAGTATAAATTCTGGAAAAGAAGAGCAAATTTGACTAAAATAAATGCAAAAAAGTCTTACTTCACAAAAAACCTTCAAGAAAACAAATGTAATCCAAAACAAATGTGGAAATTCATAAATGAGCTAAACCCAAAATCAAGAAAGCCTGCTCCAGAGTCAGTGTCTGAGGTTAAAAAGCCTGATAGAAAATCTTCAAATGTGGCAGACACTTTTAATAGCTATTTTTCCTCTATTCCACACAAACTTTTATCTGAAAATCACTTTCAATTGCCATATAATTCAATCAATCTTGATGACTATGTCAAAACCAAAATGCCTTTAGAGAATCGCTTCGACATACCACTTGTGAGTAATTATTTTGTGCATAAATTTCTCAAGCTCCTTAGACGTTAACAAAGCATGCCGGATTAGATGAAATCTCCCCGAAATATCTAAAGATGAGTGCTAATGTAGTATCTCCCATTATCACCAGTATTATCAATCAAAGTATCTTGAGTGGCATCTTCCCATCGCAATGGAAAGAATCTAAGATTACCCCCCTCCACAAGGGTGGTGAACCAGGTGATTTAAACAATTACAGGCCTATTTCTATCTTGAGTACATTATCAAAAGTGTTAGAGAGACATGTCCATGATACACTTTATCAATATTTCTCTGATTGGAACCTATTCCATGTTTTTCAATCAGGTTTCAGACCAAAGCATTCTTGCCAAACAGCGTTAACCAAAATGATGGATACCTGGCTAAGTGCAATTAATGACCACAAAATTATTGGAGTTATTTTCTTAGATTTTAGGAAAGCTTTTGATGTAGTGAATCATGAAATATTACTGAAGAAACTTGAAACATATGGGCTTGGTAGTTGTTCACTTAAATGGTTCTCTTCTTATCTTTCTGATCGTTATCAAAAGGTTTCTATTGGACCATCTTTGTCAGGTCCAGAGCACACCTATGTAGGAGTACCTCAAGGTTCTATTCTTGGACCACTATTGTTTCTTATATTCATAAATGACCTTTTTCTGGTGATAAAAAATGATATTGATTTTTTTGCAGATGATTCTACAATATCACTTGCAGGTCATAAACTGTCAACTATTGAATCAAGCTTACAAAATGATCTTAAGAATATTGAGAAATGGTGCCAAGTAAATAAAATGATTATAAATGTGGAGAAAACAAAAGCTATGGTGATATCCACCACACAAAAACAAAACAAGATCTATTGAGAATTTTAATCTCAACCTCTTTCTGAATGACTCAAAATTAAAACTTGTCACTGAACAAAAACTTTTGGGTATATTAGTGACTAATACTTTAAATTGGAACGAACATGTCAACCATGTATGTAAGAAAATATCAAAAGGGATTTTCGCTTTAAAAAAAACTGAAGTTGTACATGGATCTTAAAACAAGAAATCTTTTTTTCAATGCGTACATACTTCCTCACTTTGATTACTGTAATACCATTTGGGGCCGACTCTAGCTCCGAAATTCAAACAAGAATGCTTAAGCTACAGAAGAAAGCTGCAAGATATATACTTGATGTTGATTACTCTCATCCAAGCAGGGGTCTATTCAAAACACTAAAATGGTTACCTTTCCTTAACAGAGTTCAATTTAATACTGCTATTCTAATGTATAAATCTGTCAATGGACAGAGTCCAATATACCTGAAAAATATGTTTCAGTTCTGCTCAGATCAACATGGTCACCTTACAAGATCAAATACATCTCATAATTTGGTTCCTCCACCGATCAAAATCGAGCTATATAAACATTCATTCACATACCAAGGCATAGTATTATGGAATTCCTTATCTTTAAATATGAAAATGGCACCATCTCTCTCATCATTCAAGAAACTATACCTTGAAGAACAATTTTCAACTCTGTGGCCTGAAGAATTGAATGTATAATCCTTAAATCTGAGGGCCACAGCGAAAATCAAATCTTGTATTTGACTGTGTTACCCTCGTGAAATAAAGATGATTATTATTATTATTATTATTATTACTGTGTTGATTGTTCATCTCCTCTACCCTAATGTCGCATTCACTCACCAGGGGGAGCTGTGGTGATGAATTTAAGACCCACTGCAAAGATTGCCATTCTCCTCAGAGAGAGAGAGAGAGAGAGAGAGAGAGAGAGAGAGAGAGAGAGAGAGAGAGAGAGAGAGAGAGAGAGAGAAGAGAGAGAGAGAGAGAGAGAGAGAGAGAGAGAGAGAGAGAGGGAGGGAGGGGAGGGAGGGAGGGAGGGAGGGAGGGAGGGGAGAGAGAGGAGAGAGAGAGAGAGAGAGAGAGAGAGAGAGAGAGAGAGAGAGAGAGAGAGAGAGAGAACACAGAGTGATAGCCATATAAACCCTTAGATCAATCTCTCACATATGGGGTACACATGAAAACACACATCCCAAAGGTAGGTTGATGAACCCCTGATCTCATAAAAATGGCAGTGATCAGAATCTCAATCAAAAATAATGAGAACACAAGTTGGTTATTCAAATAAAAATACTTTGAGAAGCAGTTATAAGACGTACGGGAGGGAACAACAGCTTTAATATTGCAGATAACCTTCAAATCATACTGAGCCTCTCTTCTTAAAGTTAGCAGGAAAAATCTTTTGATATCATAACATCTGTTGATACTGCAAATGATAAATGATTTACACCTGAAAGACAAATATTCATCTTAATTCCTTTTAGAGTAGTAATAAAACTAAAACCTCATTCATAATACCTTTCTATAGATATATTTATAGATTTTACCAGTAGTATCATATGTACCTTGAACATGAGTACCTTGAAATTGAGTACCTGACATTTTCTTTTATATTTCATTTCATGCCATTTGTCATATAGTTCAGATCCTTTCAACACTGCATGGCCCAAGTAGAAAACTACTAGTCTTATAAAGTTGTTCCTCAAAAAATGACATGAATTCCAATGCAGCTGTCCTAACAACCAACAGCACAGGTGTTACACGGTGAACAATATCCATCTTACAGGGCACTACTACAATTACCACAAACAACTACCATGTATATGACAGATCTGAGAGATGATATATAGCAAGTTTTTGTTGTACTGCAGCGTATGGTCTAACTGTTGGGATTATAGCTCAGTGGCAATATTTTTCAAGTGAGCTGGTGTCGGGGAAGGCCGAATGAAGACGTGGTGTTCAAATAGAATCATTAGAGCCCGGCTGTCAGTGGGGAGTCAACAACATATTGATCATCCTTAGGACATGACAGGACATGGGTGGTACACACTGCACACATACATCCTCCCATACAACTAGTCGACTGTCACAATTGACATGACACAGCCCACATACACCTACTAGCTGAAGCAGAAGTAACTTAGTTAGTAGTAGTAGTAGTAGCAGTAGCAGTAGTAGTAGTAGTAGTAGTAGTAGTAGTAGTAGTAGTAGTAGTAGTAGTAGTAGTAGTAGTTATAGTAGTAGTAGTAGTAGTAGTAGTAGTAGTAGTAGTAGTAGTAGTAGTAGTAGTAGTAGTAGTAGTAGTAGTAGTAGTAGTAGTTGAAGTAGTGGTCATAGTCAATGTGTACTACCATTGGTTAACCATTGTCTTTGAATAACATCAGAAAAATCAAAGATACTGTTATGACATGAAACATATGTTTTCATCAAGGTATATGACAGGAGGAAGCAACAGTTGACAGTCAAATGCATAATATTGACCATAAACATATCTCCACTGACTATTCTTTAAAGCGCTTTTGAACATTATAGGTGGAAAGGGCGCTATATCAAATATCAATTATTATCATTATTATCAATTATTAATTTCTGTAGTCATGATAACTCATTCACACACAAGCTTGACTTGCAACATTGGATGTACGGTATTTGGATATATAGAACACATTGAATGTTTTATAAAAGGACTTAATCCAATAATAGGCCTTTATGGTTGACTGCATCATAAGCCTTTATGGTCATTATTATTTTTGTGTATGCACTGAATATCTTAATCTGGATAGGTCCATTGTAGGCCTTACTGGTTGGCTGTATCATGAACCTTCATCGTTATTTTTGTTGTTCGTGTATCTATAGTACTCAGCGAAGCTATCCAACGAATACCAACATAACAGGGTTTAAACGGTTTTCAAAAATTATTGTGTCCTTATGCTTTTGACGAAAGTAGCCATAGCATTGGAAGGGTTAAGATTAATTATGTGTAGTTTTTCTTGTGTGTGAGACCTCATGTGACAAACTTTAAAAAAAATACTTTCCAAAAAACGCTAAAGTTAGTTACTTAATACCAAAATAATCAGGCCTCTCCAGGCCCAAATGGGTTAAGTCTGCTTGTAAACACATGGAGTACATGAGTCGAGTCAATCACATCTTAAACGAGTGACACAAAAAGCAGCTCACCAACCCCACCAGCGAATTCACTCACTTAACGTGATCCTCATCATCCCATTCAGCAGCACAGTTAGCACTTCAACCCTTTCATGCTCCTTCCGTACCTACCAAAATAACTTCCCAATGGGCAGGATGCTTAACCCTTCTAATGCTCAGGCTACTTTTGTCCAAAGCACAATGATTTACACCCTGTCATGTTGGCAATCATAGGATAGCTCTAGCTGAGTAGTCTCAAATGAGTACCCATATGTCAGGGGTTTAGTCATTTTTCAGATTTTTTGCATTATTTTGTATTGGCAAAATTAGCTACCAGCAGCATAAGGGTTAAATTCAGAACATAAGTGAACGAGCGATGTTAGTTGAGTTCTCATTAATATTTCTCATTGAATATTTTCTCAAAATGCTCCAAAAGAATATGGAGATCAAAATGCTTTTTGGAGTCTTTATTTGCCTGAATGGGTTAACCCTTTCCAATGCTGAGGCTACTTTTGTCCAAGGCATAAGGATCTAAACCCTGTCACGTTGGTACTCATTGGATAGCTCTTGCTGAGTACTCTCAGATGAGTACCCATGCGCCAGGATTCCAGTTATTTTTCAGGTTATTTGCATCATTTTGTTTCGGCCAAATTAGCCACCAGCAGCATAAGGGTTAAGAGTCTCGTCATGGGTTTTTGTATGTAAAGGGTCCCTGTTCAGCGGAGTACCAGCTCACTCACTGGGGCTTGGTTTTCAGGTCAAAGGGATCTGTATGACACTCGTCGTCGTCAGCAGCAGCAGCAGCAAGTGGGCCTGGGAAAACCCTGTCATTCTAGCGCTTACAAAACACGCTCCTTTTTCATTGGTGTTTTATAGTAGGTCCTGGAGAAGTCTGGGCAAAAACGGGGCTGCCCGGACCTCCGTGGCAGTCAGCCCCGCTGACTCAGCGATTCTCCACAAGTGGGTCATGGAAAATGGGGTGGGAGGGGCAGCGAACTAGTAGCATAGGGATGCTCTATAGAGAGCAGATAAAAGGGTGGTTACAGAAGGGGTTCAAGAGATCCAATGAGCCTCCTTCAGCTTAGTGAACCAAAGTCTAGAGGTATACATAGTAATAATGCAACCTTTCTTAAATTATAGCTAAAATTGAACCCCTCCCCTAACAAATTTTTATGAAGCCCCTTAAAGTTTCAAACTAAGGGTATCCATAGTAAACACGCTGCATATCTTTGATTTTGGCTAAAATTGAGCCAACAATTTTGAATGTTTGTAAACACCCCTCCGGGTATCATCCACAGGGTATCAATGGTTAACACTTGCAACTTTTCCTTGACTTCGGATAATATTGAACGTGGCCCATTCTTGTTCATGAACAACCCCCCAGGTATCATGCAACCTTAGGGTATCAATATAATCAACCACTACCACTGTTTCTTGACTTCCTTGACTAAACAATGAAGCTCAGCACCACTCTTAAAGTCTAATCTGCAATCATATATCTCTTCATTCATAAGTATAAAACTACTGCATAATAGCAGCAAAATCGTCAGGTTGCTTTTGGCCGTTGTAAGCATATATGGGATGAATACAAATTATCTGAGTAAATCTAAATCAAAAAATGATCAACTCCCTGCCCTAAAATCCTGTGCCTGCCCCTGAAATACATCTAGCATTTTAACCCTTATACTGCTGGTGGCTAATTTGGCAAAATGATGGAAAAAACGTGAATAATGATTGAAACCATGACAAATGGGTACTCATCTGAGAGTACTTAGCTAGAGCTATCCAATGAATACCAACATGACAGGGTTTCGATGGCATTCTTGTGCTTTGGATGAAGGTGGCCTCAGCATAGGCAGGGTTAACACCTGAATCAGATGGGAGGAGGCCTACAGGTGAATAGAGAGCGGCGGCATTTGGCGAAGGCAAATAACGTGTTGTGTTTTGTTAGTGGGAATTATTTGCTTGGGTTGTCTCTATCAACAGGAAATTCCTCAAATCCTTTTAAACTGGAAGCAAGAATGTCTAGGCCTCATAAGCGATTACTTTTCCGCTCTGATATCCAACGTTCACTCTCAGATTAGTGCATATAATAGCAGCACAAACACTCTTCCACTTACACCATAAACAGTTCAGATGAAGTAGGTCGCTTCCAAAGGAGGGGGTCCTTTTTCACCAAATAACAAAGAAAATTGGCATTTTGACCATACAACTTGTGAGTTTAATACATTAGCAGAACACTGCTTAAATCTCCTCATAACTTGTTGTTCAATAAAATAAAAGTTGCTACTCATAAAAAAGTTTAATTAAACAGAACCCCCCCTCTCCCACACTCATGCTTTAACCCATTAACACTCAGAGTGACTAAAACAGGCCTGACAATTGTGGAAATATTTTTCTAACAGAAGCGTTTTTTGGAAAATGATTGAAGGAGAAATGTTAAAGAGAAGTCAAGCAACAAATCTCCTTCAAATATTTTGTGAACTTTTGCTTTATTCTCAGGTTATCTTGAAAAGTATGAAAGTAGCAGACGTTGCATCTAGGGGATCTCTGAGTGTGAATGGGTTTAGGTCAAAAGATCACCCCTCTTTTTTCTACAAATGCTCTATAATTCATAATTTTTATACTGACACCTATTCATTCTAACATTCTCATCTATAAAACCACCTGCATTATAAGAGATCTCTGCACACCTTATGACTACATGTACTACACAACACAACTCCTTACAAATATAAGCCTTAGTTATTTGGCCACCTCAACTCGTGGCCTCAAAAGTACAGCTAGGTTAAGCTCCTTTTTAATATAACTAAAAGGTGTTCTAATTAATAGAAGTGGTTTCTGTTTCCTAATTCCTTCAGAAAGAGCCTAAGTGCTGAGTCAGCACTTTTGCCGGCCCCCAGGGCGCCAGCGTTATAATCATGTTTGTCTTTGTCACTTCCAATCATAGGAACGCCTGCTGCCCTCAGACGGGTTCGGGTGCTTCCTATACCCGGTGGATCGTCTCCACAGATAGCAGCACCTGCACGTCAAATAACGCATTCACCACATCACTTCAAGACAATAGATATTAATTCAGCAATAGGTGATTAATACCAGGAATGACTAGTACTGGTAATTGGGTTAAACATGGCTGAGTTGCACTCACAAGTCACTAAGGAGGAGCACATCACTTTTCCATATTCTCCTACAAGGAGGGAGGTGGGGTGTAGTTCTAAACTAACCCCCCCCCCCTAGCTTTAAAACATACCAATTCACAGATGACACAGTTCAATGTGACTTATTTTGTCTGTAAAGATATTATACTCTCTGAAATCTTGCATTTTCCTGCCATCTTTGTAACTCTATGTAATTGAGTTTAGATAACAAACCACAAAATATTACACAATTAAGATCCCTCAATCAGTGAGGAAAGACAAACAGATATTCTTTTAAACCTGTAGCATCAAATTCATAAATAAAAAATCTTATAAAATTTTCTAAATGGCTGTACCGTAGAATAGTGATCATCTTTTTACACCTGTAGCAGCATAGTCATATTTTTAAACAGTAAGCATCATAATCATCTTTTAAAACCTGTAGCATCATAATCATCTTTTAAAACCTGTAGCATCATAATCTTCTTTTAAACCTGTAGCATCATAATCATTTTTTTCAACCTGCAGCATCATAATCATCTTTTAAACAACATAATCCCCTTCGACACCTGTATCATAATAATCCTCTTTTAAACCTGTCATATTATCATAATCCTCTTAAACATGTGCCATCACAATATTTCTTTTAAACCTGTAGCATCATTATCATCTTTTAACGTGAAGCATCATAATCATCTTTTTACACCTGTAGCATCATGATCATATTTCAAAACCTGTAGCATCATAATCATATTTGAAACATGAAGCATCATAATCATATTTTTTAAGCGTGCAACATCATTATCTTTTTTTAAACATATGACATTTTTATTTTCTTACTTAATCCTGTTACGCCATCGTAATTATCTAACTTAATCACTGCTTCTCCCTCAAATAAACGAGCAGGAGATCTGAAGATCTCTGCTCATATATATCATTACAACGAGACAGCTAAGGGTTTTGAGTGACATACAAGTTTGACATTTTGCCCAGTCTTGCGCGCCTTTGCTTAGATCCCTAGATAGGAAAATTGGGTCCCCTCCAAATAGTGCCACTACAAGGATAATCACATATGAACTCAGTAACATCCCCATGTGGAGCCAATGGAGTCAGATGTGTTGTATGTAATTTCTTTTTATTTCAATACCTGTCTGCAATTCTGAAAGAAGCCATCTTATTTACACTCAAGGCACATATTTTACATTTGCCATTAACCCTATATCTAAAACTTTGGATATTCAGGTATCTGCTCATACATATAATATATATATATATATATATATATATATATATATATATATATATATATATATATATATATATATATATATATATATATATATATATATATATATACATATATATATATATATATATATATATATATATATATATTATACAAAATATCATGAAAAAGTAAAGCCAAACAAACTCTTACCTTTTTCAACAAAAAAATCTATGAATATGACTATTTCTCAATTATTTCCACACTTTTATAGCATGCATAATCTGCTTGTCAAAGGGAACTCCAAGCATGATGGTTTTAGAACAACTAAAGGGTGGATCTCATCGGCCCTAACCTCCCATAATCTGTGCATACAGTTTTATATATATATATAATCTCTTTGGCAAAATCTCAGATATCATTATAATACCCTTCATTAAAGTATCAAAATAAATATGTTCATCAGAATAGGAAAAACATGTTTAAATAGAATGTTTATCCAAATTTGCCTCGATTTTCATGAGATTTGCACTCGTGCACTTAAAAGGTTAATTAACGCATGCTAAGATATCCATGATATTTCTTAAGATAACAATTTATTTAAGCATAAATTCATTAATATTAGAGGGAGCGTTGTTGATCTGTTTCTTATCAACATCTCTCCTTCAAGTACTTGAGAAAAATGTTCTGATACCAAAAAAAATCAGTAAAATAGTCAGAAGCATGCTTTGGGCCTCACAACTACATAAATAAAGCATCACACCACATCACCTGAGAGAGTGTGGCTGGTCACATGGTAATACCAATATCACCAGAATAATGGAAAGTTTTTTGATGAAAGTTTTGTTTCTTTCTTGGAGTAGTAGTTGTCCCTAAAATAAAGGTTTTTGAGAGTGTTTATATCTTACAATATGTATATGTCTATGTGTGTGTGTGTATATATATATATATATATATATATATATATATATATATATATATATATATATATATATATATATATATATATATATATATATATATATATATATATATATATATATATATATATATATATATATATATATATATATATATATATATATATATATATATATACACACACACACATATATATATATTATTTTGAGACAGTTTATATATCTACTTTTAGAATATACACCCAGAGGTGATCCGTCTTTTGACCGCTTCAAGCATGACTGTGTGAAGCCAGGGGTAAAGAATAGCTGTGCCTAGCCGTATTGGGGCTGTTCCAACAAGACAAATTACCCCCCACACCATCAGAGTGACGACCTGCCCCAAATGTTGTGAACTCTCAAGCAAACAGGAAATGCTGTGCCAACAGATTTTCCCCATCACTCCAACCATAACAATAGCTTACTGCTTCAACTGGTACCCTTAAAACATGTGTACTCGAACATCCACCTCAAAAGTGGTCCGCACGATAAAGCATGCTCAAATGAGTGTGCAGGGTTAGTAGGTAAGTACATCAGGGATCTCCACCAATAATCAACCCTTTACACCTAGTCTGCATCTGAAGGCAAGCTGAGTGGGGGCTAGAGAAGAGGGAAAGGGGGCAGCAGGGGAGGAGGGGGGGGGGGGGGCGCGAGGGAGAGAAAAGGAGACTACAGGTATGGCCTACTGGCAAATCAACCCTTTACACCTTATCTGGATCTGGATTGAACACATGGTCTAGAAAATCATTAAAAAATAAAGTTAAATCTGAATGCATCTTCATAGTGATTCAATCAAACCTAACCGAAGCAACAAAGTTTGGTTGAAAAATTCTTCAAATATATTTTTGATATTAAGATATTTGCAAAAACATATATTTGCTGTGAATAGGTTAACCAACGCAAGGCCGTCCTCACACAGGTGGAAGCTTCACAACTTGGCCAATAGAGGGTGTCTTGCATCACCTCGCCAATTAGGCACCTAGATCACGTCAGCGACCAGCCCAGATTACCTGGTCGTAACAGGGAACTGAAGCAGGCCCATACAGAATGGGATAAGTACCTTAGCCCTTCTAATGCTAAGACTTCTTTCATCCGAACAACAAGAATGCAACGATTTTTGAAAAACATCTAAACCCTGTCATGTTGGAATTCATTGGATAGCTCTTCTTGAGTACTCTCAGATGAGTACCCATGTTCCAGGGTTTCAGCCATTTTTTTTTTCATTATATACAGTATCAGTTAACCCATTTACACCTTGGTTGCACACATGGTCTGACAACTTTGAACAAATCACTTTAAAGAAAGCAATATTCATTAAAATCTTTGAAATCAAATTGAAAAACCCAACATGAACAAAAACTTTCAGTCTAATACTTCTCAATACATTTTGATTTTATCAATGTATTGCCATATATATCAGACAATGAATACACTCCTGATGTACATGGGTCAATAACAATCAAATTAAGGGTGCTCTAAAACCACTTAGATTTTCCCTCTTCCAGACAAGAATGAAATCTTTTCTTTTTGTTTTTGTCATATTATACTAGACCAATGGAAATCTGCTGTTAACACATTCATGCCCGAAGTGCCCAAAAGGCCTGATTTTGTTGATATCTCTGACAAAGCGCCATCTTTTGAAAAAGAAAAAAAAGGGAAAAAAACATTCAGAACCTACAAATTCTTCTTTAAATATTTTTCTTTTCATTTGTGTGTTTTTGCTATGTTTATTACATGCATAATACCTCCATGCAATCCCTTATTCAATGAGAACCATTATAGGTATGAGGATTGAGTCCTGGAAAATTCAAAAGGGCACAGACCTAGGAGCAATGGAGCCGGGCGTTCTTGTGAGATTGGCTCATGTAATGGTGGACTTTATTCCACCTGACTAGGGGTAACCTTTAAACAAGCTTGATGGTCACCGTAGAGCTGAGCTATAAATCACACTCAGCCTGGCTCTTCGAGACCTACCCATTACTTGCGGCCATCTTTTTTATTAGCCTCATGTTTTTGATTGGTCCATTTATGTTGAGGGACAGGTGGATAGTGGGAAGCGCTAAAGGGTATAGACCAGCAGCAAGACAGCTTTAACCCTTCCAATACTGAGGCTAATTTCAACATAGGCACAAGAACGCAGAAATATTTGAGAACCTTTTAAACCCTGCCATGTTGGTATTCATTGGAAAGTTCTTGCCGAGTCCTATCAGATGAGTACCCATTTGCCAGGGTTTCAGTCATTTTTCAGGTTTTTTTTGCATCATTTTCTATGGACAAAATCAGCCACCAGCAACACAAGGGTTAACCCATTCATGCCAAGAGTTCCTCTGGAAAGTGTTATCTGGATCTATGCAACTTTTGAAAGTAACTTAATATAGAAATTTAAAGATGATCATCTGGTCAAAGACATTAGATTACCTGGTAACAGGCCACAAGCCATGTGTCAATTATCAAATATCACCCCAGAAGTAATTGGTTACTAATTGTAAATTAGTCAAGTAACATTTTCAATATCAATGAGGCATTTACTGATGTAATGTCTCAAAGATTTC
>OZ012685.1:26612593-26677561 GCA_963942565.1 Maea johnstoni
CATCATCAGCATACTCCTCCTCTTCCCTCTACACAGCGCACCTATCCATCAGGGGGCCCACCATCCTCATCATCATCATCATCAGCATACTCCTCCTCTTCCCTCTACACAGCGCACCTATCCATCAGGGGGGCCCACCATCCTCATCTTCATCATCATCAGCATACTCCTCCTCTTCCCTCTACACAGCGCACCTATCCATCAGGGGGGCCCACCATCCTCATCATCATCATCATCAGCATACTCCTCTTCCCTCTACACAGCGCACCTATCCATCAGGGGGGCCCACCATCCTCATCATCATCATCATCAGCATACTCCTCCTCTTCCCTCTACACAGCGCACCTATCCATCAGGGGGGCCTACATCATCATCATCATCATCATCATCAGCATACTCCTCCTCTTCCTTCTACATCGCACACCTATCCATCAGGGGGGCCCACCATCCTCATCATCATCATCATCATCATCATCATCAGCATACTCCTCCTCTTCCCTCTACACAGCGCACCTATCCATCAGGGGGGCCCACCATCCTCATCATCATCATCATCATCCTTCTCGTCTCTGTGCACCGCCCAGCGTAGCCACCGATGCCGGCTGGGCCGCTGCTGCAGTCATTGATTTTCCTCCACGCACTACAAGGAGACATCAATAAGAAATGGCTGATTGTATAACAGTAATCAGGGCGATCAGAGTGCCTGATGCACCGCTGATGTTTTAGCATATGCTTGCTGGGGAAAAGCGTAGTAGCAAATGCAGGCAGATTTGGGGAAAACAGTTGTTGTCCTTGGAAGGGGGTGATGGGGGGGGGGGGGGGGGGGGTTCCTGCTGAATTAGCCATCAATGAAGCTGAGGGAATGGCAGGTACCTGAGAGTAGGGGTGGGGCAGAGTATTGGAGAGGATTGAGTAAATGAAGATACCAATGCCCTACTGTCTACAGCTAAGGGCCTCGGTATAGGGGCCCCTTGGGGAGCTGCAGGAGCTCTGTGGTCAATAGGTGGTCTTGGCAGCAGCATCAGTAGCGGTGGCAGCGTTAACCCTTAAGCTGCTTTTGGTGAATTTGACCAATACAAAATGATGCAAAAAAACTGATAAACCCTGAAACTAAAACCCTGTCACATGGATACTCATCTGAGAGTGCTCAGCAAGAGCTATCCGATGAATACGAACATGACAGGGTTTAGATAGCTTTCATAAATCTTATCATCCTTGTGCTTTGGACGAAAGTAGCCTCAGCATTGTAAGGGTTAACAAGGATGAGTAGAAGTGTGCTACTGTTGCACGATGATGCAAGGAGTGAGTGAGTCGTGCTGGTGTTTCTACCTGCTTGATCGCGCCGTCACTCGCCTTTGATATGATCTAAAGCTCTTGTCACTGCGCTACTTGCCTTTGTAAATAATGAGTGACAAAGTGGCTGGGCTCCGTCATTAGACCTGGCCGGCCGCACTGATTCTCGTGCTGCCCGCTGCACAGGAAAGATCTTCAAAGGAGCCCGGCTAAAAATGTTACAATGAGTAGTTTTCCGTGACGTCTGTATCGTGATGTACTTGGCCGCTGCCGGAGATGCGTCTCTCCCCCTCCTTAGTTAAAAAGCCATGTGATGATGACATGTAGCTGCAGAAATATGCATTTCCTATTTTTGTCACTTTTGGTCACAATTTGTTTGATTATCGAGTCAAAATAGAGAGTTTGTTTTCAGTAGCATCAGCCCACGCAATAGGGCATAGCGATCTAGCATGGTGTCATAATGGTGATTGAAAAAGATTATGGAAAAAATGTCAAAAACAAAGTTGGTGTTTTGATAAGGTTACAGAATAGGTGAATTTGAAAAAAAATGTTTTCAAAGAGTATTACACTAGACAGCTTAAATGGACTAATAGTTAAGAAAATAACATGTTTGTAAAATGCTAAATATTTTAAGGAACAATCAAGTATTCAGTAGGGAGGAGTTGTTGGCAGGGATTATATTGTGCCCCTGTGTTAACCATCCATGCCTACAGTGCCCCTAGATTGTTTGGCGTCTTTAGAGGTAGAGTTCAATCAAACAGATATATTGAAAAAAATATTTGAGGGAAAAAGCATTATGTACTCAGATCTCCACCAACAATTCTCCTGCTAATATTTTGCAAATTTATGCTTTACTACCAGGTAATTTCCAAAAGGAAGTAAGCCCCAGACAGAACTTGTCAGGGAGAGCTTTGGCATGGATACTTGGATAGGTTAACCCTTATGCTGCTGGTGACTAATTTGGCTATTAATACAAAATGTTGCAAAAACCTGAAAATTTAACTGAACACCTTGCAAATGGGTACTCATCTAATAGTACTCTGCGTGGGCTATCCAATGAATACCAACATGACAGGGTCTAGATTATTTTCTAAAATCATTGCATCCTTGTGCCTTGTGCCAAAGTAGCCTGAGCATTGGATAGGTTAATTGTGATCTAGCAGTCTACTGTTACTACAGGTATCTGAGCACTACCTGTAAGCCTCGTGTACCTGAGTGCTGCTGCAGTCTGCCTCTGGGGCATCAACGTGTATCATAAACAGATAGATGTGTCGCTATGTATTAATTCCGTCAGCAATGCCGGCTTCCCACACTCTCTATATGCTGTGAATGCGGCATGAATGCCACTGTGTCAAACCCAGAGTCAAACCTATTAATAGGTCATGGTGTTTTTAAAGGTCGAGTGTGGAAAGGATGGGAAATCAAATGCCATCGCCATCGCTTTAGGTATTCTCCTACGCCAGCCTGGGATCTGCATCCGGTTTTAATAGTCATCATTGATATCGCCTGGCTTCTTGATTTACATTCAAACTCCAATTTGAATTCAACAATATGGCGTTGCTAACTATAACCCTTGCAATGCTAAGGCTACTTTCGTCCAAAGCATGAGGATGCTAAGATTTTTGAAACCATTAAATCCCTGTCATGTTGTTATTCATCAGATTGCTCTAGCTGAGTACTCTCAGATGAGTACCTATGTGCCAGGGTTTCAGTCATTTTGTATTGGCCAAATTAGTGTAAACTCTTATTGCTCCTGTGAAACCATCTCGATCTGTAAACAAAAGCCACCCAATGAGAGTGGTGGAGAGACAGGAGGGGGAGTGGATGGGCAGTGAAAATACTGCTGCATATCTCAGTCAGGTTGAATGTGGAATCAGATTTGCTGAGTGTGTAGAACATATGTTACCTCCGTAATAAACAAGCTTGCATGTGCTAGCTCTCCTATGATTGGCTGTTATAGAAGACTAAGATGACTGAATGCTGACAGCTTATCCATTTCGCTAGCACCTTAACCCTTATGCTGCTGGTTGACCAATACAAAATGATGCAAAAAAAGCTGAAAAATGACAGAAACCCTGGCACATGGGTACTCATCTGAGAGTACTCAGTGATAGCTATCCAATGAATACCAACATCACAGGGTTTTGATGTTTTTTCGAAAATCTTTGCATCCTCATGATTTAGACAAAGTAGACTCAGTATGGAAGGGTTAAAGTGCATCCTAATCTCACACTTACAGTTATTTTTCGGCATTATTTAACTTGCTGTGTTTTTGCGGTTTTCAGGGATGGTTCAGTGCAGTGGCCGCCACAGCCAAATTCACAACAGGCGGGACAGCAGCTCTCCGTGGTGACCACGGTATGGGGTGTCACGCAGACGACGCAAAGCGGACCCACATTCAACCAGAATCAGACAGGATTCAACACGAATACCTCAATGGCCAACGCTGCCAACTACACCCAGGGTCCACCCCAGGGCTACCCGGGTGGCCCCATGCAGAAACCTCAGTTTAACCCTCAGCAAATGGCCTATCGGCGAGAACCGGGCAATTACAATAGGGGAAGGTAAGTTTCGAAAGAAGAGTTACATATATTCATTTATTTAAGCACAGTATAATTCATCAAATATGTAGCTTGTATTCCATTGCTAAGATAAGTGATTGAAAGTTTTATACTGATACTGTATAATTGGTGATTTTACGGGCATTTAGTTTAGTTCACTTTTTTCACGCTCCCCATGATAGCACCAAAATAACATACTTCAAATAAATATCCTGCTTTGTATTTGGTTTAGTTTGAGTGCTTGAACACGCAAATTTAAAGTGGCTTGAATACCCTCCAGCATTGCTGTAAATTGAAATATTTAGCACTCCATATTAAAGCTGTATACAGAAGTTTGAGATGTTGATTAAAATGAATCTTTGAAGAGATTAGGGCTAAGGGAAAACTGGCCTCAATTGTCATATTGGAAGGATTACCTGTGCCCCTCTTGTTGGCCCCTTGATTAGAGACCTCCTTAGCTTTGGCTACATAATACTCCTAAGATGCCGATAAAACCGTCTTTTACGTTATCGTTCTAGCTATCTTTCCAAGATCAGCATTATTTACAACCTAATTTTTTTCTTGCAATGTAATCTTATACTATTGACTTTTTAAAAATCACCTCATTTCAAGCTTTAATTTGATAGAAACTAGAAAAATTTAAGATATGGTACGGTTTTATCAATAGTATTTATTTTTTGGCATTGATGTTCAAATTTAATGCAAAGCAATTTTGAAATGAAAAACGTAGTTGAATCTGACACTTGAATTTTTGTGTTGGAAATATTTTATTTTGCTTGTATTGAATTCCATGTTATTTTTGTACTGTATGCTCTTTTTGGATGGATGGCTAGAACTGATGATGCTCTATATAGTTATCTGCTAAAGATGATGATAGAATTTCTCAGGCATCCATCATATGGACACTGGTCTATTTTATTTTTTATCCCAGTTGAGTAAAATCTAAACTCCCTTTCCACTTTAGGGGTCATAATCCCAGCACGAAAACAGACTATGCACCTCAGTCTTCTTACACTGGTTATCCTCCTACTCCTAGCACACCAGGTACCAATCCACAGATGCCCATCTCGGGCCCCAACGACCTGAACGGGCAGCAGCCGCCGCCCGGCGCCCTCTCGGCAGCCCTGGTGGCGGCCGCAACGGCAACCGCAACGGCAACGGCCACGGCCAGCATGGTGGCGTTGCAGGAGCAGCAGCAGCAGCAACAGCAGATGAACATGAACGTGAACATGAACATGAATAATATGAGCAACATGGGCCAGATGTCCAACATGTCGCAAATGAACAGTATGAGTCCAATGAACAATATGAACTCGATGAATCCCAACATGAACCCGAGTATGAATCCAAATATGAACCCAAATATGAACCCGAGTATGAACCCGGGTATGAACCCGGGTATGAACCCAAGTATGAACCCAATAAACAGTATGAATAACCAGCAGTATGGAGGACCACAGGTAAGCCCACATCACTTTCTACCTCTACTCTCTTCGCCGCTCACTAATTGTGGCCAGTATCTCAATAATGGCTCAAAACATGTGTATCTTACTTTCAAGATAGTTTATTTTACAATTTTCCATTACAAAACGTTTGGTTTTGCATAAACGATGCATAAATGAAAAAGATACTATTTTAAGGTTAAGCTTACTTTACAATTTTGCATTCCAAAAAGTGTGGTTTTGCATATATGATGCATATATGAAAAAGATCCTATTTTAAGGTTTGAGAGATATTGCACAAGTATTGCAGTAATTTTACAGCTTTCCCTGACAATTGGGATTTATTTAGGAAGTTTTTTGTTTTCAGTAATGATGTATATTGTAAACTAAGATATCTGGAAAAATACACTTGTTGATTTTAATTAGCTATGGATAAAGTACATTTAAGATTCATTCACACCATATTTAGCTGTTAAAGTGCTAAATCACCAAAATGAGCCTAAGGTTTTAATGCTTGTGAACTCCTAGAAGAAGTGTCTCAAGTTTGGTGAAGGACTTTGATAGAGTACAATATATGCATTCCTATTGATGTCATGTTAACTGACCCTACTTATACCCTGGAAACAACCTAGATAGACAAACTTTCCCATGCAAGGTATTTAAAGTTGTTAAATTATACCAGATGATACTGTTATAAGAATTATTAACCTATGCAGCAAATGTTTTTCTTCCTACTTCAACTTTGGAAAGGTGTTGTTGTTTTTTTACCTGCAGGGTAATCTTACAATGTGTTGTTTCCACGGATATGTGTACAGGTGTTAACATGAGGTTTTAGGTAACCAGGTAGAATTATTTATTTATCATTACCTAAGTAATTGATTGGAGCAAATGCCTAGATTGCATCAGATTACCTACTAGTAGCGAAAGTCAGTTGATGATGGTGTGTGATCAGGCCTATTAATCAAACGGCTCCGATCCCACCTCTTGCCGGGAAACACACGGTAGTGCCTCTAGTCTCGACCAGAATATCTAATGGCCACTTCTGATCCCAGAGCTGGTTTACATCATGCGAACCCCTGATAAATCAGCGGTAGGCTTGACACTGGAATCATGCCTCACATGTAGGCAAACCGCGCAGCAAGGATCGCAAGGACTGGGAGCAACTTTGGTGGAGATAAGTGGTGACATGACCTTGAGGCTTCTTTCAAGGTCACACACACACTCACACATACGCTGACTTGCCCAGCCTTTGTTTGTTGCCTGGGCAACCCCATCATTGCGGGAGCGAACGAAAAGGCAAAGGTTGCTTATTTGTACACTTGGCTGAGGAGAAGGCAAACCCGCGCCTTTCTGCGCCAGTCCTGAAGAAATGAATAAATAATGAAGTGAGAGAGTCTGCCTTGAGATTCGAGCCAGTGCTGCATGTCAGCTCGGCCCATCTGGAATGGTCTCTGAGGACGAGAGAAGCTCTCATGAATTACGTCTCTCTCGGGGTAGTTGTTTTACCGGAGTCAATGATGGAGTGGCCGCCGGCTCGAAACAACTGCGCTAATTTTCCCTTGCAGAAAGCTATCGCCTCATAAATGTTTCATGCATCTCACTACCAGGGCAGCCGAAGAGTGCTCCTCCGATTCCTCTAATCTCTATTGTGCCGATGAGAAGCTAAAGACAAATGATTTTCGTGAACGCTCTTGTCTCTTTAAGCAGCCGCGGGCCATGTGCGCACTTCGCTTTCAGTGTAAATGCCGTATGAGCTGTTGATTCAATTATGCAAATGAGCTGCAGCGTCCAGCCCAGATACCCTTCAGTCTGCCGTCAAATGAAGCGCTTGATGAGTCGTTGCGAAAATCAATGATTACCAGTTGTCAAGAAAAATCTGGGCGGCGGCATTGGTTTTCTAAATTTCTAGTACCACTACCGTGTGATTTCCCATATTCTACCAAATTATGCCGGCATTGTATTCTCTTGTCGCTTGAAATAAGACATGTTTACCTGTCTGCTGTTGGAGCCACATGTCTCTTTCTGCTGCATGATTAATCACTGTATCCAGTCGCGGATAATCTTGACTCTTCTCTCTAGAATCTTCACCAAAAATAGTGGTGTATGACAATTAGAAATATATACTAGTATATATATATATATATATATATATATATATATATATATATATATATATATATATATATATATATATATATATATATATATATATATGTATATATGTATATATATATATATATATATATGTATATATACATATGTATATATACATATGTATATATATATATATATATATATATATATATATATATATATATATATATATATATATATATATATATATATATTAACGCATATATACATGTGTTGGTGTATAGGTTTGTGTGTGTACAGCATGTCCAAATTTGCATGTAATGGTGGATAACTCTCAACTCGAAACTTAAAGAAATTTGATATGTTATTTTATAATGGAATTAGTTACGCAGGTCAAAGCTGTGCTATCCTCACGTGAGATCTGTACTAGTGGCAGATTCTTTTCCATCTGGTACATGAGTGTTTTGTGTTAGACAGTGGTGTGGTTTGCATCTCCGCCAATAGGTGTCAGCAGCATGTTGCATGTCTCTCTGTCTCTCTCTTCTAGCACCATAGTTGCATGTCGTCTCTTTTTTCTTCCTCTCGCTCACGCTCGCTCCAACAGCAGCAGATGCCTCAGGGTCCTCAGTACACTAACCAACAATATGGTCACCCCCAGCAGCGAGCGCCGGGACCCATGGGAATGGGTCCTCAGGGACCAGTGCAAGGACCAGGACCGGGACATGCCGGACATGGACCAGGAGGACCAGTGCAGGGTGGGCCGGGACCGGGGCCGGGACCAGGACCCATGAGCCAGAAGCCCACGATGCCCAGCATGTACCAGCAGCAGCGGCGGCCCTCGCCCTACCCCAACCCCCATCAGTACATGCAGAACAAGCGCGGCTTTGCCAGCAACGGCCAGCAACCCCCACAGATGGGACAGGTAAGAGCATAGTCTTAGCGAGCAGGGCATATGCGTGTCATTTGAACACCCAAACCCTCAAAAATCACCCTTCAGGACATCCAAATCAATTTCTGAAAATGTTAATTATAAGCATATTATTGATTTTTTCACCTCTTGAGATACACAAAGATTACATCATTTTAACCAATTGTGTGCAGATACCCAGCTATGCTCAGAAATACTACAATAATTCTTAAACCATTTATTTCAGAAATAGGGATTATGTCAAATATCATTTTAGAAAATAAGATTCATCAAATCTAATGAATTGCAGTCCATCATATTGTTGAAATATCATTTCAATTATGATGACTTTGTAAAGTAATATCCACTACCCACTTAAGGTTAGCTGTAATTGAGACACCTGGTAGGGTTTAACTATAATTGACACTGTATTGTGTTTAGAGATACCCAGCTCTGCCCAGGTTGTTTTACCAGGTACAGATATTTTTTATGGATGTTCTTACAGATATGTTCAGGTTTCCAGGTTCCTGTGACTAATCTTATTTTCTCTATTTTTCTTGACAGTATGGGCCTCAGCCACCATACTCCACACCCTCCTCCCAGCCAATGAACATGAACTATTGCCCTAAACCGGGGTATCAGCCTGGCGTACCCACGCAGCAACCCCTGCCATCTCCAACCTACGGACCAGGGCCACCCCAGCAGCGCCCAAATGCCCCACCCTACGGCAACGGGCAGAACCCCTACATGAACCCACAGGGCCACTTCAACAGGCAGCCGGGACAGCCATTTCATAACCAGTTTCCAAATCAAAACTTTCCTGTAAGTCACTGTCCTTTCTCTCTTAAATGCTGCGCTAAATTTGTTTTGAGAAAAAATGCACTGTAAATCCTGTTTATTTACCAACGTTTTTAATTTGTTGAAATTTGCCAATCAGACTTGGTCGGTAAAATAAGAAGCGGAAAGTACCCAAGTTCAACAAATTACATAATGGAAAGAGTTGATTAGACTTTATTATAGGCTTATGTGTATATATATATATATATATATATATATATATATATATATATATATATATATATATATATATATATATATATATATATATATATATATATATATATATATATATATATGTATATATATATATATATATATGAAGTTGACTTGAATTGTTAGATTTGAAAATGCACAATTTAGAAGTATTCTTTTGTGGATACACTTTCAATGAATAAATAAAGTAGGAGTGATATTTTCTAAAAACTTCTAAAAATCAGTCATAGAACTTAGTTGTTAAAGACTTGTGAGAGAAAGCTCAATAAAATCAATGAAAATCGATGTAGAATAAAGTGTGGTCATTGCTATTGAAATCATATTTCAATAAGCACCAAGTATTTGCATATATTTGCATATGCATAAGATAACACCGGTACTGCTTTTTCCTCAGCAGCATCAACAGACGCCTCAAGGACCACCAATGAACTCAATGAACTACCCTCAGCATTCTCCGATTCCGGGCAACCCCACTCCGCCCATGACCCCCGGTAGCAGCGTACCACCGTATCTATCACCAGGTGGCGATATCAAACCAAATATGGCCGACATGAAACCTCCTATGCCAATGAAAAGAGGTGAGATTTTCTGATAAAAATTAGCTCAGTAGGCCAGTTATGGCCTCAACATATTTAAGCAATTACAAAAGTAGTATGAAAAATAGATCAATTTAGCTATAATAGAAAGCATGTCAATATTTTGTATTGTGAGATGGAGAAAGAATAAATCTAAGTTCACATATCACATTCTTGTACTGTACTATTATTACTATATCAAAGGAATAAAGGAGAATGTCCTTAAATGTTCTAAAGACTTGAATTGCATCAAAGGAAGAAATTTCTTAATTTTGGTGTATTTGCTTTTCAGATAACGATGAGTTGAGGTTAACGTTCCCCGTCCGGGATGGTGTAGTGCTGCCCCCTTTTAGGTTAGAGCATAACCTGGCTGTTAGTAATCACGTCTTCCAGCTAAGGGAGAGCATATACCAGACGTTAATGTGGAGGTAAGTCTTTGCACCAGCTTCTCTTGGGCCTGAAAATCCTTCTCTGCTTTCTCTGCTCTCTCTCTCTATCTATTCTGCATGCTTTTCTGTCGTTTAACCCTTATGCTGCAGGTGGCTAATTTGGCCAATACAAAAGGATGCGAAAACCCTGAAGAATGACTGAAACCCTGGCACATGGGTACTTATCTGAAAGTACTCGGCGAGAGCTTTCCAATGAATACCTAAATGACAGGGTTTAGATGGTTTTCAAATGTCTTTGCATCCTTGTGCTTTGGATGAAACTAGCCTCAGCATTGGAAGGGTAAATGATTTCTTTTGAGAGAGTTAATCTTGGATTTATTATGTCTATGTTGACAGTTGTATGTGCAGTTTAAAATGTATTTGTACTTACCATGAATGAATATACTTGTATTAGATTTGCCATTAAGTCAAAGGAATATTTTCAAATAGTGATATATTTAATTTTTATGATATTCTATATATTTATATAAAATTTACTCTATATCAAATTACATTTCCACACTTAACAAGTTCATAGCCAGCCTCTAGTGACTTAAAGAAAAAATAAATTGATGTAGATCCAGGTCAAGAATTGTATTGTTTGCTCTTTTCACTCAATAAATCCTTATGCAGGCACAATTTTAAAAGTCCTTCACAGGCAAATGGATTGTCTCTTATCAAGTTTTTTTGTTTCCTTGAAAAATGTCCCCAACAGCATGAACTGTCCTTTGAAATGTCAAACCGTACCCATTGCTTTTTAGAACCATTTTGGGTGTCTGTCAATTTCAACATATCCAATGCAACTCTTCTTTCTGAAAGTCTATATATATTTATCCCACCACCGCTCTCTCTATGGCCTTAGGACTCGGTCCACCCACCCTCAGATCACTTAAGAATTGCCAAAAAAACTCAACTCTTTTTCTCTGGTAATGGGAACATACTAAACAAAACTTCAATTAGAAAAAAAATTGGGTCGTAAATGGCCACCAGCAAAAATGTTGGTTCATTTTTTATGAACAAAAAAATCATCGCCTTTTTGATGAGTTTTAATTTTTCTTGATTTTTATTAAAAATTTCGGATTCGTGCTAAACTTTGCAGTTGAACTTGAACTGTAGGTCACATATGAGGATAATTAAGAGCAATCCCAGAGGGGAATGAGGTTGATTTTCGAGATGAAATGTAGACTTTTCTTAGAAAGATGTGTGTATGGAGTGGCTTGGAAAAGAAACAGGCAGCTAAAATGTATTAATTAGGAATCACGATCTCTCACCCAGGTCGGACTTGGAACTCCAGCTCAAGTGTTTCCATCACGAGGACCGGCAGATGAACACAAACTGGCCGGCGTCCGTGACGGTCAGCGTTAATGCTACCCCCTTAAATATCGAACGCGGGGAGAATAAAACCTCCCACAAACCTCTGTACCTCAAGGAAGTCTGTGCCCCTGGACGAAACACCATACAGATCACAGTAACTGCATGCTGTTGTGTAAGTACCCTATTCTATGTATACATGAGGAGGACCTCTATCCAGGGACTCAGCCAGGACCAGTCCAACCTGTCTTATGGACAGGTAGTTCCCTGAAAACCTTCCTTTTTGGACAGGCAAAGATTTCTATGAAGAATTTTCAATTTTTGGGGGTGATAACTTAATATTTTCCAAACAAATCCTCTTCTAGGACATGGTTGAAATATTGAATGCCTTTATGACCAAATAGGCCATAACATGTAGATGGTATAAGGATTTGAGGTAGATAAGTTGCTAATTCTGCAAGGGCAGAAATTTGGAATTGCTGTTTTGGACTGGCATGTTTAAAACACTGGTTGAGACCTTGCCTGTGGTAGTAAAGATTTTGGATTTGTCTCTCAGAGTGACTAAGATGACAGGAAATAAGATCCAGAGTTTTACCTGCATCTTGGATTCTGTTCAGATATTCCTTTGAATTGGACATGGTTTTAAAATATTCCATTTTTGAATCTGTAATGAACCTCCTAATGTATTAATCTTAAGCAAGGATGAGTTGGGCTTATTTTTGTCCAAGCACTTTGATTTTTAAGAGTACGCTATAAGCGATTTGCACGCAGTTGATGAACTTGGATGATAAGTTTATTTATTGTGAGGCAGACTGTGAATGTGAAAATGTGAATTTATGGGTCTTAGTGTGTAGCCATCAAAACAGCGTCATTGTGCAATTGCTGCACAGAGTTGAAAGTCACCTTGCTGATCATAAACAATATCAATCATTTCCCCGCTAAGGGCCCCTGTGGACGGCCAGGAGGTGGAAAGAATTTCTGATAAACAACTCTCTCAGCTGCAGGGCACGGCATACTGAATATTGAAACACCCAACAAATAGTCGTTTATACGCCGGAAACATTTGTGATAATTTCCGTACTGACGAACAAACCTCCCGCATTTTCTACCACGAATGAGGAGGTTCTCTGTGTTTCTGTGCGATTGGTGTATTTGAAGCCCTATTACAGCAAGAGGAAGCAAGAAAAACAGCCGACGGCCGCGGCGGCCATGTTGATTTCTAATAATAAGCCTGGCAGCAGCAGCAGCAGCAGCTGAGTCACTGTGATCTAGACAGTAACTATGATTGCCGAGAGAACTCTCCGGTGGGGCTGAAGTCTGTATTGGATCAATACGCAGTGTTGTAATCCTGATTGTAATGTGCCATGCAAGAGGCTAAGTAAACCTTCTATCAATTATGGAGGATTTGCACATCTCACGGCAGGCAACCTGTGCATGGTGCTGCCATCTACTGAATGTGCTTCCAACTAGACCAGTAGTGATATCAAGGCAGTCCAGTATAAGTATATGTATTGTCTGGTATTCTTATTTTTCATATGTTGAAATGAATTTCAGATGTTGGTGTATATGCATGTTTGCATAATTATTTCAGTTTCTTTTAAGTTTCATTCTTTTCATTTTATGATTAAATTGGAAACTCTATAATTCTCCTATAATGAGTCCCTCTCAATCATTCACATTTTTGCATCTTCAATTATTTTTTTTGAAAAGCCTCCCCATATTTGGAACACTATGTATCATCTCCCTATTTTTAAAATTTTTCATGACCCAAGGTGATAAATGCTGCTTTTTTCAGCACAGTGGCCAGGGCTGTTTTTCTACACTATTGAAAATAACACTTGCATTATGATATGAAATGTATGCAAGAACAATTTATATCAATGCACATTTTACATTATTTGTTGTTTCTTTTCTTTCAGTCCCACCTTTTTGTACTACAACTTGTCCACCGCCCGAGTGTGCGATCAGTGTTACAAGGGTTATTACGGAAACGACTACTACCTGCTGAACATTGTATAACCAAAAGTAAGTATCCTTTCTGTGGAGAAACAAGTTTACGTTTTGTAGTGACAGATTTTTTGATGAGTTGCCCCCTCTTGACTAAGATCAAAGATCAATCTTGTTTTGCACTAAATTGTGATACAGTTATTCCCTGCATACTGTTTTGTTAGTTTCTATGCATGGGTACTGAGGGAGCATTTAAGTACCGTGAATCTTTCCAGGTCAACATATATATCTTATTCTTTTATGCATGTCCAATCCCAAAATAAGTAACGAAGATGGGTCATTGAATTTCATAGCAACATGATTTTATTCTTATCATAGTGGTGATTAACTCTTCCCTAGTCTTGGCATTCATGTACTTACTTGATTTTTGTCTCTGCTTTTAGTCAAAAGAAATTTTACAAGTGTGGCAACAAATAATAATACTCTAAACGGCGAAGATGTGGAACAGACGGCGATCAAGGTGTCGTTGAAATGTCCGATCACCTTCCGCCGGATAGCATTACCTGCTCGGGGACACGACTGTAAGCATATCCAGTGCTTCGACTTGGAATCATATCTGCAGCTAAACTGTGAGCGGGGATCTTGGAGGTGTCCTGTTTGCAAGTAAGTATCAGCTGATTTTATTTATTACACAATTCCTCTGTACAGTTAAGATGGCAAATTTGATTTTAGTCTTGTACCTGTTACATCTCCAAACTGACCAAAAATCTGGGGGCAAATTTTGCTGTAATATAAAGTATGTTAGATTCAAATCTCTTCATTTTCATTTGAATATTTTCCACTTTATTAAGATGATTCTTAATTTGATTAGAAATTAATATATAATTTATTTAAGTACATTTTCCACATGAAAACCATATTCCAAAATAATGAAGACCTTTTCTAGAATAATGCTTTAACCCCTATGCTGCTGGTGGTTAATTTGACCAATACAAAATGATGCAAAAAACCTGAAAAATGATTGAAACCCTGGCACATTGGAACTCATCTGAGAGTACTCAGCGGGAGCTATCCAATGATTACGCACATGACAGGGTTTAAATGGTTTTCAAAAGAATTTTGCACCTTGTGCTTTGGACGAAAGTTGCCTCAGCATTGGAAGGGTTGAAATGATTGAGACTTTTCTCATTGTTTTCCTTTATTATCCCGCATGTATGGAAAATTGAATGTTTCTCCTCTCTAGGGCATGTATAAAATACCATTTGTGTTCTCTGTTCCAGCAAAACTGCATTACTAGAGGGGCTGGAAATTGACCAGTATATCTGGGGAATACTCACGAATCTCGCCAACACGGAATACGAAGAGGTGACGATCGATCCCTCGGCCTGCTGGAAACCCGTGCCCAGCAAGGCGGGCAACGGAATCAAAGAGGAAGAAAATGGTAAGTGCAGGACTAATCTTGCACTAGCCAATCAAAAAGCAGCCAAGAAACCAGCAGTGAAAGAAGAGCTAAGTAGTAAGTGTGGATTTAGTACATCATTTTGAGCGCTAATTTATGCACAGAGGAGGGAGGAGGCGGAGCTTGTCACCATAGTGACCACGCACACAATCTTTCAGGCCAAAATTAACAGTACACGAGGTAGAAGGTGGATTTAGGAAGTTTCTTTTCCATCCCTGATTCTCACACCTTGGCTGAAAAGAAGAACATTCCCTAACCGAGTTTTCTAGCTTCTATTAACCTATATTCTCCCTATAGTCATCACCTGAACTTACTACCTGATATTCTCTCCAACAAGACCGTTAGTTGTATTTTGATGTACCTGCAAGTGTTTCATGAGCCCTCATACCACACCCCCATCCCTCCCAGTTATTTTGAGTTAGGTCACTGACTTTCAACTATTATTTGTGTAGCTTCCCCATCAACCAACCCAAACCCATTTGGGATATGGATTTTGATGTTCCTGCAAGTATTTCATGAACCCTCATACCACATCCCCATCCCTCCCAGTTATTTTGAGTTAGCTTACTTACTTTCCACTCCATTTTTTGCGTAGCTCCACTTTTTTTGTGTAGATCCCCCATCAACCAACCCCAAACCCCACCCCTTTTTCCTCAACCTCATATAAAGCCAAATGTTCAGTTCAGCCCTCCCCTGTATTAGAATGCCGTGAAATTCAGATGCTAACGTTCTCCTTCTCTTTGCCTCTTTTCAGACCCTTGCAGTGGGAACCGATGGATCAAGGCAACGTCGCCATCGAGTATGCAAATGCCAACGTTGAGTTCGTGGGATATGGGACAGCCATCACCATTGTCTTATGGCCACTTGCCTACCTCAGGTAAGAACTGTGGGCACTTGATGGGAAAGAGGGCGATTGTCATTATCATCATCATAATCTTTATCATTATCATCATCACCAACTTAATTGTCATCATCCTAACAATACTAATAGTTAGGATAGAGATGATGATGATGACAAATGATCATTAGCATCAATATTGTCATCATCTTCACAATTCTAAGTATTAGGATAGAGATGATGATGATGATTATGATGACACAAATGATCATCAACGCCAACATCAACATTGTCATCATTTTCACAATTATTGGAGTTGTGGGGATGATGATGCTTGTAGCAATGATGATTGTTATGGTAGTATTGCTGCAAACATGCTTATAGTGATGCTCGACATTAAATTATCACCAAAAAGCTTGTTGTGCTGATTTATTGTTTGTTGATCAATCAAATATGATATGAAATGTAAATGTAGTAGTAGATGTAGAGATGACTTTGGTGTTATAGTTGCTTTGGCTTTATTAAAGCAAATAATTGCACCAGATAGAAATTTATAAGCTTATCAATAATTTACATATCAATCACGGATATGGATTCATATCATTTGAATTTTTGGTTGATGCCGAGCCACCTGTCTTAGTATGATAAAACTTATACTTATAATTCATGTAACATTTCAGATGGTCCATTCTTCCCCGATGGGCAAACTGGCGGGCCACCATTATTACCTCCGGGCGGCCCAATGGGAGGCCACGGACAAGGCATGGGACCAGGAGGTCCTGGCGGCCCGCACACACCCGGAGGCCCGCACACACCCGGCGGCGGCCCAGTACAGAGCATGGGTGGCCAGGGTATGGGTGGTCCCGGAGGCCCAGGACATGGTGGTCCTGGTGGTATGGGTCCCGTACAAGGGGGACCTCCAGGCAGCATGGGTCTGGGTCCTGGACAGTGCGGTCCCGGGAGCTACCAAGGTGGCACTGCTGACTTCATCGGGCCTCTGTCGCACATGAGCGACAGCATTGCCACGTCGGACATGGTGCCGGTCGAGAAGCACCTGAACCAAGCACACACCGATCAGTTCCCACCAACACCCAGTAGTCACGGGAGTCAGCAGCCCTTACGGCACCCCGATCACAACGGCCCGCATACGCCCGGCGGCCCACACACGCCGCTCACACCACAGGGCCCACGATCCAACCAAAGCAACCTGAACACTCAACCCCATACCCCCGGGAACCCCCCTTCCAACCAACCCCAACCATCATCACAACAGCAGCAGCAACAACAACAGCAACAACAACAACAGACGCAACAACAACAACAACAGCAGCAACAGCATCAACAACAGCAGCAGCAGCAACAGCACAACCACCAGCTTAATGGTAACAGCAGTAACGGTAACAGCAGCAGTGGGCCCGGCAGTAACCAGCCCCTAAGTCACGGCGGGCCCCACAGTATTGGTAGCAACCCTGGCTCAGTGCCGCCACCTTCAGTGGACAATCATCCCAACAGCGTGCCGCCACCGCCCAGTCACAACGACTTCGGCAGCGAGCTGAACTTTGACCCTGCGGCCATCATTGATGGTGAAGGTCAAGGACAGGAAGGATTGGATGTAAGTTTTTTTCTTAGAATCTTTTATATTATGCCTTAATCCTTATGCTGCCGGTGACTAATTTGGCCAATACAAAATGATGCAAAAAACCTGAAAAATGAATGAAACCCTGGCACATGGGTACTCATCCGAGAGCACTCAGTGAGAGCTTTCCAATGAATACCAGCATGACAGGGTTTAGATGGATTTCAATTTTTTTTTGTGTCTTGTGCATAGACGAAAGGAGCCTTAGCATTGGAAGGGTAAAATGCAATAGCCATTCAAGCCTGTAGCATCCAAAATGGACTTATTTGGCAATGACTATGACAGAATCAGTCACAAATGTTTGAAGGAGAAGAGTACATCACAATGCCAGTTATGAGTCACCTTCATGTTTTGTTAAATTCTATGATAATATATTTTATTTTTGAATAATCATACCTCAAGATGATTCTTTTTAAGATTCCAGGCATGTTTAACTTAAATCCTTAAGAAAGTGTCCACTATAGAATAGAGTGTTTCATATTTGTTTAGCTTTGAGATGAGTCAATTTCAGTCTGTATTACATTGATTCTGATATCATCGAATTGGTAGGAGTAATATTTCATTGCTTTATCTTTTCCTCCTCTGGAACGTTCACATACTCTGACAACTCAAAAATATCTAAAATATTTTATTTTGATTTTACAAAAAAAATCAGATTTTCTTATAATTCAGGTAAGGTCAGATGTTGATGTTATTAGTCTGCCTTTTTTGAAAGAATTACAACTTTCTGTCTTTTCTTCATTTGCAGCTTCTACCTGATAATATTGGTGATCCGATGGAACTGTTATCATACCTGGGGCCACCGGACGGATCGGGAAGCGCCAACAACAGCGGGAGCAACAGTGACGATCTCTTATCGCTCTTTGACTCATAACGTGCCATAGCAGTTACGCTGGACCTGGAATTAACAGATCTGTCGACTTAGAATCTTGGTGAACTTATTGACCATAACATTCATTGGCTGCCCCATGCAAGATTGTCGTCGTTGCCATGGTGACAGCGCTCCGGAGGTGAGGTGCTCCCAGTGCTCGGCCTGTGCTGGACAAGTGCAGTACGAAGCAGGCCCACTGCTGAGGGGGGTTCAGATGAAATGCAATGTACATAACTGTATATAAAATGGTGGAAAAGGGGGCGTAACGGGCAGTGAAGGTCACAACAAGGTCACACACTCTGTCTGCTGAATCTTTCCGATATAGTGCACATAGCTTTCCTCCTTTTGCTGTACCGATAGCTCCTCCTCCTTCTCCTCTCCTGGAGGCGACATGCACATTCTCCTGGCCTTCCCCCTAAGCTATTGTGACGACGACGTAACGGAATGAGTGCACAAAATCCTACCTGTAGCACCAGCTAGGCTACACTCACAAGTTACATACTTTTATATATTTATAGGAGATAGAGAATCTTATACATATGTATTTTTAGACGGACTCTAGGTTGTTTTTGAAGCAGTGAAAGTGGCCCTAGTTATTATTCGTGTTTAGTCTTCCCGCTGTGCAGATGATCTGTAGATGTCTTCATAATGGTCCGACGGTGCTACCTAGTACTCTATCAGTATGACCTTGGCTGTGACCTTTGTGCCCTGAGAACTCGCAGTGATCAGCAAAAAGCATTGTGGGAAGGGGAATTGGACAGAGCGGCTAAGAACATTTTTGTATGTGATGCCGCATATGTCATGTGACTGCAAAAGCTTGGGAGCGAAACCGAAAGAGATGCAAAAAAGACAACAACACAATAAATAACAACAAACAGACTAACAGAAAACAATGTTGGGAACTTTTTATACGAATACATATCCTTGGAAATCCTTGGAAAAGATTGGAAAAGTCCCAGCGCCCCGTACAAGACAGAAGAGAGTGACATGGACCAGTAGGAGGAGACTGTTGACATTATAAAAGGTGCTTAGAGAGTGATTACGACGTTACGCGGACTGTTGTGCAACAGACAGTCCTATTTTGCTGCCGAACGAACTTGTGCTGTCTGGTGATCGATTGGACGAGAAATCCCATATCTACTTTTGATGCAAATATTTTGATTACCCATGACAAAGAAAAGACTTAGAAAAAAAGGAGAGTAGATGATTGTAACTTATTATTATTATATCCCCAGAACTTTGTAAATTGCTGTAAGTTATGGCTGTCAAAGGAGAGCATCTGTTAAACCAAAAATGAGCATCATTTTTAATTTTTATACTTGAGTACAAAGTATGATGCCGTTAGAGGAAGCTCTCTTGTCTTCAAGAAGGATGATGAATTTTGTATTTATCTCTTTTATTTGCTAATGATATGATGATGGTGATCGCTTGGACACAAACAGGAGTGTACATGAAGTCCAAAGTTGTAGTGGTTGTTACCTCATTCCCAATAGTCCTGGGAAGTTACCCTGGTCTTGACCATTAGAAACCCTCCTGATTCTCTTAGTTTTTTGTATTATTTAAATGATATAGCCAAATAAATTATTTGCAGATGGACCCTGTTCATGGAATAGTAATTTGAACATGGGCTCAAGGCATTTTAATTGTAGCAAAAAGCTACAGAGGCATTTTTGGCCTTGGCCATGGTGGTGGCCATATTTGTCACCATAGTAACGAGAAATATGGCTGCCAGTCCCATTTTCCTGACCAGTGATGTTTATCAAAGGGTTACTGGTCAGTTTGTAATATATTTAAACATTTTTAGCATATTTGTATAGATACTTGTGTTGTCCAGTGTTGGTAAATCTATTTAGATCAGGAAGATGATGCCAGGTTAAAAACAAACACTAGCTTCTATAGACAATGATACCCTTGTATATATTTAATACTCTTGTTAATTTCATTGTCGTAGCTTTTTATTGTCTGTTTTTTTCCAACATGTCCTGAGAACAGGTTTCATTCATTTTATACTGCCGCCTATTTATGCTTATGTTTTTATGTAAAGGACACTGTCAAATAATTGTGTTGATCCATCTACCTTTGGGGCGTACCGAGGGAGTGGTACATAAAAGAGGTTATGTATATTTGTAGTTAGAGGGCTACAAACACAGTTGAATGGTTGACTGGACGCGACCTTTCTTAGAGTAACAATCCACTGGTTCAGAACTGTGTTAGGCTTGCAAATTCCTTTCACTAGAGTCATATAAAAAAACTCATCATGATCATAAAAGATAAGCGCATATCTCGTCATTGTTTTTCAATCAGAAACCTTCATCAGCTGTCTCACGGCAAACTTCACTTACACAGAATTTTTTCGAATGCATTTCATCTTCATAAATGTTGCTCATGACTATTTTCTCTTGGATTTCCACTACTCTGGACAGCTATTTTATTCTGTGTACTTGTGCACTCATAGTCACATATCATAGGTGACATATCAATGCAGTATTATTAACCTGACTCTAGTCCCTTACAACTCCCCCCCCCCCCCCCCCCCCACACACCATATCCTGAACCGCTATTACCCATTACCCGATTCATCTACCCTCTATCAAATATTGACGCTTCCACCACCCTCCCTTGTCCCCATTTCCAAGCCCCTTATACCCCTTATCAATTCAAACCATATACAAGTTAAAACGGTCAAGAAATTGAACTCTGCACAGTTGGAAAGTATATTTGAGCAAGAACTTATATTTTAGAGAAATCATACTAAAGGATGGTTATTGAAAATATACTGTAACTTATTTCTCCTTTTGGATCTATTAAGGTACTTTTCTCTAATTGAACTATGAGTATTTTTCTCACAAAGTATTTTGTTTTCCGCAAATAGGGGATATTCACTGATGATGCTTGACATACTGGTCTACTATACAGTCAATCTCACCTGTAGAAATAAGTAACTTTGCCCAAGCTGTGAGGTGAGATCGTTATATTGTAGTATAGCAACAGTTTCCACTCATCAGAACCCCATAAGTGGTAAAATTAAGGAAAGAAGTATTTTGATTAAAAATTTCAAATTTTTACCCTTCCAATGCTGAGGCTACTTTCATCCAAAGCACAAGGACGCAAAGATTTTTGAAAAATCATCTAAACCCTGTCATGTTGGTATTCATCTGATAGCTCTTGTTGATTACTATCAGATGATTACCCATGTGTTAGGGTTTCAGTCATTTTTCAGGTTTTTTGCATCATTATGTAATGCCCAAATTAGCCACCAGCAGCATAAAGTTTAAAAACTCTGAGAGTTTATCTCCGAGTGTCATTCAATACCCTCTTTATATATGTGCATGTGTCTAGCAGTTCTGTCGCCAACCAGTAGAGGGCAGCACAGTTGCTCAGGGAAAGGTCTCGTACTCGCGTCATACTATCATATCATATATCAAAATAAGAGTGCTTAGCTAGAGAGAATCTGTACATACCAACCAGCATGATGTTAAACGCGTCGCCTTCCCACCTTTCTACCTACTCACAATCCTAGTGGCGCCATCATGTGGAGGGATCTGGCATTACCAGTCGTAGAAACAGTAGAATCTCCTCAGGCTATTTTATCATGTTATTTGCAAAGAGGAAATTCCACTGTACGATGCAAAGAAGTTGGTTGAACTCTTTAAAAAGTAATCAAATTAGCTGTATGGTGTAAGTTTTCTATGTGTTTCACTCCGTGTAGTTTGCCTGGCGAAGGTTGACATCAGATCGAAGTTAATCCTCCTAGGGCCTACACTGTACTCTCCATACACGCTCAGCAGTATTTTTTATGAATCAAAATAATGAATGGTTAGAGGACAAACAATCTATTTTTCTATGCCACAATAGTTGCAAATTAGGTCACGGTGGTTGCCATGGCAACCCATTTCAAGTTGCTCGGATTGGCCAAAGAAACAACCATTTTTTGCCAGGTCCCTTTAGAATCGTAGTTGGGTGGATGGTGAGGCGCCAGTATTCGAGTCTTGCTAAGTTCAGTGCATCTTCCCCAGTCTTAAAACATTAGGGAACTAAGGAACTTGTGCAATCAGATGATCGTTGTCATGACAACCTGTGATCTTTTGCACCAAATATGTAATTTAGAAGTCTATTATATGTGATCATTATTTATCTAATAAAATATATTATTCCATGAAAAATTCAACTGTAGTACCTCGTTTGGTTTGTCTTTTCTTGTCTGAACACCCTGCATAATTCTAATTCTTTTAAGGTAACTATTTGCTGTTATGGCTTTTTAGATATCTGAGAAATGTGCGACTTCTTAAAAAACAAAGAATATGTATGCTATGTAATTTATTAAGTGGAATATTTGGAACCAATTACGTAAATATATATGTATATCGACAAAAAATATTTTTTCTTAAATGGTCATCTATGTAAAATATGATAGAGGATGAAGTTTATGGTTGTCTAAGTTAGAATATAATAGTAAAAGTGATTAGAATAATAATCTGATATCAGATGAATATTTAACATTCAAAAAAAAAATTTGTACTAGACCCCTCACCCCTTTATATATTTTATGCTAATTCTATGAAATGGCTTGTGAACTCTCTTAGAAATGTTGAAATCTCCACTGGTGCACATACATACAACAACCCCACCCAGCAACCAAGCAGAAAAGGATGCTGGATTGCTCTCAATAGCATATCTATTATCAGGACTAATATTGAGGATATCAGTATAGATAGTTTCTAATATTCTTAAATGCAGTTTTGTGTAATTATTTGAGTTATGTCTTCTAGAGCCGACGGGTCACACTTCTCACAGAATCTGCGACTAGGAGTATCAATTATCAATCTATAATCATCTGATTTTAGTAGACTACCTGCATATCAGCTTTGCCATATTTTCACACATTCTTAGCAATTATGGGTAAGTATCAGATATTTGACACCATGAAATATAACGTGTTCTGCGTATAGTCATCTATAGAAGGTCCCCTTTTCTCTCAATTAGACTCATGGACTTCCAATAGGAGTCTTCAATCGCCGAGACACTATCCCACACAAGTTTGTACCAAGCCTGCTATTTTAAGTATTCAAACATTGGATCATTGATATTCGTAAATGATTTAGAAATTCTCCTAAGTTCATTTAGGCATATTGAAAAACGGATTATTGAAACGATTTTGAACATTGGTTGACAAATTATGAATATTCATGATTTAGGCTTAAGGCTTAAGTTAAGCTATATATATATATATATATATATATATATATATATATATATATATATATATATATATATATATATATATATATATATATATATTTGTAATTCATTCAGGTAATAGTAAGTTAAGGAATATGAATCACAGTGAAAGCTCTCATCGTGTATATTGAAAAACTAAGACAATCTCCCTTTGAACTTATTATCAAAGTAATGCCGAAACCTACATCGTTGTGAAATTTTAAGAGCTTTACCCAAAGAACCTGTAGATGGAGCCACTTTACTAAATGTAAAGAGTGGACAATATCATGTTACCCCATGGGTGGCGCACTTTTATTAAAAGGGGCACCCCTATTCAAAATATTTTTAGAATGGGCAACGAAACTCCCTGAAAAGTTTGAATGAAATGGGAATGTTAGAAGTGTGTGCGAACTATTGCTCAAAATAATGGAGTATGGTATGGGTATGGTGACTGCTGCCATCTATGGGAAACTCTAGGAACTACTTGAGAGACCAGTGGACCGACCATACGGAGTGATAAGAGTGGGCGATGACCATGTGGGCGCCGCTAGGGACATCTCGATAGCTAAGTGGTCTAGGGCGTAGTACACCGACACCCGCTGCCACAAGTTACGTGGCCGACACCGAATAAAGGCTTTAATATGAGAAAGTGGTCAGTAATTGTAGGTTTGGTTTATGTTTCCCCTGGTAATCTGTTTTCCTCGGTAGTAAACAGATGGCTAGTGACGATTTAGCCTAACTGCAGTAAAAATCAAAGGACGATAAAAGACAAAATTCCTAAAATGTCCATGAGGATATCTTCAAACAGAACCTGCAAATTTGTGATGAAAGCCGTCTGTAACAACTGCTTATGTAATAATCACGGTTTATGTAATATTAACCGCTTGCGTAATAAAAAATCAACTGCTTATGTAATAACAACCGCTTGCGTAATAAAAAATTAACCGCTTGTGTAACACAACCGCTTGCGTAATAAAAAATTAACCGCTTATGTAGCACCAACTTCCTTATGTAATAAACAAAATCTGCTTATGTAATAATAAACCAAATATTGAAAGAAAATAAGTTTTGTTATGGGTGTGCAATGCACAAATAAAGGACCTGCCGTTTTCAACTGCATACATGTATTAGTATCATGGAAGCAGGCACAGACGGAAAGGAGTTGTAGGTAAGCTTGTATTTATTTTATTTGATACGGGGTATTTAATTTAGTTTTGCTCAACATACCTGACCCTGTTGAAAAATGATTGGCTAAAATTCTTGCCTGTATTTACTCTTCTGTGTTTCTGATTTTAAATATATTTTTCTTTTTCTAAAATGAATTTGGCCCTACTCCGTGGGGCATTGCTGTGTTAGTTATTCTTCCATGTCATAGAATAACTAACACAGCAATGCCCCACGGAGTAGGGCCAAATTCATTGTAGAAAAAGAAAAATATATTTAAAATCAGAAACACAGAAGAGTAAATACAGGCAAGAATTTTAGCCAATCATTTTTCAACAGGGTCAGGGGTGGTCCTGATCCCAGATCAATGATGATGATGATGAATGACACTGAATGTGGATGATGATGATGATGTGGATGATGCATGTATTATGATACTGGTTAATACATGATAGAGGTGATTTAAGGAATGCAGGAAAAATAAGTTGTAAGTTGTTGTGTGTGTTTTTTTCGATTGGTCATGGATGACTGGTAAATGGATATCATCGTTCAGTTCTCATTGTGTACATTTGATGTTCAACGGGGGGGGGGGGGGGAATGTTCCAGCAAAACAGGTATTAACATCTGGTACTGATAGATGTTTAATTCACAACTCAAAATAATGGTAATTAGTTGTGTTTTTATCAATTATTCATGGATGACTGGTTGAATATTACATAAGCCGTGATTATTACATAAGCAGTTGTTACAGTCGTTTAACTTTTTGTGTTATTACATAAGCAGTCAATTTTTTATTACGCAAGCGGTTAATATTACATAAGCCGTGATTATTACATAAGCAGTTGTTACAGCCGTCCTTTTACTTATTGTATATGAGGAACGGGCAGTACCTAGATACAGGGGTGTCGTTTCAGTTTGAGGTATGACGTACACAACTTTTCGTGCTCACTCTTATTTGAAACGCCCCTTATGGCGAGCAGAGCAGTTAAGACACGCGCATTTTCTTTAAACCATCTTCGGGGCATTGTGCAGCGAGATAAATTGAGAAAAAACTTTTTTCAAATCGTTTTTATTACATGTAGTAAACATATAGACGAGTGAGATATTTTGCCTATACCATTTTGGACCTCACACGTTCAAAGTATATGCACTGTTTCTATCACATTCCAACTTGAACAGATATGTAGCAGCTCATTGAAATGAATGCGATAGATCGTTCAAAGCAATTCTTAAATATTTTTCCTCTGTTCTTCTGTAGTAAGTATCACTTTCGAATCTCTGAAAGATACATATATATACATACATACCAATGTATTAAGGACTAACCATGTTAATATGCAACATCTACCAATACAGGGTGATATTTGTATTTTTGGACACACAAGGTTAATGCCATTCCAGTTAAGGGCAATTCCTTATTTGAATGATAAGATTATATGTCAAATGTTATAAACTTTCATAAATCATTTGCAATCCTTTCTCATATCCAAAATAAAATAATACATCTATATCATTTGCTATGAGAGACCAATACTTTTTCGATTTTATTTGGCTAAATGTTCGCTTTTTAACTTAAAAAAGGCTTAGTGGTCCACCAGTCTTACGCTTATAAGATAAGTATTTTTTTATTAGTGCGATCAGCGTAATTCTCACACCGTAACACCACATTTTGCATACCGGCGCAAGTATGCCTGTGAAGTATCAGTTTTTGCCGGCAATTTTATGGACCCAAAGTCCTAACTGAATAGGTCGCCCTTAAATTTATATCATTTTGAAGAGAGAGTAGTCTAACGAATCTCTTTACCAAGATTCGTTGAAATACGTGACTTGTGCGAATTGTCATGTCTGTCCTAAAAGCAGGTTTTCCGTCACGCCGGTTCCTGTGGCAAGGTGCTGACCAGCCTGCTTCTCAGGCTGAGTTAGGTTTAATGCTATGCCGCCACCGCTTCTGGATAGGTATGATATCTCTCTCAACTTATAGATGCCAGCACAGTTTTCAGAAGTTGCAGTTTGAAACTCATTTGCGTTACGGTAGTCGTTACAGACTGCAGCTCAAGTGTGTCCTCCTTGAGGATTTATTCAGAACTAAACCTGGAGTGAATTGGTACACTCAAAATGCCTGCAGTCTTCAGGAATCGACGCCAAGGAAACTTGTGTTAAGAGTTATGGTTAGGGTTATAACCCCTGTACCCGATTCCTAACCCCAAACCTCGGTAAGGTATACCAAGATCACTAATTTCCGTGGCGTCGATTCCTGAGATCTGCGGGGATTTAGAATCTACCAAATGAAATCAACTCAGGTTCAGATCAGTGAGACCAAGGAAAGAGCCAGATAACACAGACAGCAAGTCTAGGCACTGACCGGCTGGCTTCTTGCCATTCCTCCAGACAGCCTGGCGCCAAATGGGCGCGGAGAGGGGCAGAGATTAAAGAAACAACAACTACCAATTACCCAAGCATCACTGTCCACTCGCATCTAGGAGCTTTATACAAACATAAGAGGGCCTGGATGGAATATATGTATATACACTTAACAGCTGTAACGTAGGGCGCATGATGACCACGGCGGCTGGACACCGTCCACTGAGGCCGTTAAAACCCACATGTAAATGCTATCGCTGCCATATCATCAATGCACGTGTCCCTGCAATTTGGGAGCAATAATTAACCCTTCCATTGCTGAGGCTACTTTCGTCTAAAGTACATGGATGCACGTCTTTATGAAGAACATCTATTCCCTGGCTTGCTGGTATCCACTGGATGGCTCTCATTGAGAACTCTCAGATGAGTACCCAGGGTTTCAATATTTTTTTTAGGGTTTTTGCATCATTTTGTATTGGCCAAACTAGCCACCAGCAGCATACGGTTTAAAGGACTTATACTAGGCATACAAGCAAGACCAGAATCGCCAAGTGCATGGTTCTCCCTGGACGGGGGTCTGGACCGCAAACATATTGTATAGTATAGTTCGTTGGCCATTTCTCAACGAAGTGAAGGTATTCACATACATTGAACTATTCAATACAGAATCATATACAGCAATAAACAACCCATGGAGCACATTTCTAGATAAAACTGAACTCAAACTTGAAGGGGAGCCCATGAAATGAAATAAGCAAACCTAAAATGTACAACCGAAAAATTAAAAAACGCATAATAATCTCAACCAAATGCAGGCTTTTTTTTGCTTTTTACCTTACACATTCTTTGAGGATTATGTAATTATTACATGTGTTTAAATACAATAAAACGACAAATATGTACTTATAGATGGAATAAATATCGTCTCTTTGAGAATTAAAAAAATCTCAAGTGGCTTGGCTGCCTGTCTTGAAATTCCGTGACTTGCACTTCTAAAACCGTGGCTGTTTTGCGTTCCTGGTTGAGCGGATATATAGTGCTTTGTGAAAAATTCTGTAGATATTTGTGAAGACGAGTTGCATTTTACCATATTATTTTTTCAAAATTACCAACACCAAACAAAACATAACATATGAGTTCTAGGAATTGGGACATCTATGAGCAATTCTAAAATTCCATCTTGTGTTGCCTATCGTATCATTTACATTTTGCAAACAAATGAATTCATCTTTCATTGTTGCGAATGTACATAGGAGGCATGTGTAAAGTGCCATTCCTATATAGTAATACCAGTCACCTGTACAGGTGGCTGAGAAGATCCCAATCCATCTCACCAAATAACAAGGTGGCAGTTTTTTTTCATGAATGTCATTTTCATAGGAATGGGAAATCTACACCTTTAGGGGCCTTAATTAAGCCCTTCACAGGGCAGAGAGTGAATAAGTGAGTGAATGGAAGTTTAAAGGCACATCGGCACACAAAGGCTATTTAGTGCCATACAATATTGCCAAAAAGTGGTCTTTGTCATTGTTGAAGAACAATGAAAAAGCATAATAATTCTAAGTGAAAAGAAGGGAGAGTAAGATCAGAGCCTTTGTATCCAAAGAAGACAAATTAAGGCGTCCTTTAGATGAATGGTATCCATAGACTGCTCCACACATCCCCCTACTTGTATTAGGCGAGCAGGATGCCACACCAGCTTAGGGTTCCCGGGAGGTGCCAACTCCTATTGCACACCATTGAGAAAGCCAATAGGGTCCCATATGGGGTCCCAAGGCAGTGAAGTCACTCTAACGTGGAATACACATAAGCAAAAGGAAAGGAGAACGTCAAGAAACCAAACATGTCTTTACATTGTGTACCTGATCAGTCTAAACTCTTCGCTAAGTCAACGCTATCTTTTCTACTTGAGGCGTGTGTTCAGGCGTTATGGATGTTATCTCTTATCTCGTTCACTTCATTGGACACTACTTTCATTCTCAAATCTGAAGGAAAAGTACGTCTGTCTATCCAATATATATATATATATATATATATATATATATATATATATATATATATATATATATAAATATATATATATATATATATACATATATATATATATATATATATATATATATATATATATATATATATATATATATATATATATATATATATATATATATATATATATACATGTATATTTATATATATTCCAGGTTCGCTGCTCGCGGTAGATCTGTGATAATCCCACTGCACAGAATAAAACCACCTGCTCTCTGTTTCGGTCACATGCAGAAGATCATAGCTTATCCATGACAATTACTCAATCTATATTGAAATGGGTTGACTGTATGCATTTTGGGGAAAGGCATTGACTGGCACACGATATACGACATTAGAAATATATCGCGACATGAGTATACCAGTTCTGCATACTGATTTGAATACAACTTGAATAAGATCCTTACCTATTAGTTAATACCGAAATTAACCAAAATGTCTGCGGTGAATATATGTATGCATGTGTGTGAGGAATTATAATATTGATCATTATCCAAAAACGAAGGGACCCTGGATGCCCAATGTATTTTACGATATCGTCAACATACCGAATCGTTAAGAAAAGTTCGGTGTCAGGTATTATCGAAATAATGCTAACCCTTATGCTGCTGGTGGCTAATATGGCCTATACAAAATGACGCAAAACACCTGAAAAATGATTGAAAACCTGATACACAGGTACTCATCTGAGAGTACTCAGCAAGAGCTTTCCAATGAATACCAACATGATAGGTTTTAGATGGTTTCCAAGTCTATGCATCCTTGTGCTTTTGATAAAAGAAGCTGTAGCATTGGAAGGGTTAAGATTTTTGTGTACGTATACCGTCATTAAAATATATACATACATTGGAAGGGTTAAGATACCTACTTATGGACGGATTGTGGAGGGGATCTTTCTTAGCCCCAGTGAATCATTACGTGTCTGGGAGCACACTGGTCGCTCCCCGGCCGGCATCAGGACTTTTCTGCTGAGAGACACATCTCCCTACGTATGGCTATCCGTGGCCGGCACTTGACCTCTTGACACTTGACCCCACTCGCTCAGCCTCGACCATTAGACCTCATATTAACATCCTAATCAACTCATCTACACGGGATCTGCCGTGGCCTAGTAGTTACGATGCCCCTCCACCAAGCGTTAGTGCGCCGGAACGAGTCTCCGCCGAATCCTCACAAGCGGGTTGGCCTGGTCGCTTTATAAATGTGCTGCGTTTTGTGAGGTCTGTCTCTGGTTCTTATGCAATTGGAAAACCCATTGGATCTCTTCGTGAAGGGAGGGGTATTTCTTCTCGATTCCGGATATCTATATCGTCGCGATGTGCCTTAAGCTTTTGAAAGCGACACGAAAAAACCCATTCAACCCATCTGGCTACGGAGCCCCGCATAGGAGTCATAATACAGCAAAATAAGGAACAAACTACTCTAATTCTCCTACTACAATGGCCCCGATGGGGATAAGGACAAGACGAATGCACCTTATTTGAAGTATCTTTTAAATTTAAACTCGTCCACCATAGGATTTCTCTTGTAATGTTATCATGCACCTTATTTTGAAAATTTGATAAACATAACGTTAAAAGAGGACCACTTAAAGCCGTCCACCATAGGATATCCCTTGAAATGTTATTATTCTGCTAATTTCATCCTGAAAAAACAGGTGCAAAACGAACTTAACCATTTAATGGAGAGTCGTATAGCTAGTTTGTTCTTTGTCTGCCTGTCTGACAACAGGACACATACCTTGGCAAGAAGCTACGAGTTGTGTGTGGGAACTCGATATGTTTTCTCGGCCTGTCGCATCACAAACTTTTCATTGATGGCCTTTTCAATGTTAGATCTTTCTCAACAATAGTGATAAGATATGTTCGCGACCACGTATTCCAATACAGAGGTGCTTCCGAGGTTCATTCATTTGAAATCCGTCGAGAAAAAGGTAACAACAACTACTAAGTAGACCCCATACGTTTCGGTATCATATGCGTAATTGGCGAGCAATGCATTTCAATCAATGACCTGCAACCTTAGATGAATAAAAGAATGCCACATCTAAGCTACAACAAAAGCTATGGTAGGTTGAATGAGAGTCTAAGAGTAGGAATAAGAGAGAATCAGGGCATACATCGTGAACTTTCATAACTAAGTAGGCCCCTTAAAATTTAAGTGTCGTGATATGCGTATGTCGAGCTATGTATTTCAATCTACGACCTGCAACAAAAGCTCTGGTAGGTTGCATGAGTGCCTAACAGTAGGAATAAATAAGTGAATGCTTCAGAGCACACGTCTTGAACGGTGTCTTTCTTTAGATCTCTTGCTATCTTCTTATTCCTGACTTACACCCTCCAATCCGTGGTGGTATAACATCTATGATATCTACATGATCGTGTAGACAAATGCCGCAGACCGACGTCCATATGATCGATAAATGAGAGGGGAAATTCAAATCCCCGATCACGTGACGGCTGCTGGCGAGTGCGTCATCGTTGCAGGAACCGGCGGCGGGCCTGGAGAGAGAGAGAGAGAGCGAGAGAGAGAGAGAGCCAGGGAGCGAGCGAGCGAGTCAGCGCCGCTGTCCCCTAGACTACCCGCCAATGACTGACGAGTGAGCGCTCTACTCTACGCCAGATAGCTAGTACTGGTACTACTACTCTTGTAACACACGCGGTCGGACCAAGTTCATGCCTCCCCGCCACTCTTCTATCGGCTTCTTTCGGATACTACTATTGCTACTGCTACCTACTACCCGTGTGACCGGACTTGGCGGGACTGTACAGGTCAGTGCCCTCTCCTCTATATTGACTCGCAGGGATTCCTGCTAGTACTAAAATAATTGTTGTTGGCGGCACTTGTGTGGTGTATTTGTTACAGGGTCACAGATTATGCATGATAACTTGTCCATGGTCATCATGCAATGTCCGCATGTGTATTGTGCATTTTCAAAACTACAATCGATGTTTGTCTGAAACACACGATGCCACCCATAGCGTATAGGAATTTCGCCGCTGGTACATGCATTCATCGGACAAGTAAAGTTTATCTTTCTAAATGGTGCATGCTTATATCTTGCATTAATAGTAACCTCGGCATTGTCAGATAGCTTGAACACACCAGGATGGGGCCTTAGCGTGTTGCGTTTTCCGCCATTCCAGACTAAATCATGTTTGCCACTACTCAATAGTGAGTTGCAAAAGGTTGATGTAAGCGGGATAACCATGAAAACCACAGACCAACCCAAAGTCACTGGTCACTTCCCCAATGCCAGCCGGAAGTGGAACTCTAACCCTAGACCCTTTAGGGAGGTGTGAAGCTGCATGCAGCTGGACCGCAATGCGCTAGGCCGCTCCGCTATTGAGGCAGCCCGCAGAAAGATAAATCAAGTTTGACGCATTCCAGTGTAGCAAGGGCACTTATTCTCAAGCGGACATTTTAAATGTCCTGGAAATGACTATAATATCATCATATCTACCAAGCAAAACCACAGGCCGAAAACAATGTAGATGAAAGGGTATGCATCTTGCTGAGTGGTAGTGGTGCTGGTTATGGTTGGCAGGCCGTCTTTGATATTAGGTCAAAGTGTTGATTTGATTTTATTTTATTCGGTCTAGTAAGATGTGTATTACATAGCATTTGGCACACAAAAAATCATATGCTAGTATAACTGTGACTAGATGGAGAGTCATCAACTGCTATGCAATATAATTCTAACCAGACACAGGATATATACACTAAAAGTTAGAATCTTATTTCCATAGTGGTCTCAGTCTGCCCAGAGTCCAATGTTCATGTACAGTAGAATCGTGGACGCTGTTGAATGCTCAGTAGAGGAGGAACCCTTTCCTCTGAAATCGTTTTCAAAAGCACGCATTTGATTGCATCGCACACAAACTATGGGGTTTCTTGGTTTTACCTCGTAAAAAAACAATGGTGTTTGTCGACATGGCCAAAGATTTTGAAATCTGATGCTAGCCGAAACGGTTTGTCTATACAGACCATTCAGTGTATTTCTTACTTTTCATATAGGCCTTTATAGAGCTCTGTTCCTAAACAGTGCTATACTAGTACTCAGATCTTATGTATGCCCACCAGGTCCTGATTGCTCCAGTAGTTGTATTATGTTGTATGTCTATTGGCTGTTCTTGCAATAAATAGAACAAAGTCATACGTGGTGCAATACTATCAGTAGTGTTTTTCTGAACTGAGGTGTCCTTGTACACGCAACTAATTTTCTGCGTGTACATAGACGCATTCCGTCACTGCTCATGAAGGCTTTCGCAGTGACCCCTGCTTGCCAATACCTTATATTCATCAGTATCGTGGACTTAGCCGGATAGCTGCTTTGTTGTTGTCAACATTGGCTCAGGGCTTTTTTGTCGACAATGTTGTACACCGGTATCGTTGGCAAAGCTGTAGGTATTGTCCCCACAGGGAAACTAGAGTATCTAGTTGCAGTACATTACAGTAAGGAATCTGCTAGTTGGGTGGCTGTGACGGCCTGGGAGCCAGCCTTGCTCTGAGAGTGTCACAGGCAGAGACCCTTTACTTGACGCTGGACAGACCACCAGCAAGCTGTGTCGTGTCGTGTTGGGACTCTGATCTCTCCCAGTGACGAGCAGCAGCTTGGGGCAGCAGGGGGTACTACCATTACTGTACATGCAGCTTTCTCTCTCTCATGAACCCTCCAAGTTACCAGTAGCTGGGGGCAGGGGGAACCACCAATACTGTATATACAGCTCTCTCTCTCTCTCTCTCTCTCTCTCTCTCTCTCTCTCACACACACACAACTGGTATTTTCCTTTAAAAGGTAACCCCTTCATGAAAGAAAAAACAAATGTTATGCCCCACATCGATTTATTCAAACACATTTACTATGTAACCTCAACTATCAGTAGCTGGCGGCAGGGGGAACCACCAATACTATACACACTTCCAGGGCCTCTCTCTTCTGTGTGTGATACTTTCCTAGCCAGCTATCATTGCTATTACTACTAGTACTGTTGCTGCTGCTGCTGCTGCTGCTACTACTACTACTACTACTACTACTACTACTACTACTACTACTACTACTACTACTACTACTACTACTACTCTTCCTGTTGCTGCTACTTCCAATACTACTACTACTACTACTACTACCACCACCACCACCACCACTACTACTACTACTACTACTACTACTGCGACTGCTGCTGTTGCAGTCTATCCGTGTATTTCCAGTATTAAACACTACCATCGTTCGCTGTCTTTCGCTCACACACGGTGTCTGCCTGTGTGAGAAAGCTTGCACTTACGACTTATTGGAAGTGATTGTTGCTTGAGGGAAGCCTTCTGGCCCAGCATCTGACTCCTAATCGACCCGTGTACGCCTAAGCAATAGCCAGAACAAGATGGACAAGTTCTCTAATACACCCTGATCGGTCTATGGTCTCCTTAGAAATTCCTATGTATTTTACCATTTTTACCAGCAATAAGAATAGACATTGAGTATATTTTGATCAAACATATTTGTATAAATGCGTGTAGTAACAGTTACTCTTCTAGTCTAGCGATTACAATAATTTAATGTGCTATAAAGAGGACATGTGAGAATGACGTACCTTTCATCTTCAATATTTTCTCGCTTAGAAACCCTACCGTGAAAAATCTTTAACCCTTCCAATGCTAAGGGTACTTTCGTCTAAAGCACAAGGATGCAACGATTTTTGTAAACCATCTAAACTCTGTTTCATTGCTATTCATTATATAGATCTCACCGAGTACTCTCAGATGCGTACCCGTGTGCCAGGGTTTCAGTCATTTTTCAGCATTTTGCGTTATTTTGTACACACGTATTGGCAAAATCAGCCACCAGCTGCATTGGAAGGGTTAATGAACTGCTAATACCTGGTAGCGACCTTTTTCTAAGACAAGAGTGAAACACTAGATCTTGATTGGCCTAGCCTATGGTGTTGAGCTCTGAGTAGATGCACTATAGTACTAGTGTATGTATAAGGTTCAGCCTGAGATTATTTGTTTAGGGTTTTTGTGAGACATCAGTTTTACCCATACTTGACCATGTTGATCTTCCTTATTTACACAAGTTTAAAGTCACTGAACTTGCCCAGCCCCTCCTCCCCCCCCCCCCTCCCCCCCCCCCCCCCAATAGAATTGCACCTAGATAAGGGTAAAAGTTCACCAATTCCAACAAATGAATTCGGTTCACGTTGGCCTAATGGTGCCTTTTTAAAATGTACAATTACCCCACTTGAAAGGCTGCTAACTATTATTGCTGCTTAATGATGATGTTGGGGCACAGCAGGATGAATTATACATCCATTTGAAATCTACAAATTCCATCGATTTTTTGTGCGAAAAATAATCACTAAAATAAGTTTGAAGAATAACGACACCTGTCATGAGTGACGTCACACAAAGATTAACGTAGCACTGTAATGTGCTGAGAGTAAATACTACCAACAGCTTATGAACTATCAGCCTTTTGTACTTTCTACCGATTGGTCCATAGGTGAACAATTTAATTTACTTATATCAGATGCTGAAAATTCGTATTAGATGGTCAAACAATGTTTCGCATGATTACGTAAATTTCAACCAATCAGGTTGCTTGCTTTCCCTCACCTCCTTCATTATAGCTTTGCAAATGTAATCTTCTGCTTAATTTGCAAATCGGCCTATTTTACTGCCGCGAGTAAATGGTCCCGTAATTTAACACTGAGACGACACAACTAACTGGTTCGTAAATTATTTGCCGTGGCAAATAACTTTCAAATGAATATTGGAAAAAGAAGAGGAATCTATGGAGAAAAATATCAAGTGTTTGCTACAGTAATTGAGAACATCAAGACTTCAAGGTACGCTTCTGTCAATCACTTCTGCAGACATGACTATGTCTATACTGAATGATTCAATGAATTGGTCATTGACCTAGCTTGGCACCTGGTCCTTATTTTGAAAACATGCCTATCAAACGTACGTGATTCCAATGGACGGAGCTGTTTTGATTCATAAGTAAAGTAGATTAATCTCATCAATTATTTTGACAACATTCTGCAAAAAGTTGTTGCCATTGGTTACTGCAGGATATTAATATTACTTAATGCGGATTACATGTTACAGACACTTGGCCCATGGCGTTTAACCCATCTATTCTTGTACCGCCCCATCAAATTCGGGCTGTTTTGGTAATAGCTTTCGTCCAAATCTTCTGTAACCCTTCCAGTGCTAAGGCTATTTTCATCCACAGCACAAGGACGTAAAGATTTGAAAATTTGAAAACCATCTAAACCCTGCCATGTTGGTATTAATTGGAAAGCTTCCATTGACTACTAACATATGAGTATCCATTTGCCAGTCATTTTTCAGGTTTTTCGCATCATTTTGAATTGGCCAAAATAGCCACCAGCAGCATAACGGTTAATAGAAATGTTAGAAAGAGAAATGTGACCTGACGCCATCCAACAAGTCTTCTATAAATGTATGCTGAAGATATGTTTAATTCTAGAATTATTTTCAAAAGTATCGGAGAACCAGACGTTTTTATGATATGCGTTGAATTACTAGAATGCATGGCATTACCAATAGAGACGTCATGGTCTCATGGTACGATTACAGCGACTGTCAACCCCCATACTCTCGCGTGTGCTAAAATGTTTACGGTGGTAGCGGCTTCCTGCACCTTTTAACGCGGACATAATGTGAAGTGTCAAGATTGATTCTTATGATAATCATTAAAATAACAGCTTCCGAAAGCTGGGGAAATTTTCCTGGTCCAGTGCCACGAGTGGTTTGTCCTGAAACACCTCTCCCGTACGACAGGGGTCCTTGGGGTCTGGCTAGAATGAATTACACGACCGTGCGACCGTAACCCTCTAGGTTGTGTTCAGTTATGATAATAATAATGATAATAATAATAATGATAATAATAATGATAATAATGGTTATGTTAATAATAATGATTATCATTATTATTATTATCATCATCATTATCATTTATAGTAGTAGTAGTAGTATTAACTACAACGTTAAGAAATATATTTATGCACGTACAAGACAAAATAAACAAATAGATACTACATATATAATGTTATGAAAGGGTTACCTATGATGTAAATGGTGAGGATATGATGTATGCTCACCAAAAGCAGATGACGGTTCCGCAAAAAAGGTTCCACTTACGTCAGTATCAACACTTATAGTAGAGATTTTATGAAATGGAAGGCTAACAATGTCAAGGGTTACTCGTATGAAATCGTCTTGTCTGTATACTTCTCAAGTTCATAAGTGAAAGCATCTTTTTTTAGCCGAAGTATCTTCATCTAATTCATTTGAGAGATATATGTCTCTGTTTTACGCTTGCTCTCAAGCGTTCTGTGTCTAAAAATAGAAGTGCTTAGTGACTTTTATCTCGCAAAAATTCTTTTTGCAGCGGCGTCGGCAATCACTCGACATAGCCAACACTTAGCAGAGATCTTTATTATCGTCGCGGTCTGAGAAATGTGATCAAAATATGTAGAATACGCCGTTTGTTGTCATCAATTACAGTAGAGCTTCTCCAATGACGTGGTTTGAGGTGTCGAGACGTTCTAACGAGAGTTCCCTCGAAGCCTCGCGAGAATGTGGGAGATAACATGTGAGGATGATCTGACAAACGGGCATTAACCATGTACGCTCCAAAACAAGGAGACTGCGTTATTCCGTTTGAGTGGTCAGTAGCGAATTTACCGCAAATATAATCCTCTCATGTGGCAATTCTATGTAGTACCACTTAACCAAATAGAAGGCCACATATCCTTAGGTAGGTGCGAGCATTCACTTTTATCACCTGCTCTTCTGTGATTCTCGAAAGGGGCACACCTTATGGTGTGCAATAGGAGTTGGCACCTCCCGGGGAACCGTAAGCTGGTGTGGCACCCTACTCGCCTTATAACAGAATTGGGATGTGTGAATCTGTCTATGGATACCCTGCATCTAAGTTATACCTTGGTCCTCTTTTGATCTGAAGGCTCGACTCTTACTCCCACTCTTGTTCTTCTTTCACCTAGAATAAATATGCTTTGTCATTGTTCCCCAACAATGACAAAGGACCACTTTTTGCTTATATCTTATGGCACTAAATGACCTTTGTGTGTCGATGTGCCTTTAAACACTTATTCATTCATTCAGTCTGTGGATTCTCGATGCTGATTTGTCAATAGGTGTCACATCTGGAGCTGTAGATCTACACCATGTAGATCTTATATCTTACCTCTAAAATTCAACAGTACCGTTTGATGCACCAGCATAATTGATATTACCATTATATTCTGTGGGCATATAGGGGCCTGGTTAACTGCAACATTTAAAATGTAGGCTTAACTTTCTTCATCGATATCTGCAACTCTGATGGCACAGGAATGATATTTGTTCACCGTTATATTTTGTATTGAAAAATTGAAAGTTATTTCGAAAGTCTATGAGATGTATTTTTACCATGGAAGACCAGTTGATAAATTCGTTACACCCTGTTTTAAAGTGCTGTCCTATCTGCAATCCACCCCCAGTCATCTGTATCCCACTGGGCTCTGCCTCGTGAGATATGGATGGGTATCAGGTAGTGATAATCCGATGATCGATTATAATCGATCATCGGATCAAAAGGGTTCCGATTTTGATTAATCGATCCCAAAATTTGGCATTGATTATGATCAGCATGTATTTTGACTAAGTTTTTCACCAAAAACAGTACCAGAAAATGTCCTAAATATTACTTCCTTGGCGGCACAAATAGCTAATAAGTGCTGCTAGGATGATAGCGTGCGCAACTGAACTGATTGTGATCGATCATCGATCAGTTGTATCCAACCAATTATCGATCATGAAAATCCGAGCCGATTCCTATCACTAGTATCAGGTCGTACCACACTTTCAAAAAAGGATAACTAATGTTATCATTAGCTTCAGTCTGAATCTCGCTGCTGATTGGTCAATGTGTTTGTTATACTGGACTTTTCACAACATTCATTGTTAGGAGCCCTGACTATTTACTAGTATCCTGTTGTACTGGACTTTTCACAACATTCATTGTTAGGAGCCCAATATTTATCCTGTATTTGGATTCTAACGATGCTTTTCAAAATGTTCATTGCTAGGAAACTAATATATATCCTACTTCTGGTAGTGCCATGGCAACCGTTGTTGGGCATATCACGGCAACAAAGAGAGTTACGAATAGCGGCCACTGCTCAATCGCAACCCGCTAAAAATTGTTTTAGGTCTTAAAATACTATTTGCACTTTATAATCGGCCAACATGGTGTGTGGCTGGAAGATGCTAGGAAGAAATTAAGATGGATTTAAGTATGTAACTCCCGACTTTAACTGAGGAATCGGTCGATCTGCCTGATCCAGTCGAGTGTATATTCAGCGCTGCTTGGGAGTTGAAATGAGATGAGAGTGAAACTGCCACCAAGAATGGCTCCAGGTCTAGCAGTTGCTGCCGCTGAAAACTGCAAAAAAGCTGAAAACTTATTTGTGCTTATTGTAATTCAAATGCTGATGATAAATTCAGTATCTTCGTTGCGAAAATGGCATACGGCTTTGTGCTACGGCCTCGTGTGACACAGCTGGCTTGTCGCCGACATCTGGCCGTATACCATTTTTACAACCAAGATAGCTACTAATATGACTACTACTACTACTACTACTACTACTACTACTATATATATGTGTGTATATATATATATGTATATATATATATATATATATATATATATAAATATATATATATATATATATATGTGTGTGTATGTATATATATTTCTCCTTTAAAGGTTGCATTCCAATTTCATGCATATACTGCATGCATATACATATACTATATAAAAGGTCCTTTGATTTAAAAACCATTCGCTCTCATTTTACGCCTCAAGACGACGTATTGGACATGAATGGGTCGGAGATAAGCAGATGATAGGATTTCAAGGATCGTGGATTCATGCGTCCCATTTCCACAATCTAGCCAATAAGTAGTTCAGTCCTTTGAAAGGATTTGATCGACCATGGTATATGCCCCCTAGTGAAGCTTGTTGCTAGATGCTCCATCATAGGTATAGCAGTAGCAGGGATTGGAAATGCCCTGTCGTCGGATTATGTGCGCTCAGCATAGCTAGGGGTCTGATTATGGAACCCATTTCCGCCCGGTGATGTGAGGAGACCCTCGTAGCCAATGAAATGCAGGCAGCAGGTCAAGTCACGTGATGTGGAAATAGCGAGCCGGCTCTGCTTGGTGTCAGACATGGAGTTAAATTTTTTCTCAATTTTCTGCTATTTTAAGGATAGATTGTGATTGATTAGCCATTTGTTAGTGTAGGAATCCCTGACTAATCTCAAGTCACTGACGCCTTTCTCACATACCTCAGTTTGGATTTTGGAATTTCGTTTATCATTATTTTCCGCCACATGAAGGCTAAATCATGGCTTGTGAATTGTTTATGGTGGATGCGTTAATCGGAGTACCAAGAGACTGAAAACAATCCACTTATCACAAGTCACTGGCAACTTTCTCATGTTTATATAATTCTACCCTTTGGCCTATAGCAGCGTTGATCAGTCTGCAGTACCAAAACGGCACTTTATGTGTTGAAATGCCTTAATGCAAACATTCTTTCATTTATTGCAATACCATATACCACTCGGCCAACGGGGCGGCCCCCGCTGATAGGAAAGTCATATTAAAGGGCAAATGCACCATCAGAATGATTTAGGCTCAAAACGAGCCTATACGTGTCACCTTTCAAATAAGACCTCCCCCGAACATGTCCTCTTCAGCACTACTCAGTTATAGCTTACATAAGTGACCAAGTAACAGGCCAGAGACAGCCATAGGGGGGCGTCCATGTATCCCAAGATGCACTCTGTTTTTGACCTCTTCTAAGCACCAGCCTGTGTCACCAGTGCTTAAGAAATAACAGTAACAGGGGGCTGGGCTCCCCTTTCCTGCTTAGATTTTCATTCCTGGCTTTCAAGTTCACTGTTGTCACAATTCCCAAAGATTGAACTTCTTCAATTTTCTATTGTATATTCCAATTATCCTTGGAAGTTATACTATGTGGCTTGTCTTTGATTTGTAGCTTATTGTTGGGTAGAAACCATGACTTCCTAACTACTATGAAATCAGTTTGTGCTAATCACTTACAGGAAATTGCAACTCTTGTGTCAGTTAGCAGTTACTCATGGGAATAGTGTAGGACTTATTAGTATGTGTATTCCTTCACTTCCTGTTATCAAGATGCTATCTTTGAGTAAAGAACCTGGCACCATTGAGTAAAGGATCATGTGGGTCTAAGGGATAAGTTCCCTAGGTGAGTCAGATATTTCCATTTCTCCAAATTCCTGAATCGCTCAATTCTGCCATACTATGTAAGTTTTACTTCTTGAAGTCTTATTTGCTTCCAAAATTGTGATCAGGGATGAGCCAGGAATAAAAATTAGCAAGAAAGGGAAAGCCAGGCTTCCCTGCTACTGCTATCTCTTAAACACTTGTGACACAGGCTGGTGCTTAGAAGAGGTCAAAAACAGAGTGCATCTTGGGATGCATGGAGGCCCTCTATGGCTGCCTCAGGACTGTTACTTGCTGAAATTCTGTAAGCTATAACTGAGTAGTGCTGAAGAGGACAGGTTCGGGTGAGGTATTATTTGAAAGGTGACATGTATAGGATCATTTTGAACCTAAATCTTTCTGATGGTGCATTTGCCCTTTAAGCATCATTTCCTCGTGTGGCTGTCTGAAGGTTTAGAGCGTGTTCTCTTAGATTATTTTAGGAAGTAACCCCTTCATTTTAGAATGCTTTTGACAATTAACAAGGAAATAACTTTTAAACACGAAGATTATTTGAAGAGAATTTGTTGGTTGGGTTTTGATCACCATTTCACATTCAAATATTTTTCAAAAGAAGCATTCGTCAGATAGATATCTTCGAATAAATCTGGCTCTTTCTTCCGCTAGTCTTGGCGACACCAGATGACTCCTGGAAGCCGAGTCAGGGAAGAGACAAGTCGTAGAGATAAGAACGGATCTCATTCCGCGTCGGCGAGATGTTTTCACCATTAATGAAATAGTTTCTTCGATATGCATCGTCCATAAACAATAAACCCACCACACGATTCGTCCCATTTGCGTGCCGGTTTATACCCATGCTATATACGGCCTTAGATATGGGGGGAGGGGGGAACTTTCTATTTCCATAATTGATGGATCTTCTGATATTGAGGGGATGGTTTATCAATCCTTAAATAATGGCTAGTGTATGAAATTAAGTTGACATGATATGTGCCCGTTAAAATGTGTTACATTTTAGGTAAGGTATGTTTATCTGATAGTAAAGTATATCAGATTTTTGTAAAAAGAATGAGGTAAAAGTAAATGCATTGCAATGCTAGTGACCATGCTTATCATATCAACACAGAATCATCATGAGTATCATGGAACAATGCCAAGGTATGCCTTTATAGCATTTTGCTATAGATCGTAGTCTACATTTTAAGTTTCGTTTTTGCATAGTCACTGGAAATTATTACGTGGCATTTTTGTTTTGTTTACATACGTGCTTTGCACTTCTAGGGCCCAAAGCACCTCCACGTTAAGACGACCGAGAACCCCCCCCCACCCCTCAGGATTCTGAGCAACAGATTTTGATGAAGATTCATGGACAATTCTTTAAAACGTTAATTGGACACTGAGATAGCCATCTTAGTATATGTCAATCACAAAGTATGTTAGATAAGGGCAATGCGGCTATTACATGTGGCATGTCAACCTGCCCTGGGTCGAGTGGATGCCTTCTCTGTAGTGCAAGTTATATTGATGACACATTCTTTATGTACTCTGTGCAATGGTTACGATTGGCCACCACGAAACACTTTGGAACCTATGGATATAGGGTTGAAATGAGACCAGAAGCTTGTTCCATATGATAATGATATGATAACAACGATGACCATACTACTACTACTACTACGATTGATAATGATATTATTATTATTAATAATAATAATAATAATAATAATAATAATAATAATTAATAATGATACTGATAGTAATACATTCAGGCACTAACTATTTGCACTTTATTAGTTGTATAATAATAATGATTATGATAATGACAACACTACATTTCGACACAGATATCAGCAACGGCATCCTTATCATCGATGAATTATTACTGCCCCAATTACCATCACTGTATTCACCACCATCATTATTGAGGTATGATCCATACCATTCCAACCTAAGAAATTTCTCTATCATCTTGGATTTAAGGTGCTGCCTCAGATTAGTACGAAACTGACTGACCTTAAGTATTGTGCCATTGAGGCACTACAAGTTGGAATAAAATGCTTTACACTGAAATGTTTAAAATGAAAAGGCTGCTGCAGCCACAAATATTGACAATTATTTTTCTGTTGAGCAGCTTCCAGATATATCTTTTTTATTTTCAGCAGAGTGACATGCTCTATATTTAGCTATTGACAGGTTTGAGACGGCAGATGATGATGATGAAAGGAATTTTATCATTTTCTCTGATTCAAAGTCTGTCCTTCAAGCCATTTGGGGCCGAGAGTGGATGCTACTCTTGTCCTTAGGGTGCTGGAACGTCTTCATTGGCTAGTACAGTACCATGACAAAAGAATATTATTTTACCGGATCCCTAGTCATGTTGGCATTTGAGGTAATGAGAAGGCGGATGCTGCGGCAAAAGCAGGCCTATTGAGAAGAGTTACAAATATCCCCATTCCATATGGTGTTTTTAAACAACACATCAATGGCCTTTCAAAGCGCAAATGGCAGTCTTACTATAGAACGAAGCAGTCAACAACAAATTACAAGAAATTCTTCCTCAGCTGGGTCTGTGGCCTGAAGGTTTCAGAATCATTAGGAAATATTGGGCTCCTAATAATGGACGTTGTCAAAAGGATTGTTAGGATCCCAATACAGGTTTAATATTGGACTCCTAACAATGAACGTTTGGAAAAGCATTGTTAGGATCTCATTACGGTGCCGTACAACAAACAAAGTGACCAATCAGATTCAGAGTGGAGCTGATGATAAATGCACACAAAGACACACACATACACTTGATAATTCCGCACTGCATTGTTATTGTGATTAAGACGTCATAGATGATGGTCCCCCTGTTGCCGAGAGAAGTGGTAGGGTGTATCAGATAGCGTGAGACGAGTGAAGTTCTTAGGGGAGAGTTGCGAGGGATGGCTCGGCGTAGCGCCACCTCACCCTCAACTGAACGGCGTGCAAAGCTGTCAACAGTCCTAACCTATATCTTGATTAGAAGCTATCAGGCCAAGATTAACGCGGCGGATCAGTTGAGGAGTTGAGCCTGTCGCCTCTATATATACGGAGTGTGGGAAATTGGAATGCTCGGAAACTGAAACTGACGCTGTGTCTTTTTCATGCCGAACAGGCACTCAGCTGCAAAAGGATGGGATTAGGAATTCTGGATTTTAAAAAGTTCATTTTATTGTCACCTGTTATGCCATGTTAAGGCTTAATTGTGACTAGCCAGTTTTCAAATACGTCAGAAATCGATGTACCCACGTAATCCACCGACTAGCCCTGATTAATTGGCATTCTCATATTTTAAGGTAGTTTCATCCCCGGGAGCTTTGACCGTGGCGAGAGACAGTGAGCCGCCGCAGCAGAGCATAATATATTCTCATGCCCACTTTAGTTATTGGGGCAAGTTGTAAAACGATGTTCGCGATCAAAGTTATGCCAAACCCTTTTTAACGTATGGTGTGACAGAGGCGGAAACATTTTGATATCTCGGCAAGATTTTAGTACATATTTGAGTGAAAGTTGCGTTTCTTTTTTCTATTGACGTTTAACAACATCTTTTCAAATATCTTCCAAATATTGCAATTATTATTGACTACTTTTGCACTCCAGCGGGATGGTTAATTAGGTTATTAAACGCTTAGTACATATCACGACCTTTACGATTAGATCCAAGGGGTCTTTTAGCTGCGAATTCAAGTGACTGTCTTACCCACAAAGCCAGGTAGTATACAGTGCTAATTAATTCCTGCACTAAATGTGTGGGCAGCCCTTGCATAATATACGACTGCACGCCCGGTTGCCATCCAGTTTAGACCAACGCCTTAGACCACTCGGCCATGAGGGCAGGCCCGTAGGTACATTAAAGGTCGTGGCGGCAGTGGTGAAGTGAGTCATCAGTGTACCCAGCAGGGGGCCGGCCGACCTTGCAGACATATCAAATGTTATCTAGATATGGATCAGATTTTAGGACACGTTGATGTCCGAGCGCTCTAATATGAAATGCAGGCTGGGGGAACACACGGGTCTGGGCAAAGGAGCAAGGGCGGTGCGCTTGTGCAACATGGCTTGACTGCACTACAACGCTATTGCTTTCAGCCAGCACGCTTCTCAAGAATTATGAAATATTATCCAGAATAAAGTATGTGTGAGAGAATATTCGGGTGGCACAGAAATTGCAGGGAGGTCAGAAAGGTGGCGACACTGTAGCCAGGCTGACAATAGAGCAAACAAACTGCCTAGTGGAATCCGCCGATGGAATGTGAGAATAGAGACCGTTTTAACCCTTTCAATGCGGAGGCCACTTTCGTCCAAAGCACAAGGATGCAAAGATTTTTGGTATCCATTGGATAGCTCTAACTTTGTACTCTCAGATGAGTACCCATTTGCCAGGGTTATAGTCATTTTTCAGGATCATTGCATCATTTTGTATTGGCCAAACTAGCCACCAGCAGCATAAGGGTTAACCACATCGTGCACAGAGCACCCCGGGAAAGAGTCGTCTGGAACTGTCACACTTTTGAGTTCGAAATTTGCAATGTTGTATTTCGACGCTTTTTCTGTCATATTGCGGCTAAGTCGTGACTAGCCAGTTGTAACTAATGGAGGAAACCGGAGTACCCGGCAAAACTACCACCTAACCCCAAGTCACTGGCAATTTTCTCACATGCCCCGGGTGGAATTCGAACCCTGACAGTGGTGAGAGACAGTACGCAGTCAGAGTGGCAACGCCGTAGACCAAATGGCCATCAGGGAAGGCCCATGATACTTTTGAGAACAACTTAGGAATAAAACATAAATGGTCAAACTTTTAAGGAGAGTTGTATTTCGGGTTTCCTAGATAAGCACTTTCCCAAATATTTCCTAGATAGAGACTCATCAAAGACGTAGCACTCCCCCCAAAATGCCCGTTGGAACCACAATAAGGGTAAATGGGTTAATGGGGTCGACAGAAGCGACGCTTGTTTGAGGAAGCCCACCTATTTATTTGTTCGGTTTTTCATGTCATTCAGGATAAGAATCATATTAAATCTAAAGAAATGTTATCTATGCTATGTGTGTGCTTTGAATGAGCATTGAAGGGGATGTCATTTCTAAGTGCAAGTGCAGATGGATGAAATAAAAAGGAATTTGATAGGAAAACAATCAAAATGATAATAATGATAATAAAAATGATATGTGAAGTTATTATCAATGTTATCATTTTCTTTATTATTATTATTATTATTATCATTATTGTTATTATTATTATTATTAGTTTCATTATCATTATTATTATTGTAATAATTCATAGTTATCATCTTTATTATGATAACCGTTACCCATGCATCATATCATCAACAATTACTTGACAAATAGTTTGATGAACAAATAACTGATATCGTGTCACACTTTTGCGTAGCCAAATCATGTATCCCTAGCTTATATCCATGCATACCAACATACGAGCGATTATAGTTTTTACGCTTGCAAACACCAGTCACGGCACTCTCTGTTATTTTTCCATACCATTGGTATAAATTAATAATAAGTTATTTTGTTTCCTGTTCTCATATACTGTACATGTATGATTGTGTAGCTGAATGTTACAACAAATAAACATACTACTACTACTACTACTACTACTACTACTACTACTACTACTACTACTGCTACTACTACTACTACTTCTACTACTACTACTACTACTACTACTACTACTTCTACTATTATTAAATGACCTATGATTCAGGCTTATTGGTCAGTCTATTTATTGGATAGCACCAGTTATTCAGGACTTTTGAAATGTTTGAAGGATCCACTGTTAATCGTTATGTGTCATTTGCGTGTGGCCTATCGCCATCAGAGCTCGGCGTAACTGTGTCCCACATACCTCAGCTGCATTTAAGGAACTTTTGCCCCCACCAAGGGTCAAGTTGGCCCTCCAGCTAAAATAACTCTTCACACTTAGTAATGCTACCGACCCTGACCCCCCTCCCTGGATGTGGGGTTGAGGAAGTGCTACCTACCTATCTAGTATCCCATACCGCTTCATGGTTGCTTCCTTGACTATCATAATACCACTATTTACTGTAATATTACCTTTCTGAATATCGAAAAATATTAACCTTTGAAATCTTATGTTTGTACATAATTCCTTATAGAGATCGCATCGATTAAGGCATGCCATGTCTTACCATATTGACAGTATAAGTTATAACCTTTGAAGGCACGACTGGGCGTGTATGTGATCGTGTGGGGATACTCGAACTAGGTATATTAACGTTTTAAATGTCGAGCAGGCGAGTTTGTTATTGTTAGCATTGAAGCCCGGTTTGCGCTGTTGAACATGACACGCCAGCAAGTAGCGTCGCAAGCAGATAGGAGCACAGGGATGAAGGGCCTTCGTCTCCAGGCCATGCACTCACATTTACAAACTCCAGTCAAGTTACACTCCATCCTCTGAGGGAGTTCCTGATACATTATGAGGAATCTCGGAATTATCCGTAAGACATAACATGCGAAATACATTGATAACGAAGGGATATACAGGTGAACTTGGATATGACGAACCACTGTACGACGGATTTTTGTCTATGACGGACACTGTGCTCGGTCCCTGTCCCATGCATATCAAGTATGTGTCATATGTATATGACGGATTTTGCATGTGACGGACCAATTTTCCTGGTCCCATTGAGTCTGTCATATCCAAGTTCACATGTATATCGCAAATGTGAGAGACAATTGGTTCCTAGAAATAACCCTTTTTTCAAAACCGGGTATTAAAAAACTTAGATACTGAAGTCAAAATATAAACACTTGCATGCATTCTGGTACATTCTAACATAATAATTCAGGACGAAAGGACAAACGTATTTTGGCATTCATATTACGAGACAAATTACAAGACCCTGCATATTAAATGTTCAAATTCGATGTAATCGTTTAGCTTTTGCAGAATCCTAACCCTAAACTTAGTATAAAAAGGGTTCACATCCACCAGCAAAAATGGCCCTATAAAGAAAACATAAATATGTTTTGCTTTCAATCGGGGCATTCTCAAAGCACAGAAACTATCGTAACACATGTTTCAGTTTAAGCAATACGTACTAGCACAAGTGCAGAGGATTTGTAAAAGCATGCTAACATACCACGAGCTATCCAGGTAATTTAAGCATGATAAATGAATCACGAAGAAGCTGTCATTTCAAAACCAAAACATGTCAATCTGATTCCAGTGCTATCGGTAGAAACTAGCACTATCGACAAAGTTGAAAGCAGAGTTTACAAAATGCAATCCAGATAAATGCAATACGTCATCATTCAGATGTGGTGTGTTATGTACGATAGAAGTTAGCATTATATGTTACGAATGTATAACAGTTTATTCTCTACTTTTCCATTTATCTTTTACCCAAAAATGTGTTTATTTAGGAACGAGAATCTACAATGGTCATATTTTCGAGTGTGCTATGCGGAAGTATTGGTGGACAGGGCTGTAATTATATATATTAGACCCGGTTTTCAAGGATGAAAGATTCAGATATATAGAATTACCCCGAAATCCGATTTTGGAGTAAAAAGAACAACACGCCTTATAAGAACTAACAGGCGGCCGAATGGTTGTTGTTCAATAGCAATGTTGGCATAAAAAGGATGTACATAGTTAGAACCTCAGATTTTGCAAAAACGTTATCAAAATATTTTTCATTTTGTATACTGCAAGAATACCGTAGCAATAATGCCTTATGTATTATCAATGTTGTTCTTCTGTAAAACTCCGACTAAACGTTCCAAAAGTTCGACTAAACTTGACTATTATTTTTTTCTAAAAAAAACTAATTTTTTCATTAGGCAATTTCATATTGGGGAAGAAAAGTGTGCTTTACTGATATGATCTAGAACGTTCTCATTGGTGTTGTTATTGTTGTTGTGTAGAATTACTTGCATACCAGGTCTACAAATAGTTTGTAGTGACATGCGTTGACATCAGCTTGGGGCGCAGTCTCAATGTTAGGGAAGGACAGGATTCTTCTAAATGGTTTGAATACCACTGTAAGCTAAAACCTAAGTGGAATGCCATTATAGGTGGATATATCTGTGTGGTTCTAAAGCAAATAAGGATAGACAAAGAAGAAGGTGTGTTCACATTAACGAAGATATTCGTATGAAAAGATACTCGTTACCAAGAAAATTCAGGGCCTGCCCTGATAGCCAAGTAGTTTAAGGCATTGCCACTGACTGCTCACTGTCTCTCATCACCGATCGGGGCTTGTAAGAAAGTCACCAGTGATTTGGGATTAGGTGGTGCTTTCCACGAGGGGAAGTTATCGCCAAAGCTATGCCATAAATTCAAATGGTATTGAGTAAAGAATTCTTTGTAATAAATTGAATACAATCAGCATTGTTTGCAAAACAAATTAAAGCTAGTGGTGGAAGAGATTTTATGTAAAATGAAATACCACAATTTATGTACTATATGGATACTTTACCAAATTCTATATTCTTTGATTATATTTTCATTTCTAATTCATTATGTTTATCATTTACTACTATTTCTGTGTAGGCTATTATAAATGGATGGGCTTTGCACTTCCAAGAGACTGCATAATGAAATATGGTATGAACCATCGATTATCATTTACACACAGAGACATATTTAGAGTCTATATGTCTGTTATATATATATATATATATATATATATATATATATATATATATATATATATATATATATATATATGTATATATATATATATATATATATATATATATATATATATATATATATATATATATATATATATATATATATATATATATATATACAGTGGAACCTGTCAAATTGAACACCTGTGTACATTGAACACCTGCGTACATTGAACAATTTTTCATGTCCCGGCACACTCCCATTGAAGGCTACCTGGATACATTGAACACCTGTCTAACTTGAACATTGAACACCAAATTTGTTCCCGCAGGCCACATTTAACCTGTCTACTTTGAACATTCTGCACTGATTTGAAACTTTTCACTGAAAATGAGGACAAATGAGATACATACGATTAACAGTTTTGTTAAGTGATGCTGAGCATGTTAAGTTTTTAACTATATGAAGAAAGTGAGGTAAAGACATAGTAGATTTTGCAATGAAATGATCATGTTTCTCTAATTACCCTTGATATTGTTTCTATTTCACCCGACCTCCAATTACTCAGAACCTGGAAACATTGAACACCTGCGTACATTGAACACTTTTTCATTTCCCGTGAGTGTTCAATGTAGACAGGTTCCACTGTATATGGCATTTGATAGATGTGAAGTTGTTTCAAAGTCCCATGCCTACGGGAGAAATATTTATTATAGTTGAACACAACAGAGATAGCATTGCGGCAGTGCACGGGTTATTAGTGAATAGTTGTCGTTATGTGAGCCAGGGGATGAGGCTATGATAGTGCAGCAGGTGTCTGGTCTGTTTATTACGACCATGACAGCGCTAGGCAAGTTCTGTGTGTGTATGTGTGTGTGCTAGGCAAGGCACTCTGTTAGATCAGTCATCCAGAGAACCACAACATAAACTTTGAGGGTGGGCGGTCTAGCAGACTTAGCCTTAGCTTGTGTTCCTGTCCATCATTCCCTGTGGGGCCCCATCTTCATGGGGGAAAAGCTTGACTGCACCGATACCACACAGAGACGCCTCCTCGCTAATGAAACCAACGGTGGTGCTCCTCTCCTCCAGACTAGACATGGCTTGGGAGAGATGCAGCTGGGAGAGGGAGGGTGGTAATCACTCCTGCAGTAGCCATCACTCAAAACCAATGGCTTGATACACCTTAACCCTTCCAATGCTGAGAAGAGGGAGGGAGGGTGGTAATCACTCCTGCAGTAGCCATCACTCAAAACCAATGGCTAGATACACCTTAACCCTTCTAATGCTGAGGAGAGGGAGGGAGGGAGGTAATCACTCCTGCAGCAGCCATCACTTAAAAGCAATGGCTAGATAAACCTTAACCCTTCTAATGCTGAGGAGAGGGAGGGAGGGTGGTGATCACTCCTGCAGCAGCCATCACTTAAAAGCAATGGCTAGATAAACCTTAACCCTTCTAATGCTGAGGAGAGGGTGGTAATCACTGCTGCAGCAGCCATCACTTAAAAGCAATGGCTAGATAAACCTTAACCCTTCTAATGCTGAGGAGAGGGAGGGAGGGAGGTAATCACTCCTGCAGCAGCCATCACTTAAACCAATGGCTAGATACACCTTAACCCTTCTAATGCTGAGGAGAGGGTGGTAATCACTGCTGCAGCAGCCATCACTCAAACCCAATGGCTAGATACACCTTAACCCTTATAATGCTGAGGAGAGGGTGGTAATCACTGCTGCAGCAGCCATCACTCAAACCCAATGGCTAGATACACCTTAACCCTTCTAATGCTGAGGAGAGGGAGGGAGGGTGGTAATCACTACTGCAGCAGCCACCACTCAAAACCAATGGCTAGATACACCTTAACCCTTATAATGCTGAGGAGAGGGTGGTAATCACTGCTGCAGCAGCCATCACTCAAACCCAATGGCTAGATACACCTTAACCCTTCTAATGCTGAGGAGAGGGAGGGAGGGTGGTAATCACTCAAAACCAATGGCTAGATACACCTTAACCCTTCTAATGCTGAGGAGAGGGAGGGAGGGTGGTAATCACTCAAAACCAATGGCTAGATACACCTTAACCCTTCTAATGCTGAGGAGAGGGAGGGGGGTGGTAATCACTCAAACCCAATGGCTAGATACACCTTAACCCTTCTAATGCTGAGGAGAGGGAGGGTGGTAATCACTCATGCAGCAGCCATCACTTAAAACCAATGGCTAGATACACCTTAACCCTTCTAATGCTGAGGAGAGGGAGGGAGGGTGGTAATTATTCCTGCAGCAGCCATCACTCAAACCCAATGGCTAGATACACCTTAACCCTTCTAATGCTGAGGAGAGGGAGGGTGGTAATCACTCATGCAGCAGCCATCACTTAAAACCAATGGCTAGATACACCTTAACCCTTCCAATGCTGAGGCTACTTTCACCCAAAGCACAAGTTATCTAATTCCATATACTTTATATTATTTACCCAGTTATGGGTTATTTTGTACGTTCAAACCCTTTCTTGCTTTTGAAGTATGTACTTTTTGTATCATGACGTACAGAGTATCATGACGTAAAATTACAATACAATACAATACGAGGACGTTTTGAAAAACATCTAATCCCTGTCATGGTGGTATTCATTGGATAGATCCGTCTGAGTACTATCAGATGAGTACCCGTGTGCCAGGGTTTCAGTCATTTTGGAGGTTTTCGCATCATTTTGTATTGGCCAAATTAGCCACCTGCAGCAAAAGGGTTAAACCTCCATCCCTGGGGAACACATCCCCTATCCTACTAGTCTCCTATATAATAATCTGTTCCCGTCTAGTTCCTCCGGATAAGGGGCTTCACCTTGAACCTCCTGGCAGTAGTGAGATCTACACCACCAACGTGCTGCGGTATAATTAAGGAACCTGCTTCTTAATGCTAGAAGAATAAAGCAGAATATATACGCTGCAGCACACAGCGACATTTGATAAACAATTCATTTATTTTCAGATTTTGATTCGAACTATCGTACATCGTAACTTTCTGCCAACTAGGATACATCGTGAATAACCAACTGTCAATGAAAGAGAAAACCCGAAAAACAGCAAGTTATTCACTTTATTCGTGCATTAGATCTTGAGCGGAAATCGAACATGTGCCCTTTTTGGCATTGGAACGAAAAACACGGCATTCGGTGCGCATTGCACAATGCTAAGGCCACAGCTCTCGAGCCTTCCCATTCCATACCTATGATATGTATGAGTAGATGCAGAGCACAACGGCTTGTACTAAAAGGCTGGTGGTTTAAGTTTAGGAATAAATCGCAGTGAGCGATGAACCCTCTCCTTGAGAGTTATCAGCCAGGTGATAAAGAGAGGCTTTTCTGCCGTCTGGCTGGCGCGGCTTAAGCTACCACCAGACGCATTTACACAACGACTAGCTTGGGGTCATCTTTGTCCCTCAAAGTGGAATAGAAGCCACCAGTATTGTTCTACACTACAGGAGGCTTCGGGTACACACTTGAAAAAGAACTGACTGGAAAAGTGCAAAACGAACCTGAGATGCGCGTATTGCATATATATTCTATGGTGTGAAAACTGCATAAGGCATTGCATATTCATTACAAAAGTTAAAGCATGTTTAGAATGTCAGATTATTTGTACAAATGCAAATAGGAAACGTGCAAAACGAACCAAACACGCGCTTATTGCATATATCCTATGGTGTGAAAACTGCATAGGAGTGAGATTGAATGTTCTTGACAAATTCATGCATCCTCAGAATTGTCGGATTATTTGTACGAATTCAAATTGGTAAAATGACGTGCCTCGAGCTTAATTCGAACTCTGGACCTCTGTCAGTGGTGGCAGACAGCGAACAGGCAATGCGCAATACCCTATACCATCCGGTTATTGGGGCCAAAGAAAAATTGCAGAAAATACAAAATTCCCTTCTGAGTGATCGCAGGGAAACCGGGCAAAGAATTCGGTAACCCCATTTAACTGATAACGGCCGTAGAATAAAACACAGCACCTGTATACTTTAAATTTATCGAGTTGATCACTTCCATTGGCACTTGGTGATATTGTTGACCAGCCATCTGTTCTAGGTGAAGGAAATCAAAGTGTTTTGGAAAACACCAATTGATCCTAAGTCAATGGCATTTTCTCACATGCTTTATGGCGTAATCGGACCCTTACATTACGACAGTGGTGGGAGACTGTGAGCAGTGGGCGCGTATAGCCGTAGACCACTCGGCTATCGGGGCAGCCCCCGGGCGGCGTTTGTGTTGGTGAGAGAGGGAGGACGGGATTGGAATGGACGAGGGCGTTTAGTTAGCGAGTCGCTTATTGATCTCGAATCCTATCACGCTGCTATTGGAAATGAAAGAGTTGGCGCCAAAGTCTTAGTGCAGTTGAGTCAGTGGTCTAGCCTGCATCGTCTGTGTGACAATGTGGTGGATAGAAAATGGTATTAGATCAGGTTTTGGCGCGACTTTTGAGGCATAAGGGGGGTTTTGACATGGGCCGCCGCGTTGTGAATCGATCCCCACATGATGTTAGTAATTGTGCGTGCTTCACCTCTGCAGTGGGATTAAAATGGCAGAGACTTAATACATTTGTCCACCTTAACCCTTATGCTGCTACTGGTGGCTAATTTGGCCAATACAAAATGATTTAAAATCCCTGAAAATGACTAAAACCCTGGCATATTGGTACTCATCTGAGAGTACTAAGCAAGAGTCATCCAATGAATGCCAACATGACAGGGTCAAGATGATTTGCGTTCTTAATTGTGCTTTGGACGAAAGTAGCCTTAGCACTGGAAGGGTTAACCTTTTCACAGTTGCACCATGCTCCGGCTTTGGAATTCTTTTGAGAAGAAAGCGTTGGTTTAAGGATTCTTTGATCAATAATTATTGCTGCTGTAGGGTTGAGCAATCCCTTTTAGAATACCTTTTTAGTGGTTACTTATCTAGCCCTGTGCAAAGTTATCTTACATTTACTACAATCAACTCCGATGAAACATTTCGTGCACTTTTTAATTCAAGTTTTGACAACATTTTCTTGTTTAGAATATGTATTGATTGCTTGTCTATTGCTCAGTTTTCTTGGATGAAAGACTGATACCATCCAGGATGTATGATGTCTGTGACATGGTATTATTAGTCACACCCTGTTTTAAAGTGAGGTACAAAACGTATGTTTCTTTCTGACCTCTTTATGCAAGAACTGAATAAAAAAATATTTTAAAAAAGTAATTGGCAACCACCCCACATATCTCGAGACGTATTTCAATTCCGGGCCTTTGTCAGTCGTGAAAGGCTGTGGCAGTCGTGGCAATATATGATGGTCGCTCGGATGTGGGGGCAGACCCCTACCCCTACCACGGGCCCTGGGCCTGGGGATGTTCAGCCAGTGACTACTCTTACTGTAGTAGTTGTAGAGTACCATTAGCTGACTGCTCACTGATTGCATTCGGTGTCTCGCTCGGATGTGGCGGTAGGCCCCCCTCCCCTCCCCGGGCGCTGGGCCTGGGGATGTTGAGTCAGTGCTGCCTACTGTTACTGTAGTAAGTGTAGAGTACCATTAGCTGACTGCTCACTGATTGCATTCGGTGTCTCGCTCGGATGTGGGGGCAGACCCCTCCCCCTACCCCGGGCGCTGGGTCTGGGGATATTGAGTCAGTGCTGCCTACTGTTACTGTAGTAGTTGTAGAGTAGCATTAGCTGACTGCTCACTGATTGCATTCGGTGTCTCCAGAGGAAATGGCGCGGAGAAAGCGGCGAGCAATTCCCGCCACAAGAGCCATCTCAGCTCCACCCCCAATCACTCCAAATGCCATTATCTGCGCTTGGCGCCTTCCCAGCCCTCAAGTCCTAGCCAACAGTCACGCATAATCACATTGCTTTGATGAGTGGCCGTAGATTTTACACCTTCTCAGCCCAGCGCTATTGATCTCTGTTTGTGCTGCCAGACCGGCCGGCAATTTCACTTGCTGCAAATCACCAATTACGGAAAACACCCGTCCTGACAATCGTTGACGAATCGCCATTGGTACCCTTGAAATTGTCGTTTGGATCTGTGATGCTCATTCACGTCTCAACTAACTAGTAAACTTAAATATTAGGAGAAGGTTCGTCTAATTGGTTATGAATCAGGTGTTTTCTAGGACAAGCTTTTACCGGTAAGATTTTTCCGAAAAAGGCCTTTTACGAGCTTAAGACACAAATGGTAGGCTTGACAGTAAACGAGATGATAAAAAAAAGTCATGACCTAAAATCCCACAGATGCTCGCAACCTATTCAGCATGGCTTTTGGCCCTCCTAGGACCGAAGTGTCAATTTATTTCTAAAAGGTTAGGAAACGGCAATTTGAAAGAGGGCATGAAGTACAGAATTAAGGCAGCAATTTGACATATATATATATATATATTTTTATATATATATATATATATATATATATATATATATATATATATATATATATATATATATATATATATATATATATATATATATATATATACACAAGGGCACTGGAAAGCCTTCGTCAAGATGCACCGAGTACCTCCCCCATCCTCCTAGCCTACTCGAGTGCCAATGATACACTCACTATGAACAGTCTATTTATGTAACATCGCCAAACATTTGGTTGAACTCTAGTAGGCAAAAAACTGCCAGAAAACGAGGAAATGTAAGCGGTGTTTCGAAGTCAGCACCTTGGTCTATGGGAGAAAATGATACGCTATATTCCCAGCACGATGCTGTTCGTGGAAGCTGATACCATCGCAGAGAAGAGTTGTAGACCAGGTAGATCGTGTATGTAATTTCAAAGACATGCCGCTTATTTCATAACCAAAAGAGATTCAAATTTAAGGCTTTATATGAGGATATTTCTTTCTGTCTATCTATCTATCTATCTATTTACCTACCTACCTGTCTGTCTGTCTATCTATCTAGCTATCTATTTTTATACCACAGTCTCCATCCTTCCAACAAATACGTCTCGAAAAGCGTGGGCTATGACACACACGCACTACACACACACACACACACACACATATATATATATATATATATATATATATATATATATATATATATATATATTTATATGTGTGTGTGTGTACATATGTACGTGTGTGTATGTAAAGAAAGAAGAAATCGGAAATGAAATTTCACAAGCGTGTAAGGCATGTAGAACGATTTTTGTCACCCTGAGTGATTTATTCAATTTATGCAACAGTGATTTATATGAAAGATTAGGCTGTTCGATAAGGATATCGATTTGAACTCGATGGCAACCCAGTATTAGCATTTAAAGAGACTTTTCGGTTCAATGAGTGCAGACAAATAGAAAATGAGTTTTGTCATCTGTGTGTCATCCTCCTCGCCAGGAAGGCAGGCGCGTGTTTTATTTGCAGAACGACTCGGTGGATTTCTTTAATTTCCTTAGCTTGTAGCATGTAGTCATCGATGTTGTCCCGGATTCAACACATTTCTTTTTTCCCAGCCAACGTCTGAGAGGAGGCGACTCTGGCTAGGGTATATTATTGTAAGACATTACCGCACAAATGCCCAATCTATTGGATATTTCCTCAAGGGCTTTTTGAGACTTAAATGCCAAAAGAGTTCAATAAGATTCAGTTAATATCTGCCAATCTAAAGTTGTTAGGCAAATCAGAGCCACGTCGTCTAGCCCGTCTGGGACTAAAATTGATTATGCGCAGTCACGGAAAATAACGAGCCATCCCTTCGGGTGATGTGAGGGCATGGGCTATATTCATTGTCGAGCGGTCCAGCATTCTTGTACGTTTTGTATCACCGCTTCACCAAGTTAGACTCTCTCTTGACCGATTATTGAAAAGAGATTATTATAGGTTGCTTTTCTAGCCTAGCCCCTCTTCTCCACCATACATCTAGATTACTGACCATCGTATATCAAGCCTTGCATTAATACATGTACTTCAGATAAAAATGACAACCAGCACAATTCTATTTCAATCTATGTTGGGCAAGATACATTCACACACACACACACACATATATGTATATATACATATTTATAAATATATATATATATATATATATATATATATATATATATATATATATATATATAATTATATATATATATATAATATATATATATATATATATATATATATAATTATATATATATATATATATATATATATATATATATATATATATATATATATATATACATATATTTATATATATATTGAATATCTGTAGGATTCAGGCATACCTATTTTATTTTCAAACTGTTCAATCATCTACCTATTTATCGTATATTGACTTATCGATCGGTTATTTTTTATCTATTCAGGTCACCATTTTCTTATCAATATGTACACCTTCTCCACGTGGTCGCGGGGGAGGCGGGGATCATTTGGAACTGGTTCATTTACATAAAGCCTCAAACAGTTTGATTTTGATAGTGTAGTTAAGGAAGATTAGGGTCTTGTACAAGCCAATTTACTGACTCGAAATGACAAGCTATTATTGCACATTGTGCTCGTGTGAGATGGAGAGTTTGTGCCCAAAACTAGCAAGGCGGATATCATTGGATAAAATATCTGTCAAGTATGGTGTATTTTATGAAGAAGAAGATGGCTTCCTAATTGATTTTTAGCAGCCATTCCTAGCTTCAGGTCATAGACGAAGAAAGATTTTGAATACGACATCGTTATGGTGGTTATTTTGTTAGTTCGTATTTTTACAGACCTTAGGCAATATTACAACGAGTTAAGGAACCAGGCACGGAATTAACTTTTAAACCACTGATACCGGTAAGGTTTAAATGGGTCTTCCCGTTGTAAAGTTTCAATTTCAATTTATATTTGTTGGTGAAATTAATAACTAATATTGATTTTCATACAGGGTGTAAACGATTGGATCAGTATATTACTACGATATTTCCTTGCATTGCTATATGCGATTCTTTTTGAGGTTAAGTTAAGTGTCAACAATGGCATTGCAGCAAGTGTTTCACACCCTATTGGCTTGATCAGTTGAATGGTATGCAATAGGAGGTGGTACGCCTAAGCTGGTGTGGGACCCTACTCGCCTTATAAAAGAAGGGGGATGTGTGCATCTGTCTATAGCATAGATGCATACCATGCATCTCAAATATCCCTTGGTTCTCTTTGGATCTGAAGGCTCTGCTCTGACTCTCCCTCTTTTTCTTCTTCCACTTAAAGTTATGGTTTGATATTGTTCTTCAACAATGACAAAACACTTTTTGGTAATATTTCATAGTACTGGATGGCCTTTGTGTGCCAATGTGCCTTTAAACCCTCATTCATTCATTACATTAGCAGCAAGTGTTTCCTTACCTTGTTATAGACGCTGAGCAGGTCCAGTGAAGTACCGGCAATGGCTTTGCTGCGGGCGCTCTATCAAGCACCGCGAAATCCGTACCTCCCAGCCGCGATCACATGTCCCTATATCACTTGCAAGAACAACAGCGGGATAATTGTGGACACTCATAATGTCAACTGATGGACAACTTATTTGTCTCACTGAGACCCTTCTCACTGACCGCAGAGCAAACATAGCTCCCCCGGCAGCGGTAAGTTGGGCCTTGCGCCAACTCCTATGGTCAAAGGGTCAAGTAAATGGGCTTGAGAAGCTCAATGGAAGGAAAATGGAGCGCCTCTGCCTGCTGAGTGGTGTCGACTTACAATAAAGACGTTTGGAACTGTCGCTGATTCATTCAAAGCTTGCAATGTAATACCCTTTACATATGTCAATATTCAAACAGCCCCAGACTACTTTTTAAGAAATAGTTCTGGCAACTTGTATAAGTGAGACGTTAATGGAATCTTGGTTCTGTACGATAGCAAAATGCATTTTATCTTTGAAAAGAAAATAATAGAATGATAGAGTAATAATTGAGTGGGGGTTATATTAAAAACGCTGGCTATAAAAGGGTCAGATTACCTTATTGTTTTTCGTGTAAATATTTGCAATAAGAAAATTCCAAATGGTATGGAAATCGCATGTTTTGTACGGGAAACACTGAATTGGTTAGCCATAGTATAGGTGCAACAAAGACGTGTATATTTAGGTCACTCTTGAGTACACTTAGGTTGATCACCCCCAGCCCCTCTTGCACACACGTTTTAGTTAGTTCTAATTGTCACGGATTATTTTGTCTAAAGCCTGCCTTGCTCAATGTAAACATGGCCATGTGTCAAAATATACCTGGTGTTTGTTTGTAAGAAAGAGGTCGATTGAGAAAGCTGGCACATCATAAGAGGATATGATAATCCGCAGCATATGCTGTTTATTTGGAAACGCTAGGGGGCCACCCTACCCACCTGGCGAATGACGCACACATCCTAATCAACCACCACCTAGCCAGAGAATAACCCAGCTCTCTCTACCTACCTCCTTCGCACTCTCTTTCTCCTCTTACCCCCTCTCTCTCCCCTCTAACACCCTCTCTCTTCCTACCTTCTTCTCTCTATCTTCTCTTACCCCCTCTCTCACCCCTCTTACCTCTCTTTTCCCCCTCTTATCCCCTCTCTCTCTCACTACCTCACTCTCATCTCTCTCTCTTTACCCCTTCTTTCTTTCTCCCCTTCGTGCTCCCCCTCTCTCTCCCCCTCTTACCTCTCCCCCCCCTCTCTCTCTCTCTCTCCCTCTCTCTCTCTCTGCGATGTGTGTGTGGTAATATGGTGAGCAATTGAGTTTGAGGAAGCTGAATAGTGAAGAAGTAAAAAGAGGAATGTGCTGAAAAAGTATAACGATCAATAAAACTGAGTGGTACTTAGAGATTGGAGGTAGTTGGAAAGGATTGGTAGCCTTAAGTATTCCGGCAGACAACAATATCGAATATTGTCTGTGAATTATCTTTGCAGCTGAAAAAAAAGTGAACTGAGAATGAATAAAGAACCTAAACTACTTTGCTCAATTTGCTGTGGCAAGGGTTGCTGCACTTCGCGACAGGTGTCCCAATCATGTGCGTGTCGTGGGCCTATCGAGCGAGCGTAAATGGCCAAATTGCCGTTCGCACGTCAAATCATGTTCACGGAACTCATAATAAACAAACAAACAGCCGGAAACGGGTTCACAACAGGCAAACCATTTAACCTTGCGATTTGCCTGCGAATAAAACTTCCAATTTCTCAAGTATGGATAATGATAAATTCGGTAAATGGCGCGTCCGGTCATGTAACACATCTTTAAGATGCCAGAGTGACACAAAGATGATGACGCTAGCAAATGAATTATATCTTTTTTAACACATTTTTTGAAAGGTTACGGCTGTTTGATTTATTGATGAAGAAGAAACCCTAGCTGCTTCCTTTCCTAACTATTCTACCTTTTCAAAAAATTAAGCTTTTACTAGTATGGAAGTGGCTATGGGGCGAGAGGGTGGGGGGGGGGGGGGGGGGGGGAGGGGCACTTCACAACACTTGGTATTTTAAAGGCATGTTCGGGTATTCGACAACCTGACAGTGGCATCTAAAACTTAAAATCCATTTAGATTCATTCAAAATATACCCCACAATAAATATTCCATGAAACTTTGCATCAGCTATCCTTGTCAGATCCCCTTTGGAAATCCAAAATAAAAGGGGGGGGGGGGGGTCACCAGTCATCCCGTCCATATAGGTGGCGCCAAAGTTTCGCGTTTAAAATTGAAAGTTCATTTTAAAAATACCCCGCAATAAGAATGTCTAAAAATAAAAAGGGGGGCGGGGGGATCACCAGTCATGCCGTCCATATGGGTGGCGCCAAAGCGGTAATCAATGTAATTCGCAAACGGAAGTGTCGCTACCTATATCAACAGCAGAACTGGTGACCCCACATTTTATTTTAGATAACAAATTTAGCGCCACTTTGGCGCCACCTATACGGACGGGATGACTGGTGACCCCCTTTTCATTTTGTATTTCCAAAAGGGATCTGTCAAGGATAACTTATGCAAAGTTTCATGGAATTCTTATTCTTATTGTGGGGTATATTCCAAAGGAATTTAAATGGATTTAAAAGATACCACTGTCAGCTTGTCGAATACCCGAGAATGCCTTAAACCTATGGCATCATCCATTCGCATCTGGAGCGTAGATATGGTCTTATCCATCAAACATATCAGGATAATAACGCAATACTTGAACTTTATTTAATAGTGGATATTACTGGTGGGTTTGACAATACCAGTTCAATGTCTTATTTTCTAAGTATTGCACTTATAGATGAGTTATGTTCGAAGTTATCGAAGAAATATTTCCTGATAAACTGCACAAATATGGCAAGCATTTTAAGAGTTTATTAAGCATTTCAAATATCTTTTTTTAGCAAAAATGCTTTTCTTATATTTATAAATCACTTTCTAATATTTATTACTGACTGCATTTACAAATATTAGAAACTTACATATAAATGCCAGAAAATGAATTGTAGATACTAAAAAGTGATTTATAAATACTAGACAATCATATATAAATTCTGAAAGAGTATTTTAGTTTTAGAAAATCATACACATTTTTTATATTATTAATAAATCATTTTCAAGTATTTATAAATCATTTTCTAGAGTTCATGAAATATTTTCTTGTATTTATAAAACATTTTCTGATTTATAATTCAGTTCCTATTATATTAGCAAATACTGTACTTACAAATCTCAAAGAATATTTATAAATGCATGAAGATATTGAAAATTACGATAGGTTTTGAATAGTAATAAATCATTTTCTGATATTCATAAATCATTTTCTATTTTTTTTGCACATTTACAAATACCGATAAATGATTTATAAACACTAGAAAATGAATTATAAACAATGGAAATTGTTAAAGATTTTCAAATACTAATAAATCAATTTGTAATATTAAGAAACTATGTTCTGGTATTTATGAATCATTTTCTAATACTTGAAACTATGTGCATTTATAAATATTTATAAATGATAGATTAATATTTATAAGTGATATCCTAGCATTTGTATCAATCAGAGCCATCTTTTAGATTTTCTAGTAACTATCTAACATTTTGGATAATGTCTGCTCTCTCATAGCAGATGAAGATCAAAATGGCTACCATGGATTCGATTTTAGCAACATTTTTAAAACAATAAATCGTTTTGTAATATTAGAAATGACTTTCTTGTATAAATGCCACAAAAATGATAATTGGCATTAAGAAATGACTTCTTAATATTTATTAATGTAGATAATTCATAAATATAAAAAAATATATATATAAATATTAGAAATGTTTTCTTGTATTTACAATTATTTTTTAATATTCATAGATAATTTATTTATCTTTATAATTATTTATAGATATAAGCCGTAGATATTAATAGATTTTTCTAAATATCACAAAATGCTTTATAAACTCTCAAAAATGTTAAATGCCAAGTGGGGATACATGACAGTCAAATAGATATTACACAATACAAACATGCTTTTAGGCAAACACATCTGTGGATATAATGACATGGCTTCTTTTATCCCCATCTAGATGTCACTCACATGATACATCCCAGCTTCATTACAGTGCCGACATTTAATTTCTGCACTAAATGCTTGGGCAGACCGTGCATAATTCCGATTTCCATCCAGTTTCCTGGGTATGGATGCACGGATGACCTCACAACTGAACGGAGCTTTGATCTGCAAACTGCGTGGGTCGTTGATGTGCTTTGCTTATTTTGGACTTGTTATCAAAGTGTGTCTGTACAACCAGGCACCAGCAGACGTCCGGTCAACTGGTGCAGGAATTAAATGTCTGTACTGTACTTACGGGGATTCAGCGTATTCTGGTGATAACGACGCCTGGCTGCCGAACGTACAAGTCTCGCGTTCTAGTGTCGCTGGATCTACATGAGCGAGTTGGCCTGGTCGTTATACAAATGTGCGGTGCCATGGAAGTCTTCCTGTATTGTTTTTGCAACGGGAAGGCCTCCTTAGACAGTAAAATTTGGTTCTGGGTGTCTGAATCTTTGCGATGTTACATAAGCCGTTGAAAGTGCATTACTCATAAAGATTTAAATGCTTGAACAGAAAAACCGCTCCGTACCTCGACAGACATGAGGATGGAGCATTTGCGGTGGAACATGATTTGGCGACAGGTCGCAATTTGTGGAACCCCTCAACAAGCCTCCACAAACGTTCCGCGAATGGATACATCTAACATACCCACCCCTTCCGCGCTGCTTGAAAACCCCACTGAAAAATATAATGTCAGGTCACGTGTGGTCAAACTATGCTATGGAGATCATCTATTGAGAAAATGTGGTACAAGTGAATTTTGACTAGCCGGCAATACTGCAATTGATGGAATTGGAAATTGTAGCACCTGGTTAAAATCCTCCTACTTACCTCAAGTGTCACTATATATGAGAGACAATGTGTACACGAAGAGCTTTGGATCATTGCTTAACAAAGCCCTGGTTAACTCTGGCCACCTGTCCCCAGAGACCCTTTCTATCCCACCATAAGAGATCGTTGTTAAAAGGGTTGAATATAGCACTCAGTATAATATTTAGGTTACCGTTAAAATGGAGTTTGAAAGCATACATCTCGCATTTCATTATGAGTTGTCTTTCTCAAACATCAGCGCCTTTTTTGTTTTTTGCTTCCTACTAGTTTATAAAATGTCACAAAACATTATAAGATAATGACATTTTCAAGGTCAGCAAGTGCGGACAGGTTGACCATGATGAGACATCATGGTAGCCGCATTCCTCTTCTTCCTTTTACTGTAATGTCACACCTGGTAGCGATAATGGGTAGTCAAGCTATCAAATTAAGCATGTCTCCTGTGAGAAGCAACGTCACTGCTATAAA
>OZ012685.1:26677761-26720789 GCA_963942565.1 Maea johnstoni
CGAATATTTCTAAAATCAATATACTTAGTTCTCATATCGACACACACGAAATTATTCAGATATAATGAGGATTTTGGAATAGTATTTCCAGAACGTGAACCTATCATAATGTGTTTTAATCTAACAATAGCGTTTGATAAACTGGACATAGAATAAAATAAAATGAGAAATAAAAGTTTTTTTATAGGATATTGATATTTCATGTAGTAGTATGTTGTATAGTAAGAAAATAAATAAACCAACTCCAAACTCAATAGGATGAAATTACATCATACATATTTCAGTGGTGGTTAAATACTTATTCACATCTCAAATGCACAGGATATCCCGCAATACGGAATAAGTATTCAAACTGTACTCTATAGTAAATCAAATAAATATTTAAATTAATTGCATCTAGCAAAAATTCGTATATTATGTATTTTCAAGATATTTAAGCCAATTGTATCTATAGCAATTATTCGCATGTTATGTATTACCAGTGAAAGCAAAAGTGTATGGTATCATAAACGTTTGGTAAAAGTATATCCCTTTCTGGCTCTGTTATCTATTTTTCATAAATTCGTAGTAAACTTTTGATTAAAACAAAGACATACAATTGCTTCAATTACTATGATACCCTAACATACATAGAAATGAAAATAACGTTTATATCATTTCTCAACTAGTATATATATTTTGAGTATATATCTCCAAAGGCGGAACATGCAATGATGCGTCTTCGATATTTCGTATGAACGCATTATATTATAGTCTTGCGATTATATACCTTTATGTCCTATAGTGCAATAAAACTCTATAAACAAATATAAATAAACCTAGGTTCCTTTATTTCCTTCGTTTCTCCGCCTCTCTCTCTTTCTCTGCTGCATTGAATTGTGGGTTATGTTGACTACTCTTAGTTTATACAGGACTATTTTCAATTTTGAATGTAAAAAGGTGCCTCTTGTAAAGAGTTATGAAAGAAATGAATAAATGAAAGTTATATATATATATATATATTATATATATATATACTATATATATATATATATATATATATATATATATATATATATATATATATATACATATATATATATATATATATGTATATATATATATATATATGTATATATATATATATATATACATATATATATATATATATATATATATATATGTATATATATATATATATATATATATATATATATATATATATATATATATATATATATATATATATATATATATATATATATATATATATATATATACATATATATATATATATGTATATATATATATATATATATATATATATATATATATATATATATATATATATATATATGTATGTATGAGCATTGTCTCTCCAAGTGATAATTATGGATGGACATTCCCTTCTCTGAGAGCCTTTAAACGATTAGCCAAAACATATTCCCAACCGTGGCAGATCTTCACAGTTCTTGCTCACGGGGTGGCTGTGTGCACAGAATCTGAGCAGCTGAGCCGAGGCGTGGAATCAGCATACATATAAGAGTGCCGCCTTGCCAGCGCGCTGCAGCAGTTACTACTAGCAGGGGCTTGAGCCACCACAGTACATACATGTAGTAGAGGTGCAGTCACCGGGTCTGAAGTGTAAGAGTGGATAAGGCCGGGCCCGCCGCCGCCTCCGTCGCCGACAAGAGGCCTAGTACTAGTATTGGTGGAGAGATGAGAGTAAGAGATCAAGGGACCGGCCTGCAAGAAGACTCATCATCCTAAATTTGTTGCCATGGTAACCGGAGGATAATTGATGTCGGGAAGTTGTGGGACTCGTAGCTCGTAGCTTGCATCAGTCTAGGGAGGTAGTCAGTCCGTGGATGGATGGAAGGATGGATGTATATATGGATGGATACTTAGTGGTGAATTGAATATGCACGTGTCGATAATGCACATCTGAATATCTACTAGGCAAGACGTGCGACGACACAAAAACTGGACAACGGTCAAGGAGGCAGTGCAAAGGCAAAGGCCGAACTGCTAATACAGTCTCCGATACATCTCAGCTTGCAATCGGACAAGCATGACTTAGTTAAGAGTATTCTTAACTGGCTATTCACAGTACACGTCATATCGGCAACTACAAGGACGATTATAAGAGTTTGTAACTTTGTCATCGAGGACTGGGACGAGGGTTACATATCTGAGTTTGGTCGACATAGTGTTCAAGCGAGAGATTGAGCGGGCAGTCTCCATCTGCATACAGCACAGTGCATTACAATATCAGGCAAGTAGTAGTGGGAGCAGTCGCCAACAGTCACGGTAGTGGCCGCAAGCCCGCCCGCCGCAGCATCTTCATCAGTGGTTGCCAGCAGCCCGCCAGTCAGCCAGCCAGCCAGCCCGGGACCAGCAGCAGCAGTACCAGTGTGACTTGGTGGCTTGGTGCTGGAACTGTTGCTCGCCTTCGAACGCTGCAGCAATAGCAGCAGCAGCCCCAGCAGCAGCAGCAGCAGCAGTAGCTTATCTGCTGCAGCAGCCAGCCAGCCTGCCTGCCTGCCAGCGGCTCCCCCACACAGCCAGCAGCCCGCAGCTCCTCGTGGGAAAGTCAAAGTGATAAGTTTGTGATTTAACCGCACTTTCTTTCATGCAGCTTCCTCATCGCTGCTGCCCGGCCTTGCACCTATGTTCCCCGCCACCAAATGCGTAGTAGTAGATCGTCTGCTACTTCTTCATCATCATCGGCGTCGTCATCGTCTACCTCGCTACTAGAACTGATGATCGGCCCCGCAACCGGTAAGTACCAAGTTGAATTGTGTCCGCCGCTGCTGGCTGCACTCTGGTCAGTTTGCCCTTTAATGATGTGGCTGTGAGATTTGTAATGTCTGCTACACAGAGAGAGGTTGTGAGCCCAGGGTTCCAGGGACAGGGGCAGTGGGAAGGAAGACGCCGTTTGGATGAAGGGTGGTTTCCTAATGCATGTGGGTCCTGTTAAGGGTGAAGCGATGCAAGGACACCGGTATTTCAATAAGCATGGAGAGTGCATTTATTGGAGAGATTTTTGATAAGGCAAACGAATGAAAAAATATGATCGCAATGCAATTTGATGGTTTCGTGTCAAACACTACTCCGGTGCTGCAATGGCCATGTATGTATAATGAAACGTAGTCTGGAGTCTGACCGTTTCGATGAGTATACAAGTACACACTTTAGTGTTATAATGATACGTACACTTTGCTGTCATCATGACTTAGTAAATGACATACAATCTGCGTCTATATTATTTCGTACATTATACTTAGTTAGATTTGATAATGGTATAGAATGATATGTGTATCCAGTAATGAACTACGCCACAGTCAAGTCGGATGCTATTCCACTATTTGCAATTTCAATAACTTAACATCATTTTTTTACGAAAAAGAATACGTATATTTTGCACATTTCTATCGTTTTGTATCGCACGTACACAACTTTGGTAAATGCATTCAGATTCGAGTGGCACCACGGACGGACGAGTAATACAATGTTCCGTTCTTTGGTCCTTTAAGAGTTAATTGTAATTTTCATTCGACATCGGCTTCTTGTATATCATCAGTGTCTTCAGATCACCCGTCCTAGCCCTCCCCCCAGTTGCTTTTGATATGCTGTCATGAGCACCCAGCAACGATCATTGCAATTGTGCTTAGATATTGATGGCACTAACGCCGTCAAGTCCAAAAGGGCTCCAACGAGCCTGGGCCATGTACGTCACCGCTATCTAAATTGATACGGGGAATATGATATATGCAATGAAATGATATCAGCAAGTCAACGCGGTTCCTACTTATATGCTTATGACAGAAGTGGGATGCACCATGGTGCCTTTCGCATTGTATACATCGATATCTATATATATTTCTAGCTATCCACACACATGTACACACACACATGCATACATACATATATATATATATATATATATATATATATATATATATATATATATATATATATATATATATATATATATATATATATATATATATATGTATATATATATATATACATACATACATATATATATATATATATATATATATATATATATATATATATATATATATATATATATATATATATTGCTTGAAGGACGTTATGTATGTATGTATGTACACACATATACACACATACATACATATATATATATATATATATATATATATATATATATATATATATATATATATATATATATATATATATATATATATATATATATATATATATATATATATATATGTATATATATATATATATATATATACACACATATATACACACACACACTTTAACCACGGTTTCAATTATTTCTCAGCCTAACTGATTGCGTGCCTACAACATTCATAGTGGGGTGGAGCGGATCCTTGCTTTATCATCGTGTCACCGTCACCACCCTCTAATTTTCAGGTAGGGTGCACAGCTAATTATACCCCTCATCTTCTCATAACAAGCCTCACGCCCGCGAGGAAAAAACTCCTACAATCAATTTGCGTTTGAATTATTAGGCAGTTTTTTGCCGTCTTGCTGAAATGATGTGAGGGGGAAATCTCTCCATTTTGTGCATATCCAGGGGCTATTTTTGTTATGTCAGTTGAGATAGAAAACTAGGAGGCGACGTTATCACTCAGGCCGTGTGTGATTATACTTATATCCGTGGAATACACTACATCCAAGTCATTGTTGGGGCTGTGGCACTCTGAGAAAGTTAAAATTGTTATGAGTATGATGAGTTGCTTGAGAGAGGATTAAACATATTTGGAGACAAAGTGAAGATTGTAACATAGACATGCGATTGATTAAGAAAGTAAAGAAACACACACACACACACATACCGGTATATATATATATATTATATATATATATATATATATATATATATATATATATATATATATATATATATATATATATATATATATATATGTATATATATATATATATATATATATATATATATATATATCAGCAGCTATTAAGATACAATGCAGTCAATGGGTAGTCTACGGGGACCAAGGATTATTATATAAGAGAACTCCGTGGGTTCTCCGGGGAGTCTGGGTATCCTTGTTGACGTACATGTATTCAGGTAACAGAGGTATTCTGCATTGTCATGCGACAATATCAAGGATAATTCTTAGCAGTTATGGAACATGTCATGATCAGATGATTTGAAGTTCAATCTCGTATAACTTTTCCTTCTTCCTTCTGCATGAAGGCCGTCAGAAGTACATACGACCTGAATAAGTGGCGTTTCATTGTCTTGTTCGCCGAGTCCTGCATATTTCTCTAGCCAACCTACTGATGATAACTAGCACCTTTTGCACGTAGTAATCGCTACAGAGCGGTTGTCAACACACATGCACACGTTTCTCTCCTAATTACAACTTCAAGCCACCCAACGCCATTAAAATCTATGGTTGAAACTTTTCCCATCAGTCATGATGTTTTCTCTGTGTTCTCCGTCCCTGCTTGAGCCTAGGTACTTCTCTGACGTCAGATGACAGGAAAGAAGAAACATCATTGTACTTTTCATCGTATGCCAATGGTGATCCTTCCCCTATCGAGTCCCTTCCCGCGCTCGTCCGCTGCACCGAGTGTTTAACCTGCGATAGGTTTTACCTGGGACTGTGTGGGAGGTATAGCTTCCATGCACTACTTCCCCGTGGGAGTCTGGGTGTTCTTCTGGGCCTATGCATTAATGAGAGGCCCACCATGATCTGTTAGCAGGAGGTACAAATCCTCTTGGCACTATTCCTCCTTCTCCGCCGATGAAGATCTCTATCCCTCCCAGTAGGAGCAGCAGCAGCAGCAGCCGCCAGCGCTCCGCCTGCAGCACGTAGGCTATTGCAGTGTGTGATCGTACGTGTAACCCGAGCGGCGAAATGGGCTAGTTCTGGACAGTTAAGGTGGCTGACTGGCACTATTTACTTTGCCAGGCTGGGGTTGCACCAGTTATAGAGATGAGCAGTATACAAATGTGTCATTTGGCTCCGGCAGCCCAGGGACCACGCAGAGTTCAAAGCTGCTGCAGCTCTTGTTAAGTTTACTTTGTTTAGCTTGTGTTGCCTGACCCTGGCAAAAGACTGATAGGCTAGAAGATCTATTTGCTGTATGTTGTAGTGAGTAGCGCTTCTCGATCCTCTTCTCCCCTCAACCCTCCGCTCCAGATACGTATAAACACCTTTACTAGAAACCAGACGTCTTTGATTAAATCCTCGGGGCTGCCCCCATGATTGATCAGTCTAGTGCAATACGCTCTTCTCCCCTCAATCCTCTGCTCCAGATACGTATACACACCTTTTACTAGACACCACAGTCTTTGATTAAATCCATGGGGCCATCCCAATGACTGAGCATGCATACATACTCTTTTTTAAAAGTCTGGCATCGGAGCCCCATATTAGGCATGTGAGAAAATGCCTTGTACCATGGAGTAAGTTGGTGATTCTTATCAGGTACATTGGTACATCACCATTTACTGCTGGCTAGTCACACTTTGGCTTAGAATGGCTAAAATAGCGACGGTGAACGAAATTCCACTGTCGAATCTTAGTTAATGAATACCATCTCATAGTATATCGTTGTTAGTAATGATGCCCGCTATTTCCCATTGCTAAGTAAACATACCTTAACCCATTGGCACTTAGAGCAACCAAAACAGGCCTGACAATTTTGGAAACATTTTACTTACAAAAGGATTTTGTGGAAAACATTTAATGGGGAAATGTTAGATAAAAGCTTAACAACAACTCACTTTCAAATATTTTGTGAACTTTTACTTTGTTCCTAAATTATTCTCAAAAGTATGGGAGAAAGAGACGATACTAATTCTAGAGTAACTCTGAGTGTGGATGGGTTAATCACATTTTCCTGTACTGAATCTGCAACCCTTGAAATCTATAGGTGAGGTGTAACTGGAAAGCCATCTCCCCATATGCCCTCCAACTGCTTCACTACATTATCTTCGGAACCAAGCAAGCAGCTTCGGTAGCAGTACTAAGACATCCTTTAACACCCATTCATCGCTACAGCGGCCCTTTTAAGGGCAGACAATTTAACTAACATTTTTCTGACGGAGGCATCTTTTTTTAAATAACTGTAGGATCAACTTCCTCTCTATTGTCTAAAATAGTCATGTATTATTCATGAACCGGTGTGGTATGTGAGGAAGTTGCGAGTGACTTTAGTTTAGGCGGTGGTTTACACCGGGCACTCAAGTTTCCTCAACCACTTACAACTAGCAAGTCTTGACATATCTATAGTAGTGCAGATAAAAGTGACGATGAAACAAAATTGCAAAATCCAAAATTTCTATTAGTGTTTTATTTGCAGAAATATTGTAGCATGCAGACGCATTTTAAATGGGTTAAAATCTTAAGGCGAGGAACACGCCCCAGCCCAGACATGTTACATACCACACACCGTGTCCACTTTGGCACATCTGCTAAATGCAGCGAATATTTACGCTCATATTCACCACCTAATTGCAACCCACTTGCGGTTTTTAATTTCAGAACCAACCGCTGCAAAATAATTCGGGAATGGCAGAAAAGGGTATTGTAGGTTGGGTTCGAGTAATATCTGTAAACCCAATAGCAAAGTTCGCTGCTGGGGGTCTGCTCAGGGGCGGACATGCACTTAGCGTGCACTCACAACCCACTAAACATGGCTGAGGACATCCCTTGCGTGTGACCTTTGACATTGCACTTCCGGCCCGGAAAGATCTCCCACCTGTTTCACCATGACGACACAAACAGGTTGCCTTAGGAACGCAGCCATGCGAGGGAAGTTAGAAAAGAACTAAAACATTATGAAGTAATAGAGAAACTATCCCTGCCTGCGAATACATTTACGTCCATTCATAGACCGAACATACTGTACATTCTCGAAAGGCTTTCAGCAAATGTAACATCCACAGCGAAGTTATGGGGAAGAAAAAATGGAAACATAATCATACAGAAATATTTGTTTTGCAGGTCAGAACCTATGCTGTACTCTTATTTTACCTAGCGTATACTCAACCGATGTATGACACCCTCTATATACTCAGTAACATATGTTACATTCTATTTGTTCATCTTTATTTTTTCATTCATTATTCATTTTAGGGAAAGGTATTGGCATAAAACCATCGCGGAGTTTTCCTCAATAAGTTGGACTGAAATTATGAACTAGAACTATAAACTAATTACGAGATGTTACCTTGATATCTTGCATTCATATCCGCTCATTGTAAGAACCGCTTCTGTATTTTTGGATATGTAAAACATATCGGCTTTAAACGCTGGGCCCGCTTCACTGCCACTGACCTCAATGTTTAAAGAAGGAATCATGTTTGTATATCATCGAGTCTTTTTAAACTTTGTATATTGTAAAGCTTCAGTATGGGTTATTATTTAAAAAAAAAGCAATCTTAACAATTATAAGCAATTCAATTTGTTGTATCTATTCCACCATTTTATTATGAATAGATCGTTGGCTCCGACAAGTCTATGGCTAGCTTTGGACATTGGCTTATTTGATGATAGAGTAATCACTCGGTAGGTGGGGTGGTGTAGGTGTCAGTACAAAAGCAGCCTATCAATCTCTCCCACACACTTTGCAGATCGTATAAACAATGGACCGTGCTGGGAATATTGCAGTTTGTAAATATAAATCGTTACTCAAAATTAATTGATAATCTGTCATTGTTTCTGTATGCAATGGCATATTTTTTCAGTCCGTGTGTTCAGGTGGTACCTAATTGACCCAATCCTACAGGTACGTAATGGAAGACAATTGTATTGGAAAAACAGTAATTAAGGCCCTGTGATCACCTGCAGGTAACTGTCCATTTCCTACATACCACTTAGACGACTCTCCTCTCTGCTAGTTTGAAGTACCCAGTGTGATATGTGTAATAGTTGGCGTAGGAGGATGCGGCATCCTGCCCATTATCCCCCCTTTAAGTTGCAGGTTCAAAGAGCACGGTTGCTTACCTGCAAAAATAACGGTTCATATTCATAAACGGTTCAACACCACGACTTCCTGGCAATTGACCACTTTGTTCCGCTAACTGACTTCTATCTGTGTTATTTAGTGTGAGGTACATTGCCTACCCAGACAGAGTAATGTGCCGTTTCGCAGACAATTAGGCATTTAGTTGATAACCAAATTAGAGTTTTAGCGCGTCTGTTGATATGTGCTCCATATATATAAATATATATATATATATATATATATATATATATATATATATATATATATATATATATATATATATATATATATACTTATATATGTGTTTATATATAAATATATATATATATATATATGTATATATATATATGTATATATATATATATATATATATATATATATATATATATATATATATATATATATATATATATATATATATATATATATATATATATATATATATATATATATATATATATATACACACACACACACACACACACACATGATGGCGGGGTTATACCATTCCAGTTATTCTAGTTACCAAAATGGAAAACAGGCGAATGACTGCTCCCACGCTTACTCAAGTGATATAAATTTTCTATCGAGATTGTTTCGAGACAGCGATGTATCTTGTCTGTATGCGACAAACCTGGTAATTATAAAAAACCTACATGGTGTTATTCTTGGGCTTTATGATGGATTGCCAGAGGTTGGAACAATTTACTGGTGCTCAAGCGTAAATTTCAACATAATTGGAATTGATTTTATCTGGTTGCTGTAATGTATCTGTGTCATTTTAGAGATTAGCAATGAGCGAGGCTCACCCTCACAGACTGGCAGAGTTCAATTGCTTGTCTAGTGAAAGTGCCTATGACAGTGAGTGGCGTGAAGTTGATTTAGCTGGCATTTTAAGGAAAAGAGAACGTTTATCGTCACAACACATTGTAAAATTCACCATTCGACTCTGCTTTAAACGATCTAGGGATGAGGGCAATAGCAATCATATGCATTGCATCCTTTCTCCGGGAATACCAACCTTACCACACCGCCAATGTATTTTATGCCAATTGCAAATCAATTTAAAAGGTAAAGAAGTAGTTTTGTACGGTGAGCTGATCATAGTACTGAAAGGTTTTGTTAATATGAGTTGTTCAAATATTGACAAAAGACATATTTTCAGTAAAGGCTTTATATGATACGCTACTATAATGAGAAGTTGTGCCTTCCTCCAGCTAACATCCGGTAGATGACCGGGTTGTAAGAAAATCTAACATTACCCATAGATGGTATGCAAGAATAAATTTGCAAAAACCTTTACATATACGTTTTCTAGTAAATTATATGAAATAGACTAAAACCTTCTCTTAAAAATCCCAAACAATCCGGCATATCAAAGATAAGTGTATTCCATGTAAGAATGAGGATATATCTGACATGACACGAATTGGCATATATATACATATATATATAAATATATATATATATATATATATATATATATATATATATATATATATATATATATATATATATATATATATATATATGTATATATATCTATATATCTATATATATATATATATATATATATATATATATATATATATATAATATATATATATATATATATATATATATATATATATATATATATAAGCTAGCAATAATAACTTCCTTTAATACAAGTAGCCATAAATACTCAACCTAGTTCATTATCAACAACTTTACAGTACTGAACACTTAAGCGGGCTGATGTTTGGTCCAACACGGTTCGGGACAGCAAGAAAGGGAAAGAGAGAAATTTGACAGGTTGCATGTGGCATTCAATTAGAACGTTTACCAAATGTAAGTGCATGACCTTCTGGCAGCTGACTCTTGTAGCCTGGCAATGCAGTTAACAGCTACATGTCGAATGGAAACTAGTTGTAACGGTATATTCTCCTCCTCAGCTTGGCTCGACCTAAACCTATTCATCTCCATAGCACTTTAAAAGACAAAGTAGTTGATGTTTTTCTTATCTCTGATGTTTGCTTCGTTTGTAATCTCTGATTTTGGCTTCGTTTGCAAAATAGTTCAAAATATTCAAGACGATAAAACCATCAACTTATATTCAAGTATTATTGCGTGCATGATTGGTTAATTTATGCCCTACGACTTCTATAACTCAGTGTTCGTATATGCATACACCTTCGATTGAAGCTATTTTTTCTGAAAAGCGAATCTAAATCGAGACAAGGCAGTAGTTGATTATTGAGAAGGCTATTGTTTATGAGGCAATAGAATGATTGAACATTTGTTATTTTTATTGACTATTAAATGGTGAATTGAAAATGCGTATTCAATAAAACTTGAATAGAGCAATTAGACTTAGAGCAACAGCTCATGCCCAGTAGACGAACGTTTTAGGCCATGAACATATGAAAGCATATCTTAGGCATGGATATATCTGAAAGCCAATATTAGAGCATTTTGGTCAGCATTAATTAGGTGTCCAATGCCTATTTAGACAGCAAAGCCATAATGAGCATGAATTTTGGTATTTAAGAGACGCCATTGTTGCGTGTATATGCGAAATTAAAAAGAATGATATTACGACAGTTCCAAAACGTAACAAATGAGTGATTGCAGATCATTCATGATCTGTACTTATTTCAATAAGAAGATACTGAAATGAATCGTAAGGAAAATTGTAAGGGGTGGAGAGATAACCGTAAGACTCTGAATTTTGAAGAAATCTCAGACCGAATTTTGAAGAAATCTCAGAGTCGTGTAATAGTTGCACGATAGTTGCATGCGATTATGCACCTAAAAAGTCGCGAATTGATTCGCAAATTGGCTGCGATTCTGTAGATTCTCCAATAGGTGCGATAATTGCACAACAGTCGTTTAACCGTTGTGCAATTATCTCCGAGGTTTGCAACTGTCGTGCAACTGAAATCAATGAAAAAGTCATTGGAATCCCCTTATATATACATTTGCTTGCAAAGTTACACGATAGTTGCACCACAATTGCACAACAGCTGTCCACTTGTCGTGCAATAATTGCATAACAATCGCTTTCGGGCGAGATAATTATCTCATACAAGCAGTCGTAAGACTGTGTTTGGTGTGACCACTGCATGCAATTTTTAACAAATGGCCTGCAACTCCTTGCAACTCCATTTTGGGCAAAATCTCATGCGATTCCTGAGTCGTACGATTGTCTCCTAGGCATTATCAATTGGGAAACTGGGTACTTGAAATTGCCGAATTTTACCAATATTAAGATGACTTGCGGAGATAATTTGTGAATATACGGTCATTTTGAGATTTTTACATATGTTAAAGCCTTCATCCTTTTCCTCCTGATCAGCTTTGAATATCTAGGCCATCACCGAGAAGAGTGAGAGACCGTCTATTACAGAAGCTCCAATAGGCTTGCACACAAGCAGGAAACGTTTTTGGCCCTTTTCTCCATATCTAATTGAGGACACGCATTTTTAGTTATCTACCTTTACATTTCCAAAGCTATCTGCGATATTTTCTTATTTAAGGAAGATTGAAAAGAACATTTCAGGTAAGATTTTGGGCATATGTGCTATCTTTCTCAGTAGGATATAGAACATCCTATTTCCGGAAAGCTTTCTGAAACTAGGCATTGATCTACATGGGTAGTGCAATGCTACATTAATAGATTAACTGATACTAAAACATTTGTTTTGCACAACACCAAATCCCCTTCTATATACACATTCACTCCCGGGGATAGTATCTTAAGGCTTGTAATATCGGCAGAGGTCTAATGATAATGCGTGGGTGACGTACACTATTGGTATATCAATATCTTTCCAGATAAAACTGGCCCCCTCTCCATAAAAGTTATGACAGTTTTCCTATGCGTGGGAGTAGGTGTTAGAGAATACTAAAGAATGAATGTGCTCTCTAGATACTATTAATAGCTAGCCTATTGATTTATATGCATTAAGAACGCTTTGAAGCGGGCCACCCTATAGCAATGCCTCTATGCTGTTTAAACATGCTCGTAATTACATCTCTAGTGATAGTATTCACACCCACGTGGTCTGAGGCATCAGCCAGGAACATACTCAACACGAGAACCAATAGACACTTAGTTGGAGATCTATAAGGGGACAATGCGGCTACCACCAGGCGCATTTCGCCATTGACGACACACATAGTTACTTCATGCATGAGACCTATAGCATGCTGTTCAGGTATACCTATAGACGTAGTAGGTGAGTAGTACTCTCTGTTTCTATCATGCATAGCCTACCCTCATTAACCCTTTAAATGCTGAAACTACTTCTTCGTCTATAGGACAAAGATTTTTAAAAACCCTCCAAACTCGGCCATGACCATTCATTGGATAGCTCTTACCGAGTACTTTCAGATGACTACCCATGTGCCAGAGTTTCAGGCATCATTTTGTATTGGCCAAATTAGCCACCAGCAGCATAAGGGATGGTAGTCATGATGAGTAGTATTGTTTTCGTATTGGCTACATCATGGTTTTACCCACTATCATGGCACCAACTCCCATGCCCATATTTGCTATTTTGACACATGTAAATCATTGTCGATTATTACAAAACTAGTTCTACCTATTCCCCCTTTCAACTTTAAAGGGGCGGCCCCATAGCCGGTCGGTCATAGCATTGTGCTTTAACTGCTCGCTGTGTCTTACTGGTAGAGGATTCGAATCCGGCCCGAGTCACATGAGAAAGATGCCAGTGACTTGGGGTTCGTGCTATTTTCTGGGATCTTCGGTTACCACTACTATTACAGGAAAAGGTAAAAGGTATTCGGTTTATACATGATGTAGTCTTGTATCCACCGAAATGTTCACACGACCTATTATTTGGCTAGTCGCGATTGAGCCTACATGAAAATATAGGACGCAAAATGACGATAACCAAAATTCCTGATGCTATGTTATATGCTTACTGTCATCCCCCCCCTTCTCTCTCTTCTGACTGTTGACTTATATGCCCTTTGAAAGTGTAGGGTATGAGGTGGTCGTCTGTTGTAAGCAGTTGACGTCATAGAGATATCAAGAATGGTATCTACACGGCTCGAATGCGAAATGTTTCCATAAATTGTGTTGATACTGGAAAGAGATATTCACCGCATCCTGTTCGTTGACGCTAAAACACTACGGAGATAAATCGTTTAATAAACAAACATTATTCAGCAGCGTTGCGTTTGGGAAATAATAGGTCAAACTAATATGGTTCCTAGCAAAAATGAACCAATTGTGTTAACGGCTTTTCATATAGATTCATGTAGATACTGGTAGCACAAAATTCAAACGGACACTGGCTGGTATATATATATATATATATATATATATATATATATATATATATATATATATATATATATATATATATATATATATATATATATATATATATATATATATATATCAGTATGAGTTTAAATCATGCATAAAACGAACGATTGGCGCAAGCCACGTGGTGCTAATTGTTTCCCAATTGCCCCATTGTTTAAACCCCTGCTACAGTGGCGGCAGCAAGGCCAGACGGAAGGAGGCGTATGCATGCGTCCGAGTAGAGAACAAGTTCAGTCAAGCTGGGCTGGATTACCTTCCACTGCAGACAGATAGGCAATGTTTCATCAAATCCAAAGAAGACGCAAGGTAAATGCGCTGTGGCGGCCGCGGATGGAATACTACCGCTCCATGTTGTGTCTAGTCACATAAAGTACTCAACTTCTCACTGATCTATGTGTGGATATCTCCACGTCTGGCATACCACCAACAGTGTGGATTTGGGGAGGGTAGGAGGGGCCTCTTGGCAAGACTGTGAGCTCGTTTCGCACACTCACACTGTGCCGAAGGGCCAAGGCCAGGGAAGTCATGGGCCTCATGCAAAAGGTGTCCCCACGTGCGTCGACAGCCAGTACACCTGGTCCAGCAAAACATGGGAAAGTTGCCAGTGACTTAGGTAAAGTCTGAGGTTTTCATGATCTACTCCAGTACACCTCAGTAGTAACGATTAAGTCTTCATTTGACCCTAAAAGTGGTATGGACGTAGAATGCCTCTTATATATATTGACTCTTGCGATATGTCCAAAGGCAAAGCTGTTGAAAACAATGCAAAATTACACAATCGAATTAAGAATCATACACACAATATACGCGCTATCTATTCTAAAAATTGGGCTGAGTCGAGACAACATTATAGAATTGTTTGGTGAATAGAAATCCAAAAATCAAAGAATGGTTCCATTTTGGAAATCGGGATAGTTTACACCGTTTGACAAAAGCTACCACATAATCCACCTCAGACGGCACATCCATTGTATTCACAGGAAGTGCCCCCAGCGCCTACCAGCCAGGCCAGACGCTGAGTGCGGGGAGAAGAGCTGGCAATATGGAAAGCTGTCGATGGGTGTTTCTTCTCAAGATAAGCAGCCACCTATCCCGCTGCCTCGATCCCCTGTATGAATCGCATGTATAACCTAGATGCTGCCTTTCTCTCCACACACAAACACACACACACACACACACATATATATATATATATATATATATATATATATATATATATATATATATATATATATATTTATATATATATATATATATATATATATATATATATATATATATATATACTGTATATATATATATACATATATATATATATATAAATATATATATATATATATATATATATATATATATATTCATAGTTATAGTTCTATTTATATGTAAATATATATATACAGTCAAACCTCTATTAAGCGACCGCTCAAGGGAAATGTCAAAAGTGGTCTTTTAAAGAGGTGGTCTCTTAAGAAGGGGTTGAGGGTCTGAGCGAGGTTATGAAAAAACAAAGAATTTCCAACAATGACCTGGAATTATTGAGGTTGTTATGTTTAGATGCGTTTGTTGAAATTTCGTCATTGATATTTTAAGAATAAACAATTCAGAAAAATAAAAGTTGAACTATATCATTGATTGAGGACCCTCAGAAATGATGTACTTTCAAATTTTTACCGATTATTTCATTATTTAATTGTGCCCTTTCCAATAAACAAGGCGTCCAGGCATTCAAGTGGTCGTTGAATGAAGGACCATTTACTCTTAGGAATAAGATTTCATGGTCGTTGGTCGCGTCAAGCAAGTGGTCTTTTAATCAAGGTAAAATATACAGGGAATAGTCTTGGGGGGATTTGAAACGGTCGTTCAAGGCAAGTGGTCGTTTAAGAGAAGTGGTCGTTGAGGCAAGTTTGACTGTATATATATATATATATATATATATATATATATATATATATATATATATATATATATATATATATATATATATATATATATATAATATTATATATATATATATATATATGCGTATGTGGCATCAGAAAGGGTAATAATCTCATAAGCTATAAATATTTGTTTGCGGGAAGACATCTGTCAGCTTGAACATCTTAATAAATTGATCATCTCTTGTTTGAGCTGAAATAAATTCATGCAATCTGTAATTTGAACACGTTTGCATGTCACATAAATACAATGTAGGATAGCATACCCTTTTTTGGGCAATGGGTAATTGATAGTCAAAATATACAATTCTCAAGATGCGCAGTGCATTGTTGTGTTGTACTTTATTGACTGCCACAAATGGGACAATGCGGTATACCACTTGGTCATGAGGCTGTCCCCATCTATCACTGGAGTCTAAGAGCTTCCTTTGATTACCGGTGATGCTTTATTGAGTGGTTAGATTCACAACCTCCCTTCACATCGGACAAGGGAACCAGGTTGATACAGAAACCCAACACTACTTCATATTTGATGCATCCTATGAAATATGAAGCATACATGCAGATTGTACGAATGTATTGTAAAAGCATTGTTCATCATTAAAACATATTTCTGTCAGATTCTAGACCACATGAAATGACCATTTAGGATTTGATTTATACAAGTTAGTTAATCTCATTAGGCAAAGGCTCATTTTTAATATCCACAAATAAGCTGAAGTTAATGATAACACAATCAGAACTTGAATAAACATTTTAGAAAGGTCAGAATTCTAGCAGAGAAAAAAGGGTTTGCCAAATTTCTATATGTGGTACAGTATCCCAGGCAGAGAAACGACTGTTATTCTATGTTGGATGAGTGAATCAATTTACAAATGTACATGTTCTGATAATATGGCAATAACTTGATAAAAAAGCAATATTGTTTGTAATGTTTGACGGTAAATGGCTGTTGGATCAAATAATCTCCAATCAAATATTTTTCAGAAGTTAGTCCATTTGAGGTGTAAAGTCATCAGACCGTGATCGCACTTCAGAGGCGAATGGGTTAACCCATTTATATATGAAGTCTAGACGTGGTTAGACAATTGTTAACATAACACCCATTATTTTGGTATTATTTGAGAAATGATTGAAAAGGGATTGTTAAACCAAACACGCACAACAACTTTCAGTGAAATTTCTGCAATAATGCTTTTTATCATGATATTTACCTATATGTCTGACCAAATCTACCCTACAAGTGTGGAGTTTACGACACCTGGCTGCCAAGCGTGAGTTCACAGGTCTTTGTTTCCGCTGTGTCCCCAAAATAGCGGGTTGGCCTGGTCGCTATATAAATGTGCGGCGTTGTGGAGGACTGCCTATGATCTTCCTGCATCTGAAAGACCCCTTGGAACTATTCGTAAAGAGAAGAGAAATTCTTCCCGGTTCCGGGTTTCTATCTCGTCACGATATGACCTAAGCTGTTGAAAGCGACGTAAAACACCAACGCTTCCTTCCCTACAAGTGTGAATGGGTTAAGCATGGTTCTGTCTCGTGAGGGAGTTTTTTGGGAGTGAATGAGGCTAGGCCTGGTCTCGTCTCCTCACATCTTAAGAGTGGCTGTCCCCCAGGCATAGCTCCACTCGAGAGAAAATGACGCTCCCGAGGCAATGTTTGCGAACTCCCGCAGTGTGAGAGTTCACAGTTAGGTATTTGTGGTTTAGCCCCGAAACGTGTGGTATAGTCGCAGCAGCAACAGGTGCCTTGGGACTGCTGCCTGATTTAAGGCCAGGAATTCCCTTGATGCCGGCTTCCCAGCCTTCTTTTTCTACGTCTTCGAGAGGGCGGTAATACCACACACAGACGTGTGCTGCCTTAAAGATGCACTCCGGTGCCATCTTAAGATTACACTGTGGGGTGTATATAGCGACCGAGCATCACGCTGTCATATTGAAACTATTCGGAAATATGTATATATACTATGATTGTAAACATGTTTGGCTGTAGATATGTACGTGTGTATGTTTGAGTCATGCTTTATGTGTCTATCTATCTATCTATATCTGGATATATCTGTGTGTGTGTATATATATATATATATATATATATATATATATATATATATATATATATATATATATATATATATAATGTATATATATATACATGGGTGCGTATGCGTGTGTGTATGTGTGTGAATACTATGTTCTTGACCTACTGGTCCCCAGCCGCTTCAGAATAAACCATCTCCTTCAATGACCAGGAGTACCTGACCTCCCATAGAGTCGCCTTTTCCTTTGCTGTCCAAAGACACATGATTCATTGGTCATCATCCTTTCTCGGAAGGTGGGGGTGGTTCGGATAATTTGGTACAAGCTGTATATCATAATCTGAAATTATTAAGCTTTTTTCTCTAGTATTTCTTAAATAATTCCTAACAATTTGTTCGATACCTTCAAAGATGCCTGTGCCAAAGTGTATAAATAGGCTGTCCCAATAGCCGAGTCGCCTTTCACAATGCAACATCAAATGTGCACCGGGGTGCCAGGCACTGCTTAGGATCCTACCTGAGGCATATGAGGAAGTTGCCAGTGACTACTGGAGAAATCCCGCTCGCCAGTGATTATTGGCTAATCACGTTTTAATCACTTAAATCACTTGTATCTGCAGGGCGCGTATTCTTTGTATATAACTTCAAATCGGTCAATATTTGGAAAAAAAATTAAAAGATTTTTTGCAGGTTCAACAGGCAAACAACTTTCAGCCAAATACTGCTTTGTTATCAACATTTTTCCATGTATGTTAAATCACGTGTCGATTCCAGATGACAAATAGTTTACGATAACGGTGATCAAAGCTCTTTTTCATTCCATTCGGATTTGGATAATAAGTGAGTTGAACAGAGACAAACAGAATAAATTGCTATTAATAAATGTGAAGAAGTGCAAGAATCTCTGTATTTAGTTCATCTATTTGTCTGTTGCAAATTATTAGTTTTACATATTCGCTTAACTGTTATATTTATCTGTCCTTTTGAGAGGGACAGTGCCAAAATCTAATTCCTGCACTAAATGCGTGGGCAGCCCGGGCATAATCCACGACCGCACGCCCGATTGCAATCCAGTTTCCTGTGTAAAGTTGCAGGGATTAAATGTCTGTACTGGATATTGCACGAGGTGCTCGGAAACGTACAATCTAATGGCTTTGTGTCTGCAGTAGTGATTGTCTGGTTTATAGGGGAATGTTGTAACGGCAGTCGTCTACTCTACGACTGCTGGGAGTCGGCGACATGTTTAAGGGTTACGCCATGGTAACTGGGCGTATACTCTAAGCCTGTGGCAGGTGGGTTGTTACACCGTTACCACGTCCACATGAAATACATCTCCATACAGTCAAACTCCTTAAAGAATTACCATGGAAACATTGCTCGAACACTAGACACAATCCATGTATCCATATCACCGTCTAGGTCGGTGCTAGTACCTAACACCATTTTTTTCTTATTGTTTTACCATTGATTGGCATATATATATATTTTATTTGGACATGTTTATTAATCAGTATTCTCAATATATCACACCAAAAAATCCTTATTATCAATTATAAAATAGGAGACGGCTATTTTAGTTATTCTAGTCTGTGGTCTACAAATATCAGTCGACGCTTTGATTGTAACAAAACCTAGGAATAGTTTACTAGTTTATGGTCTACATTTTCCACAGTATTGTTATCCAAATAGCATGCGTACGATCCCTACCAATGCCATACCACATACTAGTATCTATCACTTTTCATTAAAAGCAATAGTGATAGGAATATCGACAAAAGTTTCATGTCTTCTGAGTTAGCAATCATACTCTCTGCTGTATATTTGTCATAATAACACTCGATAAAATATTTTATAATAGAAATACTAATAATATTATAATAATAATAATAATAATAATAATAATAATAATAAGTAAAATAATAATAAGTATTTTATAGCCGCATTTGAGCAATTATGTATGCTAAATTTGTTGTTGTCAAATGTGTGATTGATGGTCCTATATGTATATGACATGCCTCGTTTGGATTTTCAGGGAAGTGACAATGATGGACTGGTTTGGCAAACTCCAATTGGCAGCTTCCCTGATCCTAGCGGTGCTGGTGGCCCTGCTAGAACAGTCCACGTGCCAGAAGCTTCCTACTCGCGACGAGAACCATTTCCACTTCCAAATAAGCCAAGCCGAAATATTCTACGACACCAAGTTACTGCCTGACGGGGCGGAGGTCACAGCCTTCCTCTATAAAGATATTCAAAAAAGGTAAGCACATTTTTTTAAATTTCTGCAAAACGCATGTTTTTTCTAATTTCTGCACGCACACACATACACACACACACATACACATACTTATATTGGTACATATAAAACCCAACAAATGTATCTTTCTGTACAAAATTGGAGGATTGTGGATTATAAGACAACAATCGTAAATGATTTATCCAACATTTCGTCAACATCAGATTAAGCTAAGCACATCACATGTTTGGGAAAGCAATGTGGGTGATTCTTCTTGTCTTAGCAAGTCGACACACCACAGCAGTGTTTACCTATTCATACTTGAACAGTGTAATCCGTGTAACTCGGATTTGACTTGGAATATCCTTCATCGCCACATCCTCTGCCTAAAGCGTGACTAGTCTCTCGCTAATAATAGAGGAAAACTGACAACTAACCCTAACTGGCCATTTTATATTGTGGATATCTTGCCGGTTGATATAATAATAATAATAATAATAATAATAATAATAATAATAATAATAATAATAATAATGATAATAATAATGATAATAATAATAATAATAATAATGATAATAATAATAATAATAATAATGATGTTAATAATGATAATAATGATAATAATAATTGATATTTGATCTAGAGGCCTTTCCACCTATAATGTTAAATATATATATATATATATATATATATATATATATATATATATATATATATATTTATATATATGTGTGTGTGTGTGTGTGTGTGTGTGTGTGTGTGTATGTAGGCGCCGCCTTGCTAACATAACGAATAACGGATGATTCATATCTATTATTCAAATATTTGCACGAGAGTTGTAATTGAGATATCTAGTTAACATTCTCCCTCAAATACCTTCTAAAAGAAACTTTAATCCGACATATATCACCAGAAGATTCTTTTGGGATTTCTATTTTGTGAATTATCACTCGAGCAACACAAGAACGTTTATATGTCCCCAATGTTAATTATGTATTTTTTCTTCTTTTCAGGTATTTCTTTATCGTTGAGGAGGATAACACCCCCCTGTCAATCACTGTCACACCATGTGCGTCTGCGCTAGACTGGAACATCTCCATACATGATCTGCCGGAAGAGAAGAGTGGTGACGGTCCAGGTACGAACAAAACAGGCATGTGACACTTTTCTACTCCTTTTCTATACCATCTCATCTGTAATAGACAGCCCTATCTAGTATCTACTCTAGTAGTGTACGTATCTAGAGTCTCTATACCGTAATAATCATACACGTAGGAAGGAAGAATATTAAACCCGTGCATTTGCATGTACCTCTGACTGAGCACTGAACACTTTAACAGCATAGTAAATGAACTATTTTCAACTAATTCTCAAGCAAAACTACTAACATTTGCAACGTGAATGATAAAAGAACCATTTCCAACTAATACTCAAGCAAAACTACTAACATGTGCAACGTGAATCGGAAATGAACTATTTTCAACTAATACTCAAGCAAAACTACTAATGTTATCAACGTGAATGATTAATGAACTATTTTCAACTAATACTCAAGCAAAACTATTGACATTTGCAACGTGAATGGTAAATGAACTATTTTCAACTAATTCTCAAACAAAACTACTATACTAACATTTGCAACGTGAATTGTGCTAATTGTCTACTTGATGGTAGTGTATTGCTAACTTGTACGTTATTGCGTTTTGGTGTGGATGATTTTGACAGATACCTGGTTATGATTCTTTATAAAATTAAATTGGAACATATATTGTGACCTTGACCGTTTTCTGGTAATACCTGCTTGGATTTTTCTTTGTTTCTACTTCATATCTATAACTTTTAAAGTTTGATAATTATCCTTGTCACCAATGCTGCTCAATGAATAATATATTTGCTTTACAAGGAAAAGGTTAGACAATGAGTTTTATATTCATCTTTGACAATGATTTTTTACACAATCTTTCGTTTTTATTAACGCTCATCTACTTGGGAGTTCTTTCTATGGAATGTTGTATTAACTTTATCTAAACATTAATCACCAACTTGTAAATATATGTTCGTTAGATATAAAAAGAATCATACATATGTATAGGTTTGGTGAAGTTACAGTTAAGCCTGAAAGAAAATAAATCGTTTCATTAACTGCTAAATCGCTACCATAATGTGATTAGTGTTTATGGAAACTAAGGGGAACATGTAATTCGCTTCATGCTTGTACGTGAGTGCTTGACATATTTCCATAGCAAAATGGAGATCAGATTGCAACTCATACAGAGCTAGAATTCATATTTGGAGTTTATTTATCGTCACAGAATACCAACCCTAAGTCACTGGCAACATTCTCACATGCCCCAAGCTTGGCTCTAACTCGGGCAGCGCCGAGAGACAAGGAGCAATTAGACCTCTAACCAATTGGACATTTTTCATCAATTTTACAAAGGTGGATAAGCCAAACATTTGCGGATAAGCTCTCACGGGAAATCGTGGGAAAGTGAGGAGCAGAAGCAACACTTCACATATTTGATACTATGTTTAGGCCAAGTGCTGTACGGGGCGAAGAAATGTGCTGTCATGTTCCGTTGACGTGACACCACCAATTATTTACCAGAACAACTCCACAACAAGTAAACAAACTTGATAACAAAATAGCGGCAACATTGGTGATGTGCTTGTGAAACAACTTGCGCAGAAAGGAGCCGAGTGTATACTGGGGTGTATACCCATGCTTAATTCAGAGCAAAAGGCCACACCTCGCTCGACTACATCAAGCTGTATAATCATGCACGTCATAATTATTCATTTTTGAGGGAATTGGCCAAACACTTGAAGATAAGTTATTAAGTTGGAAATATTTCCAAATCAATTTTTGTATCTTATAGAAATCTTTTATTTTCGTAAAAAATTGCAAACACGAGAAGTCTGCTGTAATGATGTGTCTAATATCGAAATATCTCAATTCTTATGAACATAAGTTTCAAAGTAGAATGCTGGTCTTTGGGTTTTTTGAATTTCAAGTATCGTTTATTTCCGCCAAGAATAGGCGAATTGGAGACTTGCCAGTTTTAGGTAAAGGAGAAAATAGAGTACCCGGCGAAAACTACCGCCTAAACCCATGCCAGTGGCAACTTTCTCACAAACCCCAGCCGGGGTTCGAACCCAGGCAATATTGAGTTGAATAACTGTGTTCATGTTGACCTCGATGACCATATATAATAGCAAAATACTACTGTTTCGATTGGCGTCGAATGTGCCCACTTATTTACTGGAAGAAAGGAAGGAATTTATTACTTTCAACCTGTAGCCAGCAACAAACGTATTTCATAAAATTCTGATAACACTTTTATTCATGATGCTATTATTCATGATGCAAATATTCTCAAATGGCTAGACCATTGTAAATGTTCTAAATGTTATGCAATTTATCAACTACACATCAAAACACGATATCATTTCACCGTATCGTCTGCTCAGCTGTGATTCTCGATGCTGATTAGTCAATAGGTGTCAGACATGTAGCCATTCACAATACGTAGATTTAATATCGACCCTCTGAATTCGATATTACCCCTAAATCTAGACTTAAACTATACATAAGATAATAGAATCACTACTGCTAAAATATCTGGAATTTAGTGCATATCATGTTGATATCGTTCAATGAGGAAGTCTGTATAACCACTACAGTAGCACAATTTAGGTGTAATAGCGTAAGTGCCAATGTTATTCTGCAATTCCTAGCAAATGGAAATCTGAAGTGTTTAGCCAAATGGTATTTACATGCTGCAGGATATCTGGTACGAGTGTATGTTCGTATTTGACCCGGCAGTCCTGTGCCTCTCTTAACGCATGCATGATACCTATTATCTAGCACAAATGGTGAGGTTTGTCCTGACAATCAGGTACTTATGTTTCCTACATATCTAACGAGTTAACCCACTTAGATGTCTGCCAGATGTTTAACCCTAGGACCATAGTGTGTTGGTTTATGTGAAAAGGCAATCTTTCTATGCTATTTGTCAAGTACGCAGTAGACTCTCTAGCAGAAAACTTTATTTGGCTATCATGAAAAGAGCCTTGAAACATGGAGGGTATTGTATATAAAGTTTAGTTGTTCATTAATGTGTGGGGTGGCTACCACTTGGATGAAGAATACTCATAGTTTGTGTGGATATTTTACTTGTTACCTTCATTTATATAGTCAAAAAGCCATCTCTCTCTCTCTCTCTCTCTCTCTCTCTCTCTCTCTCTCTCTCTCTCTATATATATATATATATATATATATATATATATATATATATATTTATATATATATATATATATATATATATATATATATATGATATATACATTTATATGTATGTATATATATATATTTACATTGTATACATATATATATATATATATATATATATATATATATATATATATATATATATATATATATATATATATATATATATATTTATATATATACAATACTTACATAAGTTACATTGTTTACCATCCTCAAACACAACCTTGTCTATGAAAGAGTCGTATTGTTGCTGTAGAAATCACTCTGACAGATTACTATATTACGAATACAAACTAGCACGAGGTCGTTGTGAACATGGTAATTGTTAGCTGGCTACATAGAGTGTAAAATTAGCACAGATATACAAATATAAATGTTTTGCCTCGGAGGCTGTAGATCTGTCAGGTCCTGGTGTTTATGAAATGATATACACATTTAAAAGAAACGTGGTTGCCAGGTGAAGGCCCTGGATATCTTCATCCTTCTAGCTTACACCAATGTTAGTTCCTAACCCTAATATTTGGATACATTGTTTGGCCATGTGAAGAAACGTGTGTTCTCCACTTCCCTAGCCCTACTTGTCCTGTACACCATCCGTGCTTGGGAGCGAGTAATAAAACGCATGGATAATCCCATTAACCCTTTCAATGCGAAGGCGACTTTCATCCAAAGCACAAGAACCCAAAGATTTTTAAAAAACCATCTAAACCCTGTCATGTTGGTATTCATTGGATAGCTCTCACTGAGTACTTTCAGATGAGCACCCATTTGCCAGGGTTTCAATGCTAAGGCTGCTTTCATCCAAAGCACAAGAACCCAAAGATTTTTAAAAACCATCTAAACCCTGTCACGTCGGTATTCATTGGATAGCTCTCACTGAGTATTTTTAGATGAGCACCCATTTGCCAGGGTTTCAGTCATATTTCAGTTTTTTTGCCTCATTTTGTATTGGCCAAATCAGCCATCACCAGCATAAGGGTTAATAAAACAAAAAGTAGTAAAAATGAACTAAAATAGCAGAATAAAAACAATTGGCATTACTTTATTTCAAAAGCAATGCCAATTGTTTTTAGGTATTACCGACTTACAATAATAAACAAATGACAAAACTGTTTCAATGTACTACACTTTTAACAAACTTTTTTACGTGCAACATCATACAATATACCTCAGTCCCAGCTCAGTTCACATACTCAAAACTATTGAAGTCAGGCCCTGGAAATAGCTTTGTTTAAATATTGTGTGTGGAGAATAGTTAACTATATATGCATACAGACATTTGTAAGAATTCAGATAGAAATCAGCAAGCATCAAGCGTCCACAAGCACACAAACAAAAACACTTTTATTCCGTTTTAGGAAAAATCCCTGGTTGATTTTGGGTCCCTCATTGAAAAAAGAAGTTAAGGAAAGTTGAAAAGTTAATTCTTAAAAGCATGGCAGACAGTTTTCTGGTGCAAACCATCCAATCATATTAAAGGATACCTGTACTCATAACAGAATGTATGCATGGGTTTCTGACAATGAAAAATATGTATAACTTGTATAACTGGCTTTCCACTTTTTAAAAACTTCTGTTATCTCCCTCTCGCATTGTTTTTGGGAAAAAAATCTTCCTAAAACAGAAATAGGGGTATGTGAGACTCATCGAAGTTTGAACTTTTTGTGTATTTCCTAAACATGCAACATACCAATATATGCTGTGAATCTGACAAGGAAACCTCTTGCCTCATAACAGAATATAGTTTCCTCAATATAGACAACTTTTGCCTGCTCATAACATGGGTAAACGCTTGTATCACATCATTCATAAGATATTGCCTGAGGCTGTATACATGAACACAGTGTATGCTTGTATTGGAAGGAGAGGACGTCTAGGTCAAGATCAAAAGGTGGATGTAGATTATGTTGGTTCACCGTGTATGTTAAAAACTTGGCACATTATAACATATGGAAACAGCCATAAAAGACGCTAAGTATGGGAATAATGGCTAGCTTCACATGCATAAACGTGTATAATACTAGTAATCCATGCGTATTATAAACCATATCTAATGCTAAAATACAAGACACTAAGATGAAATTGTCATTGGTTTTGCACATATGCTTTGAAAACGCACATTTATATATGGTAATGTATGTATGTTTGTATGTTTATACGTATGTGTGTGTATACACGTTTAGATATGTTTGTGTGTGTATTCTGTCTTACCTTTCCTCCATCTTTTGTTTTATAGAAGCAGAGGATGACCAGACATTAGAACAAAAGAAGATGGCAAAGGAGGTGGCGCCCCCACTTAGTTCTGTACTTCAAATGAACACTAGTGATGATGTGATGACATATCGGACCGCAGCCAGCCCTGCTGGGATTTACATGCTGGAAATAAAAGCGGTGACAAGTGACAGTAGCTTGAAGATGTATGCAACTACTACACCAGACTCCGACCATGCCTATCCGGAGTTGCCCAGTGATTCTGATGTGGATATTCTTTCAGTCTCGAAGAATACTGTAGTATTGGCCTGGAAACCAAGTCCTACTGAGAGGGTTCATGGCCAACCTGTCCAGTATTGCCTGTCTGCAAACAAGGTGAAGAATTTCAAGACTATGTGTGCTGCTCACGGTTGGATCTTCGGGGATCAACCCCCCACAGTACCGCCCAACGCTGGCTTCGGCTTCTCATGGGAGAAGGATTTCAAATCTGGATCAAAGGATATGTCATCTCCAATAAAACCCATTGGTCTTGACCAGGCATTCTTTACTTGTATAGGATCTAAAACTCGCTTCTCCTTCAACCAAGCCGTGCCGGGTGAGCACTACTATTTCGACATCTTCGCTGTGAATAAGCTGACTAACAGAAGTATAGCCTACAATGGCTGCAATGTGAAAACTAAGGAACATTTCAAGCATGTGAGCCTAAAGGATGGCAAGGTTTTGCGTGCTTTCTTGAAAAGATCAAGGGGAGGCAAAATTTTCACCTTGGATTTGGCACATTTCACAAAGGAACTGATATTCGCAGTTGAACCCTGTGCAGGGAACCTGAAGATTCAAATCGGAAAGAAAAGAAAAGTCCTCAAGACAGCAATTGTGCGTGGTTTAAAGTCTTTCAGGTTCAGCAATGTCTATCCAGGAAAGTACAAACTTAAAGTGTGGAGTTCTCGCAAAAGGAGCACCTCCTTCAATGTTCTGGCAACTACGAAATCTTCGCGATTTCCGTACCCAAAATTGGCCAATGACACACGGATTAAATCATTTGACAATCTCCGCACATGCAACTCGGTCACCCTGGCATGGCTGGGTACTGAGAAGAGGATGCAATATTGTTTATACAAACGAAAAGAGCCCAACAGGCTCAAACGACTATTTTCCAGGCGAGGAGGGTCTTGCACTGATCCCAGCACCAGGAAGAAAAACGAAAAGATTTTGTGTAGGCATTTTCGATATAAAGCCAAGAACAGGGGTGTGCTGACTGAAACTGTGAGGGAACTTCAACCCAACACAACATATGTATTTGACGTATATGTGTCGAAAAGTAGAGGGCAGACGTTAAAGTATCAGAGTGCTTGGGTGACAACTAGGAGCAGGTGCTAGGATTCATTGTATATACATGATGATGTGCTATACCAATGATCACCCCAGAGTAGGTGCCTAAACCAGCAAGTCTAATTGTTAACTCTTCCTGCAAATGGAAGTTAATATAGCCATTGCTTTTGGCACGACTGGGCTATCAGGCCGAGAAAATCGAAGTTGACATTTTTTCTAGATGAAGTGAAAGGAATGCCACAAATACTCCTTCGAAGCGGGAGAAATAGGAGTAATCATAATTTCCTTCCCAGGTGTGCGTTTTGTTCTGCAGTAAACGGTGTAGTATCTGTCTGCAGTTAACTGTTAAACAACAGTGTGAATGGAAAGGGGTATGATAAAGTGATAAGATAAACGTGGAAAGTACATTCTAAAAGATTGCGAAAAAGGATATATATATATGTATATATATATATATATATATATATATATATATATATATATATATATATATATATAAATATTATATATATATATATATATATATATATATATATATATATATATATATATATATATATATATATATATATATATATCAGGCACTTTTCTCGATAAAGTCATGCAAGATGTGTTCATATTCATCACAAACCAGTGGTTGGTTCAGTGGTATTAAAACTGGGTGATGAAACAGATCCTGAGGACTCAGATGCTGTAAACAATTACAAACGTCAAAGTGAGAAAAATGCTAAGTTGCCATGAAGAGAAAAAATCCTACGCGACTAATGATCAATATTATTCAAGAGAGTTCTTCACAGATCACAAACGTTTACGAGGATGTATGTCAAACTATTCATGTATATTACTGCCAAAGTTTTTTTTTGAAATAAGTATATCAATGTAGGTTGTGTAAATGGTTAGCCACGCCTGTGGGTAGATGTAATTTATCATGTACTTCTTAGTGATATGCCTGTGAATATCTGCTGCCGATTGAGGTGTACAGAGTATGGTATCCTTTTTTGTAGTCTGCTCTGAAGTTCGTTTTTACCTTGTCAAGCAAGTTTAAATGGTGGAATGGAATTCACTGCTCTGCTGAAAGTTACGTGATGGCGCAGTTATATTTTGAAGTTATAATAAAGTCAATGTAATTATAATGTATACTAATATATAGAGAGTAGGAGGTTAGGTATTCTCCCTGTACATTTATCATATGAAGAAATTAGTATGTGTATATTACACTCCATTAGCTTGCCCTAATATTGACAGGTGCATTACCATGCACTGTGAGATGTAAAATGGTTATTGATATTGAAATGGACGTACCACACTAGCCCCACAAACATTGTAGACATCTTTCAGCAATCATTACTTCATAGAATGTGATATCTTAATGTTATTCTGTAGATGATGCAAATATAGCCTGTCGTTTTTCTTGTGTAGAAAATTGATTCCATCAGTGTAACATTATCACCTGAATACTTTACTCCTATGTATCAATGATCAGAAAATCAAGTAATTCCACTGATACAACTATGTATTGTTGATTCAATCTTTCGCTGAGGTACAATAAACCAAATTGAAGTTATTTAGATATCAAAGAATGTATCGAGATGTCTGTCGCCAAGTTTGAACCATGTACAGTGCTGACATTTAATTCCTTCACTGAATGCGGGGGCAGCCCAGACATGATAAACAACCCCACGTCCTATTGCCAACCAGTTTCTTGGGAATGGATGCATGGAAGACCTTTGATTCGCACGTGGATCATTGATGTGCTTGGCTCTTTTTTTTGACATGTTATCCATGGGTGTTTGTACACCCAGGCACTGGCAGACGCCCGGTCGACTGATGCAGGAATTGAATGTCTGCACTGTAATGATAGAATGCAAGATGACATATGTTCAGTCGATTGTTAATGAAAACATAAAAAACAAAATTCTTGGTAGTTAAGATACTGGTCAAAAACCTGTGTAAAATCATACATTTTTATCAATCAGAAAATAGGTAATGTAATATTTTTAATATTGTAATGAATTTGTAAGAGATTTTGATATTGTGGTTTTGGTTATGGTGAAAGCATCTGCAAGCCCTGATAGTGAATACTTGGGCTGGTAATATGAAAAAGTTAGTTGTTTACTTCAATTTGTAACTGGTTTTGATGACTGTGTGAGGCATTTCATAAATGTGTGAATTTGTAGTACAGTGCCAACATTTAATTCCTGCACTAAATGCGTTGGCAGCCTGGGCATAATGCACGACCGCATGGCTGATTGCCGCTCAGTTTCCTGTGCATGGATGCATGGGTGACCTCACAACTGAACGTAGCTTTAATTTGCAAGCTACGTGGGTCATTGATGTGCTTAGCTAATTTTTTGGCGTGTTATTCATGGGAATTTGTACAACCATGCACTGGCAGACGTTTGGTTGACTGGTGAAAGAATTTAATGTATGCACTGTATCTGTCTTTTACTAAACTAGCAAGATATGCCATGTGACTATTTACACACATCTTTTGAGTCGTATTTTTTTCGGATATTTTATGCAGCCTTTTATTATATTCTACCATTGGTATTCAAAGTTTGTAAATGCACACACAGTCATCAAAATAATTTTGGTTTTGTGAGGATTTGTGACCAAAAGCAATGGGTTTAAAGCTTCAATCAATTGATATTCTGGGAGCATGCATAATATATTCATAAATCATATGATGTATTTAAATTTATGAGACATTGCCATTAAATATGGCCATTAAACAATTTCAAATGTGGATTTGTCAGATGTTGAGTGTATTTCATCAAACTTTTAATGAATTGTATTCTACATATAAACATGGTATTGGTAGCAACTGTCTAATATAATATATCGTTAAATCTATAGAAATTTGGGATCGCTAGTGCATTGTCTATGAACCCAACGACATCTGGATCATGCACAAGCTCTACAGTGCCGACATTTAATTCCTGCAGTAAATGCGTGGAAGGCCTGGGTATAATACACGACCACACGCCAGATTGCCACCTACAGTGCTGACATTTAATTCCTGCACTAAATGCGTGGGCAGACCGGACATAATTCACGACTGCACGCCCAATTTCCACCCAGTTTCCTGGGTATGGATGCACGGATGACCTCACAACTGAACGGAGCTTTGATCTGCAAGCTACGTGGCTCGTTGATGTGCTTTGCTTATTTTTGGACATGTTATCAAAGTGTGTCTGTACAACCAGGCACTATCAGACGTCCGGTCAACTGGTGCAGGAATTAAATGTCTCTACTGTATCTTCCTGAGCATGGATGATCTCACAACTGAATGTAGCTTTGATTCGTAAGCTACGTGGGCTATTGATGTGATTGGCTTCTTTTTGACATGTTATCCATGGGTGAGTGTACAACCAGGCACTGGCAGGCGCCTGGTCGACTGGTGCAGTAATCAAATGTCGGTCCTGTATCATTTATGGATATACTCTGATGACTAAGGACTATTTTGAGAAATATTTGACTGAGAGTTATTGTTCATGTTGAGTTAAACAATTCTTCTTCAAATGTTCTTTAAATATTGCTTTACCTCATCAGTTCTGTTCAAAGTTGACGAATCATATGTACGTTTCAGATGCAAAAGGGTTAATACAGAAATGTTTCCCATGGATATCAATTTGGTGTTGCAAAAAATCAAGTATCGATTCCCTTGGAGAGGTTGGTTCTGCAGAACATGAAAGATATGTATGCTGTGTTTGACTGTTTCTCAAAACACAGTATGAGATATATTTTAACCCTTATGGTGCTGGTGGCTATTTTGGCGAATACGAAATCATGCAAAATTCCTGAAAAATATTTAAACCCCCTTGCACATGGGTACTCATTTGAGAATTCTCAGCGAGACCTATCCAATGAGTACCATAATGACAGGATTTAGTAAGTTTTCAAAAATCTTTGCATCCCTGTGCTTTAGACAAAAGTAGCCTCACCATTGGAAGGGTTAAGAACTTTTCACATCTGCGAAACAAGCAAAGTTTATCATGAGAGTGGAGATTTTTCAAAAATAAGCAGTAGAGATATGTTGTCAATAGAACATGATGAATCACATACATGTTTTACTGCAACCGCCCTCTCCTATGGAAGATAACCCTTGCAAAACGCCCATAAAACCCCTTCAAGGGCTGGTCAGAGTGTGAATCACACCAGGGGAGTAGGGATCAGTTGAATTGTATCTTTATTGATCAGACAATTAAAACATTACGGGATTGGTCATACAATCCCGGACTAGTCATTCTATTGTTCATTGTGATTTTGTGAAGCTGATCGTGTGTAAGTGTGAATCTTTTGAAATCATCAGACTGTTCTACAAGTTGAAATGGTGGAGTGACGTGTGGCATGAATGGGAGAGGCTGTTGGTTTTATCTTGTGTGAGCCTGGCATGAGTTGTGTGCAAAATAATCTGTAATTAGACATAACATGTATTACGTGCAGAATAGGAGAGGATTTTTCTAATAATGGTTGAAGTAAAGTCAACCAAATGAACGTATACACACAAAGCTTTGTAATAATATTGTTTTAGCCCTACAATGGGCATTTTCTGAAAGTTTCCGTCCATTGCACCAATAATTCTTTTCAGAATTGAACTTCTTTCTAGTCAAAAACACTCTTTCTAATCAAATAGTTGTATAACATATAACAAATATAACAAAGAAGAACTTAATGCGATCTACTTCATTCCATATGTCATGAGATTGAGGTTTTGAGTGATGTGAGGAAGATATGGGTTGCTTTTGAGGTTGTGAGAGCGTTGCGAATGAGAAAATTTCGCAAATATGTGTGCATTGCTTGAACACGTTGTGTTTAAACAGTTAATCCAAGGTAAGTATTTCCAGTGTAGCAGGTTTTGAGTAATGGGTATGATTTTGCTCGAGAAAAGCATATTATGAGGAAGTATTTTGTCGTCAGTAAAAATTTTGAGTAAATAATTACAATTTAGCAGGAATATGTTTAGAAAACCTTGCATTATAATTGGTCATTAAGAATTTAAAATGTCGGGAAAATGGGATATACGTTAAGATATCCTTAGTGGTGAGGGGTTTTAATGTCTAGGGAGCATACTGATAGGCTCACGCTATATATCATCGTGCCTTACCCAAACAGTAACACTAGTGAAACACTATACCTTGCTTATCAGTCTTGCCAGGATGGAAGGTTTCTGTAGTATGCTGGCTCCGAGGCCTTAGCATAGATCATGCTAGGATATCTACTCATCATCTCTACCTAAAGCATGTGCTAAGATAGTTCACTCTACAGACGGATTGGGTAGTTAATTCCCATGTGGATATAACTTATGGGAATTCTAAGGACACCCAAGTTGGTTATATTTACAAACTATGATGGTATTTTCTAAAAAGTGTTGAACCTGATGTGTTTTATCACACAAATTTATGTAAAATCAAATTAGAAATGAAAAGTGATCCAATGTGTAATTATATAGTGGAAAATTACAATTTCCACAATGCACTATGGTAAGTATGTAAACAGCCTTCGTTTATTTTAGTATCATGATTAACAACCAATAGCAGGAATGAAATTGCAGTGGTCATATAACGTTCACACGCTATCAATGGCTGCTAAGTAATGACGGATGGTGACCTGAAGAATGACCTTGACTTCTGCTAGTGAATTCACGAGATGATGAGTTATATGCGGAGAAGATATTGCAGGAATTTTGGTCTGAGTTCAGGCACCGTATCTAGGAGGTCTGTAGGGTTTGTAAAGTGTCTTCAGCTCCTTGAAAACTAGCATAAAATGCACCCTCCGGAAAGGGTCTGTTTAGTAGAAATTGTTAGAAGTAACCAGATAGAGAATTAGTGAAATATCTCCTTGAATACTAGCATGAGATATACCCCCGGAAAGGATTTTGTTTCGTAAAAATTGTTAGAATAAACCTGAAAGAGAATTAGTGAAACACCTCCTTGAAAACTAGCATGGCATGCAACCTCCGGAAAGGGTTTGTTTAGTATAAATTATTAGAAACAACACGATAGAGAATCAGTGAAATTAATTAAGTTACTATAGGTTCGAAGGAAATGTAGCTTTGAAATTAGCAGCATAGAGTGAAGAAAATATTATTTTGTACTTACAATTCTCGGAAACTTCTAAAAGTAAGATCATTAACTCTGAAAGCAAATATGCATACACTGTAGACTTAACGAGTAGACGTAACAACAAAGGCTAAAGGTTAATAATGATAATAAAACATATATGTATTCCTGGCATAATTAGTAAAAGAGAAAACGCTAAACTTAACATTTTTAAAGTGGAGAAATGTACCTTATGACAACTGGGTCTTTCGTTCATACATTTTAACAGAATTTAGTTAATTTTAAATAGGAAATTAAGCTGAAAGTAACAGTTGGCCACTGCCAGTCAGGCTTGAAGCCAGTTGCTTTATAAAGGAAATGTTTGTTCATATCAATGATTTGTAAAGTATACAGAAAATGATAAAGTTGGACTAATACGTCACCAGCAAAATTGAATATAGACGATGCCAAGTGTGTTCCAGTTATATATCAACTGCAAGATAATGAATGTCGAATGATCTTGACAGTTGTAGCGTGGATACAAGGGAAGTCCTTCCCAATAAGCCCTAGATTTTGGGAGCATTTAAGTAAAATATGCTTCAAGTTGAAATCGTGTTCTGGAATCAATCATATAAATGAACTTAAAGTCCCAGTCATGTTTCAGCTGCAAGACGATGAGTGTCCAAAGAAGTGTAATTGAAAAAGGGCCCACATGAAAAAAAGAATTGGCACTCAACTAGCCACTAGTTAGCTAGTTGACATTTCATCATGCAAATGGTAAATGATATCCCAGTGTTATACCATAGGATATTTATCAATTATCATAAGTTACATCCCAATATGATATAACTGAAATACTCGTTGTAACTATTTTTCGACGCTATTAGCACAAACCTATGTTGAATGGTGTGACTGCTATCAGTGATAGAGTCTGCTGCAACATTTGGCATTGAGAAGTCAGGTTTTGGCAACAGACATTTTGAGAATTGTGAGCTTTAGCTTTGATATGCTACCTTCATAATGCAAAAGACCTTGCCCCGTATGCCGAAAATACTTCACCTCCGCCATGCCCTTCTCAAGAGTTTGTTTAGTCTAGAATAAGAGATAAACAAGCGTCCGTGTACCGTTTTCTTTTGCAGCATGTTCCGGTACAGGGACATGAGGATTTAGGTAGTGAAATCAGTCCATCACCTGCAGTGGCAGAAAGTCTTGACTGATTAGATATTTTTCTGAAGAAAGTACACATAGGATATATTTGAAGAAGCGTTTATCAAAAATTAGTTAACAATCCTCCTAGAAATATCTAGAATGAATTGATGTTTGATTGTTGAGCAATATTTAGACCGACACCATTCTCTCTTCGAAAAATGAATGGGTAGAGGCAGCGCAATAGTTGCCACATATACATGAACATTTGGTGGGTGCTATGGGACAATCAGTTTAAAGACTGTCACCAAGTTGCTAACATATAAGCATTCTTAGCGATAGGAATTTCGAATTTCAATTGTATGTCACTTGTTCTGCCATATTGCTGACAAGTCGTGATTGGCCAGTTGAAAGTGGTGGAGCAAACCTGATTAACGGGCGAAAACCACCACCGAACCCAAAGTCACTGACAAGTCACATGCCCTGGAACCGGGCAGTGGTGAGTTAGCAGTCAGTGGCAACGCCTTAGATCCTAGGGCCATCAGGCCAGGCCTTTATTAGCTATAACAAAGACCCAGAGTTTTTCGGAACTAGGGTTGGATGCCATGTGTCGGCAGTAGAAGGGGTGTAGTAAGGGGGGGGGGGGAGAGGTTGACTGTAACGTGTTCGTGTTCGGCGTTCATTTACACTACAGGTCTGTAGTGTAAATGAACGCCGCTACGCGTCGCCACCGTCGCGTATTATAATTAGCTTCCAATTACTTGTGACGTCATCAAAACTGTAAAATCGCTAATTTCACTGATTTAAAAAAGGTTATTTAATTTCCTAAAAGTGTATTCTTAGTACAATTGGTCCATTTTATATATCCATGCTGTTTGACCAAAACAGAGTGGACGCTATCATACATAACTGGAAGAACCAAGTTTTCTCTAATGAAAGAATCCATGGCGTTCCACTAAGGCAATCGACGTGTTTGAAGTCGCCTATCGGCGGGTTCCGGAACCTCGCGTCTAGATCAATCATCTTGCAGTATCAATAAATGGAGTTGACGTGTTCTATAAACGATCTGATTTTAAAATGCAAGTGATACATCTAATAGACGTATTTGGTAATGCTTCCGAAAAATTCCTGAGTTAGAAAGAGAAGAAAAGATTTGTCTTGTTGCAGGTTTTGGGGCCTCTGCCACATGCTGGTGTGACAATGTGACAGTTGGACATCCCTGAGCAATCCAGCACTCAGACGATACAGAACGATTATAATGCCATACCTATTCAGTACTGAACCAATATTGTGCCAGATTAACTTGGCAAATATACTTAAGCATTGGGCATGCAAGTACTGAGCTGTCATGGTCCTTCATCGGTCCTCGACTGGTACGAGATTGGGCCAGTGCTAAATCTGAATCCTTACTGAAGTGGAAAATCAACACGCAGGTTGCTTTTAATAACATTAAGTTATAATTTTATAATTCATACCTTTCCTACTAAAAAAGATATATTCCACTAATGATATTGGCAGTTCCATTTATATTTCTGATTTTACCAGCCAACAGGGCCTGCTCTGACGGCCGTGTGGTCTAAGGCGCCGCCACTGACTGCACGCTGTCACTCACCACTGCCTGGGTTCGAATACCGGTCCGGGCATGTGAGAAAGTTGCCAGTGACTTGGGGTTAGGCGGTGGTATTCGCCGGGTACTCCGGTTTCCTCCACTACTTACAACTGACTAGTCACGATTTAGCCACAATTGGCATATATGTGACGAAAAACGAAATTCCAAATTACCAGCCAATATTGGTCTGACACTGGCCCAGTAATGGACCTTTGTAAACAAAACCCCCTAAATGATATTGTGATAAAAAATAGGTGTTAAGTATTAAAAATGGGCGTGGTTATATAGCTGTTATTTTTACATTTAAGGTTATCAACCAAGTGATAAAAACATCACACTTAAAGAAAATCACATTTTCAACCCAACAGTAACAGTAAGTATCCTTATCATCACCCACTTAACAATTGCTTTTAATGAATACATCTAAAAAACTTCTTAAAATGCATATACTTATCTTACAATATAAATGCACCAATTTCCCAATATAAATGAGTTTAGTTTCCTGCAAAAGTAATCTCTGAACCTGGCAGAAGCCTACTCTAATACCATGTGCTTTTTTAATCTTAGAGTATTGCTGCCACCAACACCTACCTCAGCGGGAACAAAGTACTTACACAGTAGAGTTTGAACTGGTGTATTTGCGAGTAATGCTATGTTTTACTCTTGAAACAGTTACCAGAATTAAACATGTATTTTGGAAGTTATTGCCTCAACTAATTATAACCTGGAATGACTCACAAAGATGCCTTTACCGAGCCATTACTTTATACATGTAGTACTGGGCCATTGCTAACAATACTGTGCTGGCCAAGTACTGGTAAAACGGTATTGGCTTACAACTGGAATTAATGAAAGAATGAATGATTGGTTAAAGGCAGATCGGCACACAAAGGCCATTTAGTGCTATAAAATCTGTGTAAAATAATGGTCCTTTGTTATCGTTGAAACTTATTACTGGCTGATTTCAAAGAGCACCCTGGTGTTACAAGCAAGTGCTAGCCAGTACTGGTCCATTACTGGCACGGTTGCTGGGACATCAACACTGGAAGAGTCATGCAAAATCAGCAATGTCAGCCAACGTATCTTAAACAACTAGATCTAGTATATTTTGAATGAACATGATCCTCATTTATTGATGCTGTTAAGATAGCCCCAGTGGTGGGCTGATTCTCCCATTTTGGACTTACTATCTTCACTATCAAAAATGTAGTTCTTCCACTGCAGACTGCCGTGGTGGATAGGTACTTTATCTACCGTGCCCCTGGGTTGATATGATGAAGGCAGAGTTTAACCAATATCGCTCACAGCAGAACAGCTTTCCCATCTCTCTCCTTTCCCACGGTCACTCTGGCTGTTCACTCCTCCGCAGTCACTGGCCAACTAAACTGCCGAAACCAAGCCACTTGCTAAGTCACAATCAGGCCGGTGATTGGCTAAAAGAACACCAAACACCCCAAAAGTATCATTGCTAGGTTCCATATAAGAAAAAAACACCAACAATACAATGGGCGCTGATTACGCACAGCCAACACGCAACTTCGAATCAACAACCTACAATGCTGCAAAGAAGTATTTTGGTGCATATTGAAAGCGCTGCTTTAGATCCAATTTTTTAAGTCTTTTCAACTTGAACTAGAATGAGAGTCAATGTTGATTTACACCCTCATCTGCAGTCTGCACTGAGCTCACACAGGCATGTAGAATAATCTGTCTCTGAAAGTTGGGGAAATAACAATCTATCTGCGAATATGTTGAAAAAATCTGTCCATAGAAAATAAGAAGACTAATCATCTGTTTAAGTTAAACAAGGGTCAACCATGCCTACTACATTTGCCATAAATTGTTCTACAAATGAGAAAGTCCCTAATCAGATAAACAAGGAGATGGGACAAAACCATATGATTCAATAAGTTATGTTAGGACTGTTGCACTGTTCCCTCTTCATATCAGTGAAGAAATGTCAGGATAATATTCCTCAAAAATAGGCCGGCCTGGAAAGAGCTAGTTCTATGCAAATGTTGAGGTTCAATGCGTTCTGTTAATTGCTGTATCTCTTCATCTGATTTGTAAAGAACCCACAATCTAATTTTCCTCGGATGTAGTCAGGCATGAAAAGATAAATATAAAAGTGATAGGTCAATAAATAAAATCAACCCTTACAGTGCCGGGGCTATTTTCGCCCAAAGCACAAGGATGCAAAGATTTTTTAAAACCATCTAAACCCTATTGTGTTTGTATTCATTGGATAGCTCCCACTGAGAACCCTCAGACGAGTACCTATCTGCCCGGGTTTTAATCATGTTTCGGCTATTTTGCATCATTTTGTAGTGGCCAAATTAGCCACCATCATCATAAGGGTTAACTAACGGAGGCTTTTGATGTTATCAACCCTCCATTTATGAACATTTCAAATACATAACTGCAAGTAGTTTACAAGTATGGCCTACATTCATGATTAGTTAGTATCTGAAAAAACCTACATGGATCAGGCAGTTGCTGCTAGAAAAATATTGTAAATCAATTAAAAGTAATATGCCCCTAATTCTCAAGTTAAGTGCCAGGTAATGGCTGAAAATATATTTTAGAGTGTCTACACCCCTGGAGCAAGTATGACTACAATACTTTTAAAAGACGAATGAAAAGGTAATCGCAGCTAAATGATATCCACTTCTGGAAAATGTATCTAAAAGGTAATGTTGCAGCCCATTTATATGTAAAAAAAGGAATCACTGCTAAACCCTTAACCTAGAGTGCCAAATCTATTTCATCTCATATTCAAACAAAATATCATGTGCACAGGATATTTCTGTAAAGCCTTAACATTAATTCACAAGGAGACATTTGGGTTGAGATATGAACAGGTGTAAGAAGTTCACCTCATGAAATTTCTAGATTGTATATATATATATATATATATATATATATATATATATATATATATATATATATATATATATATATATATATATATATATATATATATATATATATATATATATATATATATATATATATTAGAGCTGCACTCACAGAGGGAGATCGACTCATGAGCTCATCACCATTTTGACTCATGAGCTCATGAGCTCGTGGATGCGCGCCTTTCTAAATAAATATTCATTATTCAGCCCAAAATATTTACTGATGGAGAATTGCTAACAGTTACATTGTTATTTCATTTTAAAATGTGCCTGCATATAAGAATACATAGCTATATTTAATTATTGCTTTCTATCAAGCGGTACAAAGGTCAGTATAACACTCAACACTGCCTTTATACATTGGGATTTGTAAACAAAACATGCTAGCGATAAGCAGTAATAAGAAAGTATGTGTGAGATGCTCTGTGTTACGTTTGTGTACAAACATAGACGAGTTCGCGAGTTGATGACTTCAGCTCGAGCTCGGCTCGCTTGCCCTAATGCTCGAGCCACTCGAGTTCGTGAGTGGTGAGTGCAGCTCTAATATATATATATATATATATATATATATATATATATATATATATATATATATATATATATATATATATATATATATATATATATATATATATATATATATATATATATATATATATATATATATTTATATATATATATATATATATATATATATATATATATGTATATATATATGTATATAAATAATATATATATATATATATATATATATATATATATATATATATATATATATATATATATATATATATATATATATATATATATATATATATATATATATATATATATATATGTGTGTATATATATACAAATGCATATATATATATAATATATATATACATATATATATGTATATATATATATATATAAATATATATATATATATATATATATATATATATATATATATATATATATATATATATATATATATATGTATATATATATATATATATATATATATATATATATATATATATATATATATGTGATAGATAGACCCCAAGGAAGCTGTGGTGTATGGGATATACCCAAGGTGTTACGAGGCGAAGCCGAGTAACCCCGAGGGTATCCCATACACCACAGCTTCCGAGGAGTCTATGTGGCTTGTACCACAGTTGACTGCCTTCCACCAATCACGGGCCGAGAAAAGTATACCCTTGGGTAACACCTTTGGGTGTAGGCAGCTTAGAGAACCAAGGCTTGAAAAGTGTGGGTTATGTCCTATAACCCTACACTTTTCGAGGCTTCTGATTGGTGGAAGGCAAGCAACTGTGGTACAAATATATATATATATATATGTGTGTGTGTGTGTGTGTATATATATATATATACATATATATATATATATATATATATATATATATATATATATATATATATATATATATATATATATATATATATATATATATATATATATATATATATATATATATATATCAGAGAAATACATCCCCTTGATCCGCAACCCCATAGGTACTGCATTCTAGCCTCTACGGCATCTGCGCCTCGGGTTACGCGCTGTAGCCTGGGGTTGTTTTGGTCAAGTGATCTGTGCAGTTCATGACCAGTGCCCACTCCATGTCTACTTCTCTCAGATATATATATATATATATATATATATATATATATATATATATATATATATATATATATATATATATATATATATATATATATATATATATATATATATATATATATATATATATATATATATATATATATATATATATATATATATATATATATATATATATATATATATATATAACCGGAGTAGCCTACAAGAAAGTACAATGGTACATAACCAGCAATTCGTTGCTATCGATACTTTCACTGCAGGCATACTCAAAGCAGAGATATATTGAAGTCTCTGCTTCAAGTAGCTCCCATACTGAAAACTAGTGCGATGTCGCCATCTATTAACAATCGTTAAAACAAGTTAGTTCCTGACATCGTGGCAGCACTGTCGGTCATGTGACCGTTCAAAATGAATGTATGGCTTGGATTATCTTATGTAATATTTTATGCAATAATAAAATTATCCCGAACTTTTGGATACTCAATTCATAGCGAGTCGTGTCTATAACGGACATGATGGCAGGTACACACAACCCTACAAACGGTATCATTGTCCTTTAGTTGCCACTATTATTAGATATACATGGAACAGTAGAACTCAAATGAGGAAAAGGCCATAGCAAAAACAAATACACGTGGTATTTTTTTATTTTTGAGAAACTGCCTATCATTGTATGTATATATTTTTACTTAGAATGTGCCAACCTTGTGATTTAGGCCGCTAATTTTTGTCAAAACAAAACTTTCTTTCCCAACATGTATTCTTATTTCCAATGCAAATCTAGTATATCGTTTCATGTGCAATATTACATATACAAATACAATACAGTTTCAGGTAATTATCTACAGAACACACAATGCTGCATCTAAACGGTGTGCTGTCAAGCTCATGGATGATATAAATAACCATAGTATCACTTTGTGCCCTAATGTTCGATTGCAAATTGACCTTATGAACATTTACTCCAAGATGAATCAAGTTATGATAATTAGACTGTATTTAATGCTCAGGGTTAGTTTGCAGCTAGGCATGCGAGGAGTGCAAAATTCAGTTGGGGAACAATCCATGCATTCCTTTAACTTTTAGCTAAACACCTAAATTTATTATAGGTGTATCTGACGATGGGCTGACTAACGCATTATCAAACATGCTACGATTGTTATGGTGCGGAAATGTTAACACTTTTATCAAAACTGTTAAGAGGCCTGCCCCACTAGCAGAGTGGTCTGACCTGTTCACACTGACTGCTCAGTGATTCGAATCCCGAATCGGTTCATCTAAAAAGGTTTGACGTGGTACAACACCAATGACTTATCTGA